>CM046446.1:67205435-67497253 GCA_025506515.1 Flaveria trinervia
TATTGAAAAGATCAATAAACTAGTTGGTTATAATTTTCACCAACGAGGGTTTTATATGCCAGCGGTGCCAATGCTCCAAGTGCTTTTTCCCTCGTAACCAAATCCGTTGTTCAAACATTTTCTTGGTGTTAATTACTTGTTTTGTTCATTTTTCGACTACTCACAATCAAGGATATACCACCTCATATACTATTTCAGGATACAAGACTCTTAGTAGATTTTATCCCAAAATAATTTGGCGCCCACCGTGGGGAAACTCGTGCCTTGCTTGTCAAAAAACCATATTAAAACCCCTATTTCTCATTTACCTTTACTCCTTAACATGTCGACTCAACCTCCTACCACAACCATTCCTGTTACCTTAGCCGACTCATCTCAAAGAACCAGCACCTTTATGGGGAATCAAGGAAGAAGGGACAAATCACTAAGAAGACAAGAACAACATGTCTTCACGAGAAATAAGGTTCAATACATAGACCCTGTTGTTTCTAACAAAGACATGCTATCTCTGATTAATCAGCTAAAGGAGCAAATGGAGCAACAGATGAGAACCAACATTAATCTTTTCAAAGAAATTAAGGAGCTAAAGAATCCAAAGAACCAATAAAAAGGACACTCCGCTGATCCTAAGGACGCTCCGTTTTAGCCCCTCGATGCTCAATCCCTCCAGCGATCAGGATCCTCAATGGCGCTATGGCACAATGACGTATCCTTCGGCACCCAATATGCTACAGCGATCAGGATCCTTGATAACTAATGCCTTTGGATCAAGGATCCCTCAGACATCTAATATGTCAGGATAGATGGGGGAGCAATCTTAGGGAACTTTCATGCAGCAAGGATCCTTGACCACATCCGCACCCTACAACAATGCAGGAGTCTCCGAAGCTCAACAAAGTGAGATGCATGAGGGGGATTTCATCCTGATCAGGACAGAGACTACAACTGGCCTACCCATAATGCCTGGATACACCATGGCGGGGAACCAACAATCTAGGGGGATAATATATCCTCAAACCGGTAACAACTTCAATAATGTGTCTTTTATGACTAATCCAAATATGGTAGACATGAATGCAGGATTAGATAAGGAATTACAAGATCTAAGGAACATGATAACAAGTGTTCCGAAGTATCTAACCTATACCTGAAGTCTCAGTCCAAAGTCACAAGCTATTTAGGTTCACATGGCCTATATCTAGAATCGAGATCCCCAAAGGATTACAGACCCCCTGGTGAGTTGAATGATGGAAACACGAATCCAGAAGAACATGTAGCCCAATACAGGGAAGGATGAAGATCAATCCCATTCCACCCAACATCAAAGAAGCATGCTTATGCAAAAGATTTGGATCAATGTTAATAGGGCCAGCCTTAAAATGGCTACTCAATATACCTAACAATATGATTACTTCCTTTGCCAATTTAATTAACATTTTTAATAACCATTTTTTTGTAGCCGAACTTTAAAAAGCTAATAGGGTACCTGTACCGGGTTATTCAGAAGGATACATAATCCTTGAGATAATTCATACTAGGTTTACCCAGGAAGCATTGGAGATTCCAAACTTGGATATGGCTGCTGCCATAGAAGCTCTGAAAATAGGATTACGCAAGAGCTCACAATTCTATGATGACCATGTAATGAATCCTTGCAGGAATCTACACGAAGTGACGACCATAGCTCTTCCATTCATTCGCCTGGAAGGCGACAAAAGAATACACAGGAAGCTGCATATTCCCAAGTATGAACTAGTAACAGGAAAGTGGAATCTCCAAACAAGTCATATCGAGCATGGCCCTACTCCAAGCAGGATAGCCAAAGGATGAATGAAGTGGAAGAAGACGATGACGACGAAGAATATCCTTGAGTTTTGGATTATTGTTTCCTTGCTAACACAACTGAACTAATATGTGCTATGCAGGATTTAGGTTAAAAAGCAAGATGGCCAAGGAAGAATGAAAAGATTCTAGGAAACAAGGATAAGTCAAAATGGTGCACTTACCATGAAGACTTTGGTCATTTTACTAATGAATGCATTGCGTTGAGGAAGAAAATAAGCTATCTCCTAAGCAAAGGTCACCAAAAGGAATTACTTCCAAGAAAGAAGACTAAAGCTCAAGATGCTAAGAAGACCCCAAGCAGAGCGGCATCTCCACCTTACAACACAAAGACTATCAATTTACTCTTCAGCCAAACGACATGCCAAAGAAGCTAAAGCTGAGTATGGGGATAGGCCTATCCGTAGCACCAGCCTCACCAAGGAAAAGATAATATCCTTCGATGAGGATGACTTATCCACCATCCGGGATCCTCACAACGATGGGTTGGTAACTACATTATACATCGCTAACTATTTTGTGCGCATGATACTGTAGATAGAGGAAGCTGTGTAAACATCATTCAGCGAGTTTTGAAGAAGATGAACATCGATGAGAAAGAAATTGTCCCAAGATTTCTGTGCTAGTAGGTTTAAGTGGGGAAACAAAGAATATAGTGGGGGAGATCAAACTCCTTGTGCATATTGAAGGAATGAACACCATGCACAAATTCTGCATAATAGATTCCTTATCCTGCTGTAACATCATGGGCAGGCCATGGATCCATGACATGAAGGTGTACCCTCAACCTACCATCAATGTGTGAATCTTCCTACCATAGGGGGTGGTTAAGATAAGCAGTGACCAACAAGAGGCTAGAACTGTTATACCTCGTCAACAAAGGCTTCGACGTAGACTCAATCAGCATGGCAATTAAAGAACAAGCCCCGTAGAGTCTTTGAGGCTGATCAGAAGGAAGTAAAGGAAGAATCCTTAGATCCAAAGGATATGGAGAAAAAGGCTCTAATAGGATCCAATATCCTCAAGGATATCGAACCAAAACTCATAACATTCTTTACGGAGAGGGCATCCTCTTTCGCATGTAAGCATGATGATATGACACGTATATCCAAAGATATCATTACTCATAAATTAAATGTAAACTCTAATTGAAGGCTTGTACATCAAAAAAGAAGAAAGTTTGCTCCTGAAAAGAACGTAATCATCCAAGAAGAAGTAGATAAACTAATGAAAGTAGGAATGATCGGAGAAGTTAAATTCCCAAGATGGCTTGCAAATGTGGTGGTGGTACGAAAGAAGAATGGGAAATGGAGGGCTTGTGCTGATTACACAGACTGAACAAAGCGTGCCCCAAAGATGCTTTTCCATTTCCACACATTTACTCCATGGCCGATGTAATAGCAGGGCATGAAATCCTTACCTTCATGGATGCATCAGCTGGTTTCCAAAAAATACAAATGGAACCATCTGACCAAGAAGATACTGCATTCATGACCCTTCCAGGTATATATTGCTATATTGCTATGCCTTTTGACTAAAAAATGTAGGTGCCACATCTTAAAGGCTAGTGAATATGATGTTAAGACAAACTAGGGGACACCATGGAGGTATACATCGATGATACGGTGGTCAGATCAAAGAAAGAACAAGATCACCTCGAGCACTTGAAAGAAGCATTTCACATCCTTGATGAAATTCAATATGAAGTTAAACTCATCCAAATACCCCTTTGGGGTCAAAGCAAGAAAATTCCTAGGATACATGGTGACTAAGAGGGAATCAAAGCAAGTCCGAAGCAATAAAGGCTATTATGGACCTAAGGTCACCCGTAAATACTAAGGATGCCCAGAGACTGACAGGAAAGATAGCAGCCTTAAACAGGTTATCTCTAGGTCCTCAGATAAATGCAAGAATTTCTATGATACTCTCAGGAAAAACTAGAAATTCAAATGGACGAAGAAGCATGAGAAAGCCTTGAAGGATCTAAAGGAATACTTATCCTCAACACCATTGGTGATGAAGCATGAGGATGGAGAGCCCTTATCCTTATACTAAGTCATTTCAGGAAACGCAATAAGTGCAGTCTTGGTAAAGGACTATGAAGGCCAATAACATCCTATTTATTATGTAAGTAAAAGTCTACTAGATGCAAAAAAACCGTATTCTTTTTAGAAAAACTCATACTTGCATTGGTTATGGCATCGATCAAATTAAGGCATTATTTCGAAACTCATACTATCCATGTCTTGACTAACTATACAATTAAGTCTGTTTTGAGAAAACCACAAATGTCAAGAAGGTTAGCCGAGTGGGCTGTAAAGATAATTGCCTATGACATAGTATACGAACCCAGAACTGCTATCAAGTCCCAAGCACTCATAGAATTTGTGGCTGATTTCAATAAGGATATAGTCAAGGATGCCGACTTTGAAGTCCAATAGTTAAACGCAGAAGAAGGACACTAGATCCTTTACACTGATGGAGCTACAAATGTCGGGGGACAAGGTTAGGCATCCTACAGAAATCGCCACAGGGGGGCATTATAGCCAATCAATACATGTGAATTTCAGGCCACTAACAATGAAGCAGAATAAAAGCACTTATAGTCGGAATGCATCTTGCTAAGGATATAAGGGTTAGGTGTCTTCAAATATATGTTGATTCTTTATAAATAACTAATCACTTTAATGGATCTTATGCCGTGAAAGTTGAGAGATTGCTACAATATCTTGAGATAGTCAAAAAATTATCAAAAGTGTTTGTAGACTTCAAGATAATGCAGGTACTAGTGAAGGGATTTAACAAGTTTATCAAAGATCATATAATCTTGTATATATGAAAAACGCAGTGGATAATTAGTTTTAAAACATGCTAATATGATTATTATTAAAACCATTTAATAAGAAAACCCCAAACCATGGATCATTATACGAGATGCATACAAAAGGATATATATATGATGTTAAAAACAACCTTTGGAGCAGCAGTAAATCGATATAGTTGAGGTGAAAATGATGAGTTTCGTGGCTGAATCTTCAAGCAAGAAGACCTCAAGATGGTGATACCCCAAGCGACAAATGAACCTCTTGAATGCTAGGTCTTGACACCAACTTCAGCAACAAAACCCCTTTTGATGCTGAAACTTTCAGCTTTTCTTTTGCCTTCTTCTCTTCAAAATCGAAAGGTGAGAGAGAGAGAGATGAGAGCACAAGCAGCCTTTGCATGTAGGAGAGAAGTCATTCTTGGAAGGATTGAGTGTAATGCATTTAATCTTGTGTGTTTACAAGACAAAGATGGGTCCCCACAAGCAAGTGGGCGGCCGAAAATCTATTTGAAAAATGGATTCCCACTCTTTGTTTTGTTGCATAATAAAACACTCACTAAACCCTTAAGTTTATAAAGTTAAAACTTATTTAAACTTTATAACTAGTACTTTTATTTGTTATTATTTAGTAAGACTAAATAATGAAAAACAAAAAGTACCATATGAACAATTATCCATAATGATGTTCATCTACAAAGGCAATGATTTAGAAAACCCATTTTCTAAATTGGTGTCATAATTATTGGTGTTTGTTTAGCTTGTTATTGGGTATGACCCGACTTGGATCATATCACACTAGCCACATCAACTTAATATGCATCTTGGGCAGATCATGTCTTTTCACCTAGGGAAGAAAACGCAGAAGCTGATGCTTTAGCAAATCTAGCCTCATCCTTAAGGATAGCAGAAGGAACAATGATTCCAATTATCCATATCTTTTAACCAGCAATCTCTGAAGAAGGATACAAGATCAACGCATTATTTGAGACCAAAGAATTAAGAATACTGGATCCTCAGCATAATGAAGAATCCTAGATCCTTCCAATCAAGAACTACATCTTAAAGGAAGAGATCCCACCAGACCAAAATCCTAAAGTGTTTAAGATAAATGTACCCAGATACACCCTGATAAACAATGTATTATATAAAGTCTCTTGGAGGTCCTTATCTAAGATGCTTGGAAGCCTGAAATCCAAGAAGTTCTAAAAGACATACATGATGGTGATTGTGGAATCACACTGGGGCAGGGCACTCTTCTCCAAAGTCTTAAATACAGGATACTTTTGGCCTACTATGAAGAAGGATGTGATATCCTACTCTCAGAAATGTGATGCATGTCGGAGACACGCGAACATCTTCACCAACCAGCAGAACCACTACATCCTATCACCTATTCATGGCTTTTTATAAAGTGGGGGATGGATATAGTTGGAAAATACCAGCTGCTCTAGGAGGGAAAGTGTAAATGCTTATGTTTCTAGTTGATAAGCTTAAATGTAAAAGTCTTTCATGTCTTACACATGTGTAATGAATTGATTCAATGAAATATAATATGTGATGATTTTTATCATGTTTATTTATTCATATTATTATTGTGTTAAAGTATAATGTATATGTATGACCATATTATATAGGTTTGAGGGTGTTGTACATGATTCTTAGTCAATAATGATTAAGTAATGTGTTCAACATAGTCGGATGAGTATTCATGCTAATGCCCATACTTATGGACCATACGCATAAATACATAATGCTTATGCACTAGTCGCACGACTGAACCAGGAGACTGGATCAGTCATATGATTGAGACATAAGATTGACTCAGTCACACGACTGAACCTCAGTCGTGCGTATGGATCAATCGCATGATTCAGTCGCACGACTAAACCAAGCGAATGGTTCCGTCGTACGAATGGAAGCCCATAACCAATAAATACCACTTAATTTGTGGAAAAACAAGCGAATTAAAGAATTAAAGAACACTTGAAATTATCACGAATACTAGCTGTCCAGAATATCCAAGAAAGCCAGTCCAAGTTCATAGATCGATCGGTTCTTGATCGATTTATACTCGTTCATAACGTTTAGTTATACTTATATCGATCAGGTAACGTTCTCACTAATTGGATCGCCATACAAATAGGATTCCACACTATTTGATTTGGTATAAACGCAGAATCTGTTAGTATTCCGTATGTACATGGTCCTGACAAGTGGTATAAGTTCTTTTGCTCTTGATTTTGTGTTTGATTCAATTAGTTTTCGGGTAAAAACTCACATTTTCATTCAAAAAGGTCATCTTTTTTAGTAAAAAGGAGTTTTTTGACGTTTTCGGGCATTAAAGTTTAAGTTTTTCATCATACGGCAGATTAGGCTTTCTAGGTAAATCGTATTTCTTGTCTAAGTGCCAAAAATTTGATTTTTTCAAACACAGCAGCCTTTAGTCGCACGAATAGCTCAGTCGTACCATTGAACTCATTCGAAAACTAAATCTGCATGACTGAACTCAGTCGTATCCTTCATTCGCACCACTGAAGAAGTTTAGTCATTTGACTCCATTTGGCCAGTTCATACGCACGACTGAATCCAATCGCACCATTGAATTCATTTTCAGTCTTCATTCACACGAGTGAGCAATACGTATTGTCCATTCGCATGATTGGAGTTGTCCTGTTCTCCAAGTACAAAGTCTATTCAAATGGAAGATCAGTTTTCCGCATTTACTGCCGGGAAGATTCATGCATCCAGAACCTTCTGCTTCTAGAAAATGAGAGAGGAAATAACAATAAACTACCGAAGCTTATAATGTTAGATGATTATCCTATCCACAATGGAAAAAATGGTTCGAGATATACCTAAATGGAGTGGATCCAAATCTTTGAACTTCTACAGAGATTGGTCACACGGTACCAATCAATGCAAATGGAGTAAAGATGACTTTGGGTGGAATGAGTGAGGCTCAGAAAATATTCTTCAATGCTAAGAATAAATTTTATGTCGTGTTGACTCAGTCAATCCCGAAAGACATCTTTCACTAAAGTGTTGACCAGTTTTCTGAGAACAAGCAGGCCAAAAAGCTATAGGTGGCATTAGAGAATAGGTATGATGTAAATGCAATGTTAAAGGCACTAAAGGCAAAGGCTCTCAAGAAGGAGTGTTGCACCCTGAAAGGATCATACATGCCAATTCAATGGCGAGTTGATGGTTGTTCTGTTGGATTCCCACAAGTCCAAGTATGAATGCGGATGAAGACTCTGCAATAGAAGATTAAGTATTGGACTTCTGCATTTCTTAATGCGGAAGATAAAGAACAAATTCTAACAAGTGTTTGTTCATCCGCATTAACAAATGCAGAAGACCAATAGTAATGCGGACAAGATCTGTTCATCCGTATTAACAAATGCCGAAGACCAATAGTAATGCGGACAAGATTTTGTTCATCCGCATTTGCCAATGTGGATGACTGAACAAGAATGCACAAAGTATTTGTTCATCCGCATTACCCAATGCGGATGACCAACATACTATTATGGATGATCAAGTGAAGAAATGTTGATCAAGTCCATCTCATCCGCATTTGCCAATGCGAATGAGCAGAATAAATGTGGATCAAGACTTAGACTAGTTCTGCTGTATAGGTCAGGGGTAGTTTAGTCATTTTGTATAAAGGATTCTTGTCTACCTATAAATATAATAGAAAACCTCGTACATGAGGTGACAGAAAAGAGAAAATCCGAATATATTTTGTCATTTACTCTCTAAGTGCATTATTATTGTTCTTGCTAAACCCTAGCAGTCATTGTAATCAATCACCTTTATTAAAATATACACAACATTTATGAGTATTTCTTCTACATTGAATGTTTCTTGATTGTATGATTCCACCATTCAATCATTAACTCAATCATTATATTTGATCCTAAGTGAGAATCTCAATCTCACTACCTAGTCAATTGGTATCAGAGCTTGGTTCTCGGTTCTTGTTCAGATAGACCCAAGACTTGAATAGGACTTGATTGAACTAGTGATTGAGTTGCTAATAGAGTATTCAATCATCTCTATTTAGTAAACAACAGAAAATACTCTTAAAAAGACCTCTGTCAACACGTTCTCACCTTCAAGAACTATACACAAATCCTACAGATTCATACAAAGAACAGAAGCTGTGACAGAAACCAACAAACATTAACAGATCTGATTTATTGAGCAGTTGTTGAACGATTTGGACTACTTGGACTAATTAATCTTAAAACTTACCTAATCTATATTTATACAAGCTAAAACACCTTGTTAAAATGGATTCACATAATTTTTCAGAACTTGGTCATACTCCAAAACCACCAATGCTTAAGCATAAATCTGAATTTAAACAATGGAAAATTAGATTCATTAACTATATTACAGGTGTAGATCCACATTATTAGATTTCAATCTATAAGGGACCACACATTTCGGTCACTCTATCTGCAGATCAAGCAACTATCTACAAGACAGCAAGGATACCCATTGAAGATCTAACTTTTGATGACGAATATTATAAGTAAAACAAGATTGATCTCAAAGCTTACTCTATCCTAACTCAAGCACTCAAGATGGATGTGCTGAAAAGATTAGAAAAATATGGAACTGCCAAAGCAGTATGGGATGCATGTTGTTCATGTGTGAAGGAAGTAGTTAACTTGCTGAAATTAACAAGGATAAACTTGTTAATCAATATGAAACTTTTCATCACTCCAAAGGGGAGTCCATCTCTAAATAGATCCATAGATTTGTGCAGCTGGTGAATGACTTAGAGATAATGGGAGTCACCTACAAGGTTAAGGAGTTGAACAAGAAAATGTTGCACACCCTTCCTGAAAGCCAGAAACAAAATGTGACAATGCTAGAAAATACTCTTGATCTTGGGAGTACTACTTTGGATATCATGACAGCTAAAATAGAAGCATTAGAGCTTTATGAAAGAAGCAGAAAACTAGGAGGACCAAGAGTAATTAAAGCATATAAATTTCCATGTGATTCTCATACTATGGAAAATTCCTTCATTACTGAAGCAGATGATTTTCTGTCCTCAAGGGATCAAGCCAAGACCACTGGATTCATTGCATGTCCATGTATCAACAAGCCATCAACATCATCCTAATCGGCTGGATTCTTAGCAACTCTTCCAAACACCCATGATGGTACAAGATCAGAAGAACAAAAGGCTACTTACAATGCCTTTCTTGCAAGTTTTGAAGCTTATTTGGGAGGAAGACTCGCATCTGCACATCTGATCCAGGAAGACCTGGAGGAAATAGATCCAGATGATGTGGAAGAAATGGATTTACAATGGGAAATGGCTATGATTGCTATGGGAGCAAAGAAATTTTTCAAAAAAGGTAGAAAGCTAAGCCTTAATGAAAACACAAAGCTTGGATATGACAAATCCAAGGTGAAGTGCTTCAAATGGGGCATGATTGGCCACTTCTCTACGGAATGAAATGATCCCAAAACAACCAACAACTTGACGGGTTTGCTAGAACACAAAATCCATATTTAAACTTTTAAACATTCTGAAAAACGCAGCGGATATATGGCTTTTAAAACGATTTTAAAGCTGAAAATCTTATCTTCTATATGTTCATTTGTTATGAAAAACAAACCCAAATCATGAGGATCATTCTTATGTGAATAGACAAGCTATGTGTACATATAATAACACAATATGGCAACCTCAAAGGGCTGCCAAAAACTACCTCCTTCCAGCAGTTAGATGTTGATGAATGAAAGGAGTTTGAAGGCTGAAATGTTGCCAAAGCTTCCAAGTTGGACTTCCTCTAACGTCGACTCCCACAAAGCTTTGAGTTACCTTCGCACTTGCTTGGATTTGGACTCCAAAACACCAAATGTAAGCTGCCAAATTGAGGCTTCCAAAACCGTGAGTTTGAGCAGCAACTTTGATGATGTTAGAAGATAGAATCGACCCCAAAGTTCCAAGTAAGGAACCCTCAAGTGTTTATACCCCAAGCCTTGTACAAACACCACTCTTGCTAGGTAGAGATACACCAAGATGAAGCTCAAAAAAAACAATCTTCTGCTGCTTATTTCCGTGAACAAGAGGAGAGCAAAAGAGAGAGTTTCTTTGTTGCATGTCAATTGAATGATAATGGCTGGAACAAGTTCTTTCAAGACCCCTTAATTGTGTATTGTCTTTTCAAGAAAAGTGGTCCAATAGAAACAAGGGGAGGGGGCCGAAAAACTCATTTGAAAAAGGGTTCCCCCCTTTTTTTATTTAACACAATACACAAGTGTGGGTCTTATAATTTGGTCCTCTTAGAAAATGTATACAACTAACCAATTAATTGTATAACATATATAGCCATTATTAATTGTAATGTCATCTAACTAATATAAATAACATTACAAATAATATCATTGAACAAAATATCCTAATAAATTGTTCCATGTCATATGCAACTTGTTTAGAAAACCCATTTTCTAAATTGGTGTTAATATTTTATTGCATGATCATATCATCAATAAATATTATTTGGTGTTTGCTAAGCTTGTTATTGGGTATAACCCGACTTGGATCATAACGTACTAACCACATCAATATTCTAAGTGTCTTGGGCACATCGAATCCTACACAACTTTCAAAGGAATTCATAAAGCCAGTCATCCTCACATCCAAATTCAAGCTTTCATTCCAACAATCATCAACACTAGTATCATCATCAACAAGAACAGTCATACCGGACTCATCCTCAACTGACCAATCAATCTCGTGGAAGCAGTCACTCATCTGGAAATGCTCTTGTCATAAAAAAAATGGAGTATGTGATTGGAGCCTGTATGCCGAGGAAGTAAAGCCTCAATTTCAAATTCGTGCACTTATGGCTCATATCAATGATGGTCCATCTCCAATGCCTACTCAGGTAAAATCTAACATTTGTAATGAAAAATGTATTACTGAACTGCAAGATTATATAGGGCATAACCATAAACTGGCACATAAAATAACAGAAGAAAAGGTGAAGTCAGAGATGAAGAAAAGAGAGATCAAAGGCTTTGAAATTAAAATAAAATCTCTCATCTCTAACATTGAAAAACTGCATGGTGAAAAGTACACTCTTACAGTTGAGAATGAGTTACTGACTAAAAAGTTAGCTCAATCTAAGGCTAAACATACACTTAATGAAGTGAAACTTGAAAAGTTTCAACTGTCTTTAGTCAAGCTACATGAGATGCTTGATTCTCAAAAGGATCCCAAGGACATGTCTGGGATTGGGTATAATTCATGTCCTCCACCATACAATGAGAACTACAATGTCATGCCTGAATTTGTCACACTCAATAAGGAAATTGAAACTAAAACTATGGAACCAAAATCTATAGTAAAACAAGTAACCAATTCTCAAAACAAACCTGATGTTTATATTAAAACAAATGAGGAGAAAATCAAATTTGGTCATCCAATCAAGATTAAAGAGTGTTCAGACAAGACAATAAGTGTCATTAAACCTATCGGTCCCATCAAGGCTATTGTTCCTTTGTGAAGTTCATACCAGCCATTTCAAAACGAAAGAAAAAGTTTGTGAAGTCAGTGAAACCATCTGCTGAATGTAGTTCTAATAATGATAGCAAATCTCTAAATAATTCAAGCAAATCATAAAAGGTTTCACTGCAAAAGAAACATAAGAGATCACCTATTTCAGAAGTTAAAATTTAGTCTCATTCTCAATCGTCAAAATCAAAACAAGTAGTAGGTTTTGATATATGCAACAAAGAACATGTTGATCAGTTTGAGGAGGAGATAAAGAAAGGGTTGAGGAAACAAAAATAGCCGAAAACAGTTAACAACAGTAGGTTTGTGAAGCAAATTACAAATAGGTTGTTCTTGATTCCTCCCGAAACAACAGAAAGTGGCTCAGAAGCAAATGAGAAAATCAGCTGAGTCTTGTAAATCAAAACTTGATTCAAGCAACAAACAAATGTATGGTGACATTTGTGATATGTTCAATCACAAAACATAAGAGTGCTTTTACAATCAATATTGCTCTATCTGAGACATGAACAATAACTGAACCAAAAACTGTTATTTTAACAAATATTGTTCAGTCTATGATATGAACAATCACAATACATCTAATTGTTATTTCAATCGGAAGGGATTGAGAATTCCCCAAAACAAATGCATCTCAACAACATCATCAGGCAAAACACAAGTTAGGAGTCATGTGCACACCAATCAATCTAGGACATCTAGATCAGTCAATGTCAGGAGTAAAACAAAAGAAATGTGGAAAAGTCAAAGAAGCAACCATTACATCAATCAAAAGTCTAACTTTTCAAAACCCAAAATGATTTTTGAAAATCAAAAACGGTTTCAATTTCTTCAAAAGAATAGAGAACAAAGATTTCATTACTCATCTCACACTTATGTTCATGTTGATAAGAAGACTTCAGCAAGATATCATAAGCAATGTCCAAGGTTACCTCTAAATAGATCACAATTTAGAGGAAGGTATCAAGAAGTTACCATAATAGATAGGAACGAGAAACCCAAGACCATCATAGCTTGGCTTCCACATTCTAATTAGTTCTTTTGTGATTGCAGTTTCATCCACATAGGTCCAATAGCTTATGGTACATGGACAGTGGATGTTCCCGACACATGACCGGAGATTGTTCCCTCCTTCATGACTTCAAGAATATACAAGGAACTACGATGGCATTTGGTGGAGATTCAGAGGCTGGTAGAATTTCAGGCGAAAGATCTATGACAAATAGTATGTTGAGCTTTGACAGAGTTAACTATTGTGAACAGCTAAACTTCAATCTGCTAAACGTGTCTCAAATCCATGACAAGAAATATTCAACTCATTTTACAGACACTCATTGCTAAATTCTAAACCTGGATTTCAGATATCTAAAGAATGGGTTGTCCTAAAGACCGCGAGGAAGAACAATACTTATGTTTTAAACTTGTGTTCTGCATCACCTAAAGAAGAAACACGTCTTTTTTCAAAAGCATCATTTGATGAGTCACAGCTTGGCACAGATGTTTTTGGCACACAAACTTTAAAAAT
Organism: Flaveria trinervia; assembly: GCA_025506515.1. Taxonomy (NCBI): domain Eukaryota; kingdom Viridiplantae; phylum Streptophyta; class Magnoliopsida; order Asterales; family Asteraceae; genus Flaveria; species Flaveria trinervia. The sequence continues at coordinate 67,219,173 of CM046446.1, forward strand.
AGGAACAGATGGTCAAAGGAAACTATGTCATTGGTCTTCCTCAAAAGGAATTTTATTTTGTTGATCACTGTTCACTGTGCCTTAAAGGAAAACAACAAAAATCTCTCATAAATCCAAGCTGGTGAACACAAACAATACTTCATTGAAGCTAATTCATATGGATTTGTTTGGACCAACTCATGTCATGGATCTTGGAAAGAAACAGTATTGTTTGGTGATCATTGATGACTTTTACGATTTACATGGGTTTCTTCTTACTTCATAAAAATGAGGCATCCCAAATAAATCAAAACTTTATCACTAAAATAGAAAATCAACTTTATCATAAGGTCAAAACAATAAGAAGTGATAATGGTATAGAATTTAAAAAATGAGGACATGGGTTCTTTTTGTGCAACCAAAGGCATTGCTCATCAATTCAGTACAACTAGAACTGCTCAACAAAATGGGGTAGCTAAAAGGACAAATAGAACACTGATTGAAGTCGCAAGAACAATGCTAGCCGATGCTAAGCTGCCCAGCACCTTTTGGCCAGAGGTTGTTAACACATCATGCTTTATACAAAGTCAAACTCTAATTGTAAAGAAAGCAACATGACTCCATATGAACTACTCTTTCATAGAAAACCATTCATTGGATTTCTTAAATCATTTGCTAGTCCTGTCTTAATATTAAACACCCGAGACTATTTGGGAAAGTTTACATCTAAGTTTGATGAAGGATTCTTGGTAGGTTATTCTTTTGTTTCAAAGGCTTACAGAGTGTTTAATCCAAGATTAAACATTATTGAAGAATTAACAAATGTCCAATTCAAGGAATATTCATTTCCTAAATCTACAAATGGTCCCGACCGGTTTTTTAATATTGACTTATTTACAAAATCATTTGATAAATTTCACTTGTCTGATGTAGAAAATCTTCATTGAGGTGACACTTCTTCAGCTGTAGAAAGAAGAGATTACTTTCCATTGATTCCTCTTACATCTGCTGAATACATGAATCAAGATGTTACTCTCCAAGCTGATCCCACCAGACAATCATCACAAAACTAGAGTGTTTCAACTAAAGGAGGTTCAAGCCTCTTACCATCACACTCAGATGATCTGTCTACAAAGATTAGAAATCAAAAACAAGCTAATCCTCCGGCTGAAACACAAAGAACATCAAATGATGGAAGCAATCATAGTGCTAGTGAAGCTGAAGCCGGAACTGAAACGGAGTCTGACTATGTTCATAATTCCCTAACAGTACAAGATAAAGGTGCCTCTGACCATAATGTACTGAATGTCTCGAATCTTGATGTAACCATTGCTGGTGACTCGATTTTAACCACCAGAATACACAAGAATCATCCAAATGAACCATTATTGATGAATTTAATAAGAGGGTGACAAAAAGCAAGTCTAGTATTGCAAACATATGTTGTTCTCATGTTTTCTATGTCAAAAAGTACCCGAGAACATCATAGAGGCTCTTCAAGATAGTAGATGGATTGAAGCAATGCAGGAAGAATTGCTCCAATTCAAGAAGCAAGAAGTATGTCAACCGGTAGATCTTCCCGAAGGACAATATCTATGAGTACGAGGTGGCTTTACAGGAACAATACTTATGATAGAGGGATCGTCATCAGAAACAAGCAAGATTAGTGGCACAGGGATACACTCAAGAAGAAGGAATCGATTATGACGAAGTGTTTGCACCTATTGTCAGATTAGAAGCAATAAGAATCTTTCTAGCATATTCTATGTCCATGAAATTTACTGTTTATCAAATGAATGTGAAGTGTGCCTTCTTGTATGGAAAGATTGCTGAGGAGGTGTGTATGAGTCAACCACTTGGCTTTGAAGATCCAGATTTCCCTCACAGGGTGTACAAGCTTGACAAAGCCTTGTATGGCCTTCATCAAGCCCCAAGAAAGTGGTATGAGACTCTATCATTCTTTCTTCTTGAACATGGATACGAAAGAGGAAAGATTGATCAGACTCCTTTTGGAAGAAGAAGAAGAAGAGACATGCTGCTAGTCTGGATTTATGTGGATGACATTATATTTGGCTCCACAAATAAGCAAATTTGTAAAGATTTTGAAGACCTAATGCATTCAAAATTCCAAATGAGTGCAATGGGAGAACTCACTTTCTTCTTAGGAGTGTAAGTCCAACAGACAGCAAATGGAATCTTCATCAACCAATCCAAATATGTGGATACAATGCTGAAGAAGTTTCATTTTGCTGATTGTTAGACGATTAGAACACCAGTTGATACCAAAGTGAAGATTGGTCTAGATCCAGAAGGCAACCTGTTGATCAGACTCACTATCAATCAATGATAGGCTCACTTATGTATCTAATTGCTAGCATGCCTGATATTATGTTTGGAGTTTGTGTGTGTGCCAGGTATGAAGCTGATCGAAAAAAATCACATGTGAATGCAGTCAAGAGAATATTCAGATATCTGAAGGACAAACCAGCTCTTGGGTTATGGTATCCAAAGGAAGGAGACTTCAATCTTTATGCCCTCACAGATAGTAATATAGAGGTTACAACTTCAATAGAAAGTCCACCTCTGGAGGTTGTCAATTTCTTGTTCTCACATTGGTCTCTTCGCAATGCAAGAAGCAGACAAACGTATCTGTATCAACAGCAGAAGCTGAGTATATTACAGGATCAGCCTATTGCTCTCAAGTTCTTTGGATTCAAAACCAAGATGCTTGATTATGGTTTTAACTTCTTACACACACCAATTAACATCGACAACACAGCAGTTGTTTTTATAACAAATAATCCAGTTTAGCACTCAAAAACAAAACACATTGAAATTAGATATCACTTTTGAGAGACTATGCTAAAAAGGGGTTAATCAAAATGATTCAAGTACCCACTGAAAATAAATTTGCTGATTTGTTTACTAAGGCATTTGAACCTGGTAGGTTTGATTTCCTGGTTCAATCAATTGGCAAGATTAACCTTAAGTAAAATCAATCAAAACGTCAAAAACAAGTCAAAATTCTTGAAAAACACAAAAAGAAGTCAACTTTGTGAAGATCAGAATATCTTTGGGAAATGGCATAATTACAGTCGTTATATCATTCACTGTGCTTAATTTGAAAATTTGCAAGACTGTCATGACTTACCAGATATGTTGGTAGGCTTAACTTGGAAGAGAAGATACGTGCAATCATGAATTAAAATCTTATTCAACGGTGAAACACTCATCACAAAGTATAGGTATGTATTGGCTTATGTGAGTGCATGTGTGGGTAGTAACCTAAACACACCAGGTAATGATGCTTTATGAATCTCTTTCACCTACATCAAGTTTCATCTTTGTTTTGCTGAGCAAAGACCTGATGAAATAAGAACATAGTGCGGATGTACTCATCCAAAAGATTCCCAATGAGGAACACATCCAAATTGGATGAATCTACAAAAGCAATACATTCCAAGTGAATGAACAAAATAATCCTATCATGGATCACCTTCCAAAGTGAAGTGAAAAGAATCCCAATATGGATCATCATGAAAAGGATTAATGTAAAAGAATCCCACTGAGGATCAGTGAAAATGAGTTCACATAACTTAACTAACCTGGTAAGGAAAGTTGTGAAAAAGTTCTACGATGCATTGTATAAGGATGGTTGATCATTCCATGCTTATGTGTGTGAGGTACATATTGAATAATTAAATCAACCAAAATCATGATAAATATCATTTGCATCAAAATATCAACCTGGTATGAATTTAAGAGGACAAACATACCTTCAATCATCAAGTTCATAAACATATCCATTTTATAATACAGGATGCGCATATGCAATGTAAGATTGAAATGATCCCAACAAAAGATTTACTTCTCTTCATTATTAATAACCAATGTACATAATAGTCAAAAAGTTTTTAAATCTTTAAAGTTTCTATCCCGATGTGGATATAAACTTTAGGGGGAGTAATTTAAAATTTTTTATTAAATCTATATAGATTTTTACTGTCTTAAATTATTTTCTTAAAAAACTAAAAAAAACAAAACAAAAAGAAAATGCATGTGTTAATGCTGTAGATATACCATAGTATCTCAGCCTATGCAAATTCTGGGAAGCATGAAAAGTCCAAGATCAGTCAAATAATAGGAAACTTGTATCACTTCTGACATACAAGTCAATCCAAGCAAGAACTGAAAACCTCAACGGTCAACAACTTCATAAGAAAAATCAATCAATGACATCTCTTCATAATATGAAAAACCAAAACAAACACATTAACTTATGATTAAGTTCAAAAGTTAATGTAGGTATGTGCATTAGTTAATGCGGGTGAAGGTAACCCATGCTTATAACCAATGCAGGTAGCTTTTTATTTCCAAGTAAAACTAATGCAGACAAAGATTGTACTCTACCGCATTAGTGTGTTACAAGTATACACGAAAATTTGAGGTGTTAAAACCTATGTGGAACAAAAAATGTCCTACCGCATTTGTCAATGCGAGTAAAATGTTTTTCAAGTGTTCAACCGCATTTGTCAATGCGGATAAAAACATTTTAAGTGTCCAACCGCATTTGTCACTACGAATGAAATTTACACTTCCGCATTTGTTTTACTTATCCGTATTTGTGGATGTGTATCTTCAATTTTCATGTATTTTCAAATAGAAACAAATAAGTGCTTGACCTCTTCTATCACAATGAATGATGATCAAGTAAATGTGGATTTTATTCTATCGCAATTGCTACAGTGAGCAAATGCTGACAAAGTTTGAACTACCGCATTTGCTACAGTGAGCAATGTTGATCAAGTTTTGTCAACCGCATTTGTTACATTACACAAATGCTGATGAGATTCGTTCTTCTACAATTTCCACGGTGCACAAATGTGGATAAAAGAAAACTGAAGTAACAGAAGTTTCACATTTGCTACAGGGAGCAAATGCTGACAAAGTTTGAACTGCCACATTTGCTATAGTGAGCAATGCTGATCAAGTTTTGTCAATAGCATTTGTTATAGTGCACAAATGCTCATGAACTTTGTTCTTCCGCATTTTCCATAGTGCACAAATGCAGATAGAAGAAAACTAAAGTAACAAAACTTCCGCATTTCTTACTGTGTGTAAATGCGGATGCCTAAAATCACAAGTTAAAACTCTTCCACATTTACAATAGTAAACAAATGGCGATAGCAAAGTCCTTTAAATTTTCTCTTCCACATTTACAACAGTAAACAAATGTGGATAACAAAGTACTTAAAATTTTTCACTTCCGCATTTACAATAGTAAACAAATGCGGATAACCTAAATACTTAAAATTTCCAATTCCGCATTCGCTACAATGATTTAAAATTTGAATGCATTAGTTCTGAGACTTATAAAATTTTGTTAAAGTCATTTTTTTGACTATTTAAAGCAACTTCAAAAGGACATTTAATATTTTTCAAATTGAGAGACTCTATAGTGCAACGAGCGAAAACACTGTTCTTCTTCATCAATCATCTTCTTCGTTAATAATCAAAGATTCAAGTTCATTTCACTCAATCTATCCTCGTATTAGATACTACAAAACTGTATTATCAAACAAAAGGTGAAAATTTTACATTGTGTTAACCTAATGTTTCGGACGTTTGAACTGATAATGAACTTAGAACCCTAGGTTAACAAGGAACACCCAAAATCAGATTTATTCCAATAAAAGATGAACATTTTGGACTTCAATGAACATGCAAACTTTGTAGAATACAATTCAAACTAAAAATCTTAAAGTTATGTTCATCACATGAACAGAGCATCATGAAATCAAAAATGTTGAAATCAGAACTTGAAATAATATCCAATTAATAGGTAAAATCATCAAAAATTTGATCTTCAAACATGAAAAATCAAATGACAATGAGTATTGATGACAATATCTCAATCTAAAATAACTCCTATGGAATAGTACCCTCAAATGTTCATATTTGAACCTCAAAAGTCAAAATGATGAATGCTGCTTGAAGTAGTACATATATTATCATTAATCTAACTCATATTCCTCTAATGCAGGATACATGGCTTATCTCTCGTGGAGTAAGCTCCACAATGTCAATGGTTTTCTAGACCCTTTTTTACCCGAGGCAGAGGGGCTCATTGAGATGATCAGATTCATCTCCATAACTAGAGTGGCTTATGCTATCACTGTCAGACCTATCATATATGAGAGACTCATAAGGTCATTCTGGAACTCTGCTGAATTAATAGAGGATGACGGGGTTAGGTCTTTATCTGGAAGGATTAATGATGATCATACACTGATCGTAACTGAAGAATCTGTGAGAAGGTGTCTGCAGTTTGGTGATGATGCACATGCACCAATTGAGCTAGAAGATGATGATATTACTACCTTCTTTGCAGAGATTGGATATGAAGGAGGTTTTGAAGCTAAATAGATTGTGAAGGGATTGGTAGACTTGCCTTGGAGGTTTCTGATCCATATCTATGAGCACTATTTGTCTAAAAGAAAAACACAATGGAAAGATATCCCAGTTATTACTTCATCAGCAATTTGTGCTTTACGCACTAATAGGCCATTCAATATGCCAGCTTACGTCTTCAATGGCCTAGTATCCAACATACAAGAAGGAAGGAGATACAAATTCTTGATGTACCCAAGATTCATCCAGTGTCTCATAAATGAAGCATTCGCCAATCTAGTTGCTGATGGACCAGTTCTAGATATTCCACACTATGATGCTAAGTCATATAAATACATCAAGAAGAGAGATCGAAGAAATTTTTATAGTGGAGCTCATTCTCCTCTTCTACCTTGGATGCTTCAATAGATTAATCCTGATGAACAAGGTGAACAACAACATGCTCGTGCTAATGAGCATATTGAAGAACAAGCTGATCATATTCAACACACTGCTAATGAGCAAGTTGTAGGCATTGATAGGCCAAGATTAGTGTCACCCTGGGATGGTGCAGCGGGTGATTCTCACGCTGAACCTGAAATTCATGATTTTGCATCTCCCTTTGTACCTCTACCAATCCCATCTCCACAAAGAACCCCACAACAAACACCTTACTCTTCATAAATTCCATCTCCAAAAGGAACCCCAACACCTCACGGCACACAAAAGCAATCTCCACAAACACAATCCATTACTTCACCACATCCATCTCCTATTCATCATTCACCTATCCAATCAGCCCAACCACCCCCAATTTCTACAGAACCTATTGAGTTTTCTGACTCTACCAGCTCTTCAAAAAAATCCAAATCATCTTCTCATGAGGATGATAACCCTAACAAAATGCCTATCAAGAAAGTTATCTCTGAAGCTGCTTCTTCTGAGAGTTATGCTGAATCTGGTGTCAACAAACCAGATGAGATGATTCGAACTTCTACAGAAAGTAGCAAAGATGGAAAGACTACTAAACAGGAGATTAGGCATCATTCAAGACAAATTGGTGGAACTTGATGAGAAGGAAGCTGACTTGAAATCATTGAATGAAAAATTTGATTCTAAGAAGAAAGAAAAGGATAAAGAGATTGAGAAGTTAACAGTTGCTCTTAATCATTCTAGAGAAGAAATCAGTGGGCATGTTGACACTCTTGCTATTCAAACCATTATCATGGAAGAGAAAGAGGATATAATTGAAGAACAAGAAGATATTATCACTAGTCTGCAAAATCAAATTGATTGTCAAAACAAAAGAATTTTTGAGCTTGAGATGCTGATTGAAATTTAAAGAAGAGCTGAGGCTGAAACAAGTGAAAGAGATGAGGAAAGAGTTATAGCTGATGAGATACAATCTTCTTCTAAAAGTGATGAAAAAGAAGAAGATACAAGTAAATCAAAGGATGAAGAGTCAAACCTAGAGATGGTGGTCTATTCTTGAAAATAAATTGCTACACAGACTAAAGAGGATGAATTTAAAGAAATGATCAATGCACTAGATAGTTTCATATTAGAAGAGTTCATTATTGATGATGAGTTCAGGGATTTTGTAGCTGATCGAAGGACTTGAACTAAACCCATTGTGATTATCCCTTAATCCCCTGTCCCTTTGGAGAAGGATTTGAGCTTGAAAATAATCCAACTATGTCTCTATTTGATGAGCAAAAAGAAATGATCAGAAAAGGATGTGAAGAACAAAGAGAAAAGGAAGAAAAGGCTGCTGCTGCCTATAAACAAGTTCAATCAGAAGTTGAAAAACTATCTCAAAGATCTGAAATGCCTGAAACCCCTTGTGGTCCTTCACTTCAAACCTTTACCACAAAATGAAAGTATTTATCTCAGAAGGCAAAGGGAAAAAGACCTATACTAGAAGAAGAACCTGTGAAAAAGTAAACAAGATGATCCAAGAAGCTTGGCAGCTATAGCAGAATCCTTAGATGAACATGAGCAAGCAGAAGCTCAATTAAAGAAGTAGGCTATTTTTGTTGATCTGGAAGAAGGTGAAATTAAAGGAGGCTATATGGCATATCAGTCGATAGCAGTTGATAGTCCTATGAAAGAAGAAAGCAAAATAGAAGAAATGGTGAAAAAGGCTCAAAATGATAATTTAATGGTTGAAGCTATGTATGTGATTAATCATGGATATGATCCTGATGAAGTCTATGGCATGACTTATGAGGGTATGAAGGCAGAAAGGGAAAGATTAAACAAATTGCTAGACCCTACCATTGAAACTGACTATGAAAAGACCATCTCACATAAAGCTGACAAACCAAAACTCTCTGCCATAAAGAAGAAAACTTCCACTTCTCAATCATTATATCCTGATCCCCATTCCATGACTAATAGGAAATGAAGGATTATTTATAAGCCAAGGATTTACAAAGAGGAAACTGGGTAACATGAAGACTAATTCCATGCGGGCTACCTTTCTAAGACTGACTACTAAAAAGAAATAGTGGCTTAAAGCTTGGAAGAAAAGATCATTAGCAAGAAGCCAAGTTCAAGAATGTCTGCTCAAGACATGCCACTCACTCTTAGAGATCAAGACTCACTGGCACCAATTCTTCATAGATATCCTAAGTGGTTTGCTGAACCTTCAGAACTAAAGCTTCAAGAAGCCCTCACCACTGCAGAGATGATAATGGATGTGTCTACTCCAAAGGGAAAAACAGATCAGAAAATCATTGCCTGGAAGTATGACAGTAATCGGAACATGTACATGGTGAAGAGGATCTCCGGGCTAGTAAATGCCCTAGAGATCCATGTCCTAAAACAACTAGCTCAATTAGAACTAGTCAACCACTCAGCTATGTTCAGAGGCTATGAGTTTGAAGAAATTCTTATAATGTTCAAGAGAACCGAAAACTTCAAATGTTTGATAGGCATATGCATGAGGAAAGACAAATCATTCAAAAACCTACTAGAGAAGAGATAAACAAAACCAGCACAAGAGGTAGTGTTTCCAGAACTAAAAGTGAAACCTACAGAGGCATTAAAAAGAAAATTGATGGTTGGCCCTCATTCCTTAATACCAATCTCCAACGCTTACTATGATGAGAAGGCTTATGAGTTAGTGATTGAGAGGAAGTGGAGTGGGAAAGAAGGTGCAGAAATCAGATTGTTTAGTAGTTATGAAGTGAGATTATTAGATCAATCTTACATACACTATATTTTCACCAGGCACTTTAGAGAGATCTCCAACAAACTTGGTGAAGAAGATATGCACTTCTTTCTAAAGTGTATCAAGATACTAACAATGGCATATGACCAGATCATTACCAAGAGGGAGAAAAGAAAGAAGAAAAGGACACCTCTGCAATTGGGAAACATTTTAAACTGGAGGTTGATGTAGATGGTGCTTTGTTGATTCACAGGGATGGGCCGTCTACAGTATCAATTTGGGAACTAGTTTCACTCAAGAAACTACCATTAGAAGCCATCCATGCAATAAGTCAAATGATTATACAAGTGCTTAATAGAGAAAGATGGTTGATGCTCAAGACTTTGTCCACATGATAAAGGCTATATTAGACCCATCACAAGCTGAACCTCTAGTGCCACAACAAGAACCAGCAGAATCCTCATAACATCAATCACCACCCAAACATTGAAGAACATAGGCTATATAATCCTTAGGGGGAGTATTGTTGCACCTGAAAGGATCAATCATGCCAATTCAATGGGTGAGTTGATGGTTGTTCTGCTGGATTCCCACAAGTCCAAGTTTGAATACGGATGAAGACTCTACAATAGAAGATTAAGTATTGGACTTCCACATTTGTTAATGCGGAAGACAAAGAACAAATGCTGACAAGTGTTTGTTCTTCCGCATTAACAAATGCGGAAGACAAATAGTAATGCGGACAAGACTCTGTTCATCCGCATTGGCAATGCGGATGATAAGACAAGAATGCACACAAGTATTTGTTCATCCGCATTACCTAATGCGGATGACTAACATACTAATACAGATGATCAAGTAAAGAAATGCTGATCAAGTCCATCTCATCCGCATTTGCCAATACGGATGAACATGAATAAATGCGAATCAAGACTTAGACTAGTTCTGATGTATAGGTTAGGTGTAGGTTAGTCATTTTGTAAAATGGCATCTTGTCTGCCTATAAATAGAATAGAAAACCTCGTACATGAGGTGATAGAAAATAGACAATCCAAATATATTTTGTTATTTACTCTCTAGGTGCATTATTACTATTCTTGCTAAACCCTAGCAGTCATTCTAATCAATCACCTTTATTAATATATACAAAGCATTAATGGTATTTCTTCTACATTAAATGTTTCTTGATTGTATGATTCCACCATTCAATCATTAACTCAATCATTATATTTGATCCTAAGTGAGAATCTCAATCTCACTACCCAGTCAATTGACCACTACGGTCACATTACCACTACGTCCACGACCAAGTTTATAGGAAGCTATTTGGAACTTCTGAGCTATAAATATTGAGTGCCATCGGTGAACATAGGACATATCATTCAGCTCGCACACTTGGCATCCGATTACTACTTTACACTCACACAACACACATTCTATTGAATCCTGTAACACTTAGCTCTCACCAATTCAACACTCCAAAATCGTTGTATTTCTCTGTTCAAAAGATCGATAAACTAGTTGGTTATAATTTTCACCAACCAGGGTTTTTTATGCCGGCGGTGCCAAGGCTCAAGGGCTTTTTCCCTCGTAACCAAATCCATTGTTGAAACATTTTCTAGTAATCATTACATGTTTTTTTCATTTGTTCGACTACTCACGATCAAGGATATACCGCCTCATATACTATTTCAGGATACAATACTCTTAGTAGATTTTATCCCAAAACAATTTGGCGCCCACCGTCGGGCAATTGGTGCCTTGATCATCAAAAAAACCATATCAAAACCCCTATTTCACATTTACCTTTACTCCCTAACATGTTGTCACACCCCAACCATGATGGCGGAAACATCGAGATGTGAGGGTTATCATCGTTCACAGCCACATAACGCTATTAATAATCCCAAATATATTATTCATAAGTTCCAAATGTATTATTACAATTAAAAGTCTCAAACAAAGAAACATCATGCATAAAAGTTAAATGTAACAAGCCTAACCATTTATTTTTATCTAGGTCCAGTCCTAGATGTGATAAGCTTCAAAGAGTAGTAATCAAACTTGAGCGTTTCCTTAAACATGTTAAAAATAAAAGGTCAACAAAATGTTGGTGAGATTTCCATAGTTTGCAATGCATAAGTATATAAAAGATGGCAATTCATGTTGTAAGGTAGAGAACAAGTAACTAGGGATGTAAGACATAATGCACAATCAAACCTTGATAGATTTTTACAAGTCTCAAACATTTACAAGTATATACGACTAGCTAAGTGTACTTGGATCAACCAAGCAGGCTTGTTAGGCCCATAGATCTATGACGTCGCCAGGCTAGCAATAGTTAATTATTCTACATATATCCGACATTACAAGGTAGCTACAAAGGTCAACTAACCACAACATACAGGTGAAATGCCATAAGTTTACAAGAATCAAATATTTTTACAAGTGCAATGTTTATAATGTAACATGTTTCACCCCAAGGTGTAAAAATATAAAAAAGGGTATAGAAATACTCACTTGGTCAATAAATATATAATTGACGATTAATAAGAAATATAATAAGGAACGTTCTAACGTAGTTCTTCACAAGGTACCTAAGTATATATATTTACAAGATTTATGTTAATATTAAGGCTATTGATTTAACGTGAAGTAGGGTAATAGAATTTTTGGGGTTTTTGTAAATAAAATTTGTGTGCTTTTATATATATTTTGTCCAATAAAAGAGAAGCTATCATTTATGTAATTTTTAAAAGGACTCAATTCTTTGTACATAACTTGTGTATTTAATTATTAATTATATTTGAAATTTATAAGTATCACGATTAATCCCTACCCAAAGATGGTCTAATGTCTAATAATAATTTTAATAATTTAAATTGTTATATAAGCCTATTTTTATAAAAATATATAGTTATAACATCTGTAAATAATTTTTGTAATCAAATATTAAAAGGGTTTACAAGAATAAATTTATAGAAAATATTTAGTTGATTTTAGAAATATTTGAAGTTTGTAAAACTTATTTTTATATTTAATAAAATTTTTCTAAAATAGAGTTAAGGCTAAAAAGCCTTTTTTAAAATAATAAGTGGGTGCACGGGTTCGAACCCGGGACCTCTAAGTTGAATTGTGGAGTGTGAACCGGTGAACCAAGGCTCTCAACCGTTGTATATCCAATTTGTTTTAACATGAATCACTAGAATGCCCACAAACCTTAGAACCCTAACTTCGATTGATCCAAAATTAAAGCATCAAACGATATTATTAACCGAATCAAGTTTGGGGCTTTTGTTTCCCTAGTAAAATCAAGTTTGAAAATTCATTTAATTACCCGATTGAAAGTAGATTCAAGATGAACACGGCAATGATCAACCCGCGGACGTTGGACAAACGATTCAATGTGTATATGCCGATGATAATGAAATTAAACTCGTATGAAGCTTCAACGAGTAACCACGACTTAAAGCCCTTAACCAATTTCAGCTTTTGAAGTGCAAAGGATAATGTTTGGTTTGTTGCAGATGCGCGGAGAACGGGTGATCAAAACTTGATACTTAGGTTTGTTTCAGATGCTATTGTGCGTTGCATTCGACTAATTATTGATAGAGGATCAATTAGGTTAGATTAATTGGACTATTATGATGTGTAAATGCTCGAACGACTATAAGATTTAATGTATATCGGTCATGTAATCGATTAAGCAAGAAATCGATGTTTAAACACAATTAAATTATGAATTTATGTTCAAACCAGGCTCACGAATCGATTTGGAACAGTTTGATTCATAAACTGGCAAGTTCAAATCGTTTTTTGACTTCGCCAGAGCTCCGCCGGAGCTTCACTGGAAGTATAGGGGAAGGTAGGGTTGGTTTGGGTTTGTTTTCGAAATTTACACAAATGGTCCCTGCTGTTTGGCTCTTTATTATTTTATGCTTAAAACATTCTTTTAATGTTTATAAATTGGCAAAACTAACCCCTGAATTTAATTAACTTAAACCTTTTCAATGAATAGTACTTTTTATATATCAAAATTATTATAAGCATTATTACTGTTGTTTTATTATTATTTCTATTGTTATTATTAATATTATTAATTTTGTTGATATTGTTATTATTATTATGATTATTATTATAGTTATTATTATTATTATTAGAATATTATTATTATTATTATTATTAGTTTTATTATTGTTTTTATTGTTATTGTTATTATGATTATTATGGTACAATTTAATACTTTAATTACTAACTTTTAAAATTAATGCCAATAAAGAAAATAAACAGAGAAAAACCATAAGTTTCATGTATGACAATAAAGGCCCTTACAAGAATTAACAATGCAAACTTATAAATAACCCTAAAATACATGATGTTACAGTCTCCCCAACTTAAAAGAATTTCGTCCCCAAATTAAAATGAACCAACGAACAAATGCGGGTATCTCTCCTGCATATGATCCTTACGCTCCCAAGTGAATTCAGCCCCACGTTTGTTTTCCCAACGCACGTTAATGATAGGCGTGGTAGTTGTTCGGGTCTTTTTGAGGTTTCGATCCATAATCTTAAGAGCTTTCTCAATGAAGTGCAATGACTCGTTGATCTGAATGTCTTCTAGGGGAACATGCAGACTCTCGTCTGCCAAACACTTTCTAAAATTTGAGACATGGAACACAAGATGAACTCCACTAAGGTCGGAAGGTAGTTTCGGTTTATAAGCCACTTTCCCAACACTTTTTAGGATTTTGAAAGGTCCTACAAATCTTGGAGCTAATTTACCCTTCTTTCTAAAGCGAACAACACCTTTTCATGGTGAAACCTTAAGAAGAACCATATCACCAACTTGGAACTCCAACGGCTTACGACGCTTATCGGCATAACTCTTTTGTTGACTTCTTGCCACCTCAAGGTTCTTGCGGATTGTGGAGACTTTATCGGTCGTTTCTTGTATAGGTTCAGGAGCAGTGATGAAATTTTCACCAATATCGACCCAGCAGATTGGAGAACGACACTTACGACCATACAAAGCCTCGAATGGTGCCATCTTGATACTTGAGTGATAACTATTGTTATACGAAAAGTCCGCAAGCGGAAAATGCGTATCCCAATCACCACCACAGTCAAGGACACATAGACAAAGCAAATCCTCCAGGGTTTGGATTATTCGTTCGGTTTGACCATTGGTTTGAGGATGATAAGCCATACTTAAATCCAATTAAGTACCAAAGAATTCTTGAATGGAAGAACAAAAGTGTGAAGTGAAACGAGCATCTCAATCAGAAATAATATGCAATGGCACGCCATGACGACTCCCAATTTCGTCAATGTAGATGCGAGCTAGTCTTGAAACTTGTATGTGTCTCGTATAGGTATGAACTGTGCTGTCTTGGTCAAATGGTCAACAATCACCATATACTATCATGACCACGAGGAGTATGAGGTAACTTGGTTATGAAATCCATGGATATATGTTCCCATTTCCACATAGGGATTTCAGGTTGCTCAAGTAAACTACTTGGTCGTTGATGCTCGGCTTTCACTCTTGCACATGTGAGACACTTGGAAACATAAGACGCGATATCTTTCTTCATTCCAGGCCACCAATATTGACCACACAGGTCCATGTACATCTTATCGGAGCCAGGATGAATGGAATATCGGGTTTGATGAGCTTCGTTCATAATGAAGTGCCGAAGGTTATCACGATTCGGGATCCAAAGTCGATTCAAGAAGTACCACATGACATTCAGCTTATCTCTAGTTGTGACTGAACGTTAGGCATTAAATCTTCATCTTTCCCTTCGTGGGTTAGTGCCGCTTGTTGAGCCTCATGAATGCATAACTCGAGGTCACTATCGATCCTTATGTTTTGAAGCATGATAGTAGCCTCGTTGACATCCACATGAATCTCGGTATCAAATTCTCCTAGTATATCAAACCATTGCCTTCGATCTTGGATTTCTTGGAGCAAGACAGTCTTGTTGTGGACTTTGAGACTCAGCGCATCGGCTACAACATTCGCCTTTCCAGGGTGATAGCAATATCATAGTTGTAGACGCTAATAAACTCAATCCACCGTCTTTGTCTCATGTTGAGATCCTTTTCGTTGAACACGTGTTGGAGACTCATATGATCAGTGTAAACTATGCATTGCATCCCATAAAGATAGTGTCACCAAACCTTTAATGCGAAAACCATAACACCAAGTTCAAGATCGTGGGTTGTATAGTTCACTTCATGAACCTTCAATTGCCTCTACGTGTATGCTATGACTTTGCCTTGTTGCATGAGAACACAACCAGACCTTGATTAGAAGCATCGCAAAACACGATAAAGTCATCGTTTCCATTGGGAAGTGTGAGAATAGGAGCGTTAAACAACTTGCGTTTTAATGTCTCGAAAGCCTCTTCTTGCTCGGGTCCCCATTAAAAGAGTCTATTCTTTTGGGTTAGCGCCGCTAATGGTTTAGCAATCTTCGAGAAATTCGCTATGAACCTACGGTAATATCTCGCTAAGCCCAGAAAAGAACGAACCTCGGTTGGGGTTGTGGGAACACACCAATTCTTCACGGCTTCAATTTTAGGAGGATCAACGTGAATTCCTTGGCTATTCACCACATGCCCTAAGAATTGAACCTCTTCTAACCAAAATTCACACTTGGAAAACTTGGCGTATAATTGCTCCTTCTTCAAAAGTCCAAGAACTTGTCGCAAGTGCGTCTGGTGATTGATTTTCATCTTGTAATAAATAAGAATGTCATCAATGAACATGATCACGAACTTATCCAAATACGGTTTACGTACTCGATTCATGAGATCCATGAACACGATAGGTGCATTGGCCAAGCCAAAAGGCATGAACATGAACTTGTAGTGTCCGTATCGAGTACGAAAAGTGGTCTTTTGAAAGTCATAATCGTGAACACATAGTTGATGATACCCAGAACATAGATCAATCTTTGAGAATTGAGTTGCTCCTTGAAGTTGGTCGAAGAGATCATCGATTTGAGGGAGAGGGTATCCGTTTTTGATAGTAAGCTTGTTGAGTTCTCGGTAATCGATGCACATACGAAATGACCTATCCTTCTTTTTCACAAACAGTACAGGTGCACCCATGGTGATGAACTAGGGCGAATGAAACCCTTATCGGTCAATTCTTGTACTTGACTAGCTAGTTCTTGCATTTCAGACGGTGCAAGATGATAAGGTGATTTAGCCACAGGGTTCGCACCAGGGATTAAGTCAATCTTGAACTCAACTTCTCGCACGGGAGGTGGCCCCTTAAGATCCTCAAGAAAAACCTAAGGAAAGTCCCACACGACAGGAATGTCTTTCAATTCCCTACCCTTGGCTTTCGTATTAACTACATACGCCATGAAAGCCATGTAGTTTTTACTTAAGCACTTGCGGGCCTTGATGCAAGACATGAGTTTGAGTCCTTGGGATGATTTCTCCCCAAATACATTCAAAGTATCACCCGTCGGTAAAGGAATTCGAATGCATTTCTCGAAGCATAGAATTTCCACATGATGCTTGGCTAACCAATCCATGCTAATGATAACATCAAAGCTTCCCATTTGCATAGGAATAAGGTCGATGAACAACGTGTGTTCGTTAAGGCTTAAGGTGCAGTTACGTATTACGACGTCAATGATGATAGACTTTCCATCGGCGACTTCGACGGTAAAGGGTCTTTCCATATTTACACGCGGTTTAGAAAGTATAGGCTCAAATTCCAAGGACACAAAACTGCTATCCGCACCCGAATCAAACAATACAAATGCATAATGACTATTTACAAGATACATACCTGTTTGGTAATAACCTATTATTGGTATGATGAACACAGATAGGAATTTTTGTTATAAGACAAGAAACAATATAAAAGGAGTTCAATGACGTACCATTCACCACGTCATTTTTGGCTTGTGCTTGGTTGGTGTTGATGTTGAAAGCCCTTTCACGAGCCGGTGGCATAGTTCCTGCATTGCGAGGATATTGCAGACGGATATGACCAGGCTCGCCACAGTTATAGCAGGTTCGGTTGGTAAGCATGGTAGTGTTGTTTGTTGCATGAAGACAAGTAGACACCAAATGACCATACTTCCCACACAATGAGTAGACTCGGCATGGAATGTTGCTCACATGGTGCTACTTGCACATGTTACACATAGGATATGGACGAGAATAATCTCTAGCCATGGGGGCTTGATTTGCAACCACCATTTGTTTTTGAGGAGCATTGGGTGCGGTCACAGCATAGTTGCGTGTCAGGGTGAACTTACGCTTCTTGTTTTGAGAAGATGACTCGGCCCTTACCTCCTTTTTGCCTCGGGTGTCACCTTTGTAGTAGACTTGGAACCCTTTGCCGACATAGTACCAGCTCTAATATGATTCTCGATGAGCTGTGCTATGATAGTGATTGCCTCCTCCAAAGTTGTGGGCCTACTACCCACCACGACATCTTGAATTTGAGGTGGCACCCCCTTGATGAATTTCACAATGTTACGGGGCACGGTGTGCAACATGTGTGGTAGAAGCATACTCAACTCATGATGTCAGGTGGAATAAGCCAAGTGATTTCCACTATCTTGTTTAAGGTTCAAGAACTCCTCCTCTAGCTTTTGCAACTCGCTCCTCGGGCAAAACTTTTGGATCATGATATCCTTAAATTCCTCGTAGGGCAACACCAAAGCAACCTCAGTTCAACGGTTTGTCTTTTCATTATTCCACGGTTTTAGTGCCTGTTGTTGACGAACACTTGTAGCATAGCGAACCTTGAACTTGTCAGGGCACTCGCTAACGATGAACGTGTTCTCCATACTTTCAAACCACTTGAGAAGTCCAGTGGCTCCTTCTTTTCCACTAAAACTAGTGGGTTTGCATAAGTTGAAGTGTTTGAAAGTGCAGGTACGATTGTTCCCTTATTGATTGTTGCTATTCTCTCCATTAGCACCGCTATTGTTCACATTGGTGTTGTTGTTGCTATTAGCCATTAGGGTGCTATTAACTTTAGCAACCATGGTGGAGATGTCGGCAGCCATTTGCCGGGCAATCATGGCGGCTAACTTACGGTCAGAACTTCCACGCTTTCCATGGTGACGAGACTGCTGGATATACAAAAGTGAGTTAGTTATGGGAATGAGAATAACAAAGGATAGTAGTTTAGACAAAGACAAGCTAAGAGTTGTAAGGTACACGGAATGATTGCATTTGATAACGCATAACCATTTGGAAACGTTCACACGTCAAGGTGACTTGAACCATTTGCCTTAGAAACATGTGTATATTGTGAAGTCGGTTATATCGGTAACATCCGAGCGTGTTCTTGACGGAAGGATAAACAACAGCACAAACAAAAAGTCAAACAATAATACAAACTATAATTGAATGGTTTCATTGATAAAACCTAATGATTACAAGCTTGTTACAACATAAGAATCAAGACTCTTGGCAAGGGGAAGATCGAGCATGATCTCCCCTCTCATCCGGCAGCCCTAGGCTCCGGACAGACTTCCTCTATAATCCTTATTCTCTTTACACAATGAAGCTGGTATATATAGGCCACGAACCATATTAGATGCGACTGGGCCCATTCGTGCGATTGGACCATGCGTATGGTTCAATCGTACGACTGGACCAAACTTATGGTTCAATCTTACGAATATCCCAATCGCATCTCTCAGTCACACGACTGGTCCATTAGCATGGGACAGTCGTACGACTGAGTCCCATTCGCATATGCTCATACGAATGACCCAGTTTCATATGTTTACAACATATCAGGTGTAATACATTAAGCCTAGACTATTCGACAAGCGACAGACAAACTATATATGACAATATATGCTCCAACAAATTCCCTCTTGGACGTTGCTTGCGAATAGTATATACCACCTCTTACAATCTTCAGTCAATCTTTGCTCTGGTTGCCACTAGAATCAAACGAAAACCAAATTAGCCAACGTTGCCGATCTATCAGGTTGTTACACATCCCTGAAAATGAATTTAGGGACAATAGCTTTCGTTTAATTTGCAGAACACCATCATCGCAGCAAGATTCCCCATATAACTGATTTTTTCAAATAATGACATGAACAGTTTTCCATTGCTTCAATCTTCACACAGGCTAACCTGATTAACATCAACACCTGCAGAAATTTCGCCTCACATTCAGCATATCCCAATATATAGACATTGTGCTCTCCTGGCATCTTCACACGGTGTATCGGGCAGAAGGTTGAAGGTTCCAATCCACAGCTGACAATATCAAAAAAATTAGCATTCATGTAGATTCATCATCAGAAACCTGCTCGCGTCATCACTTTTTGATTGCATCTTCACTTTCTCTATACATGGATTCCCCCTAAGAATGGGAATCCTCTCTGTGCGGATAAATATAAATGGATTGGCCCAAAAGTAGTCAGATGCTCCTGACTACCCCCACAAAATCAGCACCAACTGCTGACATCTTCTCTTCTCTCTTTTGTGTTCCAGTTACATTCACCTATTCTGTAAGTCCGACGAATAATGGGGTATACATCGAACTTATTGACAAAAAAACCTGAGGGTGAATATGCTTTACTCATTCTCAAATCTGTGCAAGAGGCAGTTCCAGACTCTTTTTTTTGGTTTGGAACAAATGAGGATGAGTCAATGAGGATGGTTCATTCGTGTGATTGAACATACGACTGGTCTAGTGGTACGATTAAACAAACTGGTCATGTCGCACGAATGGTCCATTATCATGGTCCAGTCGTACGAATGGTCCATTCGCATGGTCCAGTCACATTAATGGGTCTGCACATAGATTTTCAGATCTGCAGCCGCCAGCACTGCCCAAAACCCTAATCTGATGAATTTTACATGATCCGAAACAAAATAGGCATCATCAGATTCGAAAGGGTGATCAGAATGTGGTTTCGAGTTCAATTTTAACAAAGAAACCCACACGTACCAAGAACTGAGCAAAACACGATGAACACGAAGTGGGTTTAACGTCAAGATCTGAAATTTGATCCAGAAATCAAGAGCTCGGGTTGCTAGAACGATTGCTAGATCATTCCAGCAAAAACCGGCTCTGATACCAATTGTGAAGTCTGTTGGTTCGGTAAACATCCGACCGTGTTCTTGACGGAAGGATAAACAACAGCACAAACCAAAAGTCAAACAATAATACGAACTAAAATTGAATGGTTTAATTGATAAAACCTAACGATTACAAGCTTGTTACAACATTAGAATCAAGACTCTTGGCAAGGAGAAGATCGAGCATGATCTCCCCTCTCATCCGGCAGCCCTAGGCTCCGGGCAAACTTCCTCTCTAATCCCTTTCTCTCTACACATTGAAACTGGTATATATAGGCTTCGGCCCATATTAGATGCGACTGGGCCCATTTGTGCGATTGGACCATGCGTATGGTTCAATCGTACGACTGAACCATACTTATGGTTCAGTCTTACGAATGTCCCAATCGCATCTCTCAGTCGCATGACTGGTCCATTAGCATGGCTCAGTCGTATGACTTAATGTCATTCGTATATGCTCCTGCGAATGACCCAGTTTCATGTGTTTACAACATATCAGGTGTAATACATTAAGCCTAGACTATTAGACAAGCGACGGACACACTATATATGACAATATATGCTCCAACAAATATTGAACATAGTTTATCACTCATCCCAGAAATCCACAGGTAAGCATGACTAGTCCCGTAGGATTTATGCGAAGTGCTTGCCTTAGCCCGAAGGCCTTTTGCCAGGAAATCCAGAATACAGGTGTCTATGTGTCACACAATATTTCTTAGGTTCATGGAATCAAAACCTTGATGAGATTTATATTGATTAGACATAAGTCTAAAGATCCAAGTCATAAGCACAAGCATAAGATTCCACGTGTCATTGAGAATAAGATTAAGAGGTTTCATGTTCGGCGAGAGTCAAAGAGTGAGAGTTAAGTTTAGGGAGACAAGTAACAATGTTTAGGCAATCCTATGCTAAGGCATCAAATTGCACATAGGAGGGCATAGCATTATGTAGCATGCAAACTAAATAATTTACAAGATTGAATTATCATTCTATAAGGTTCATGCATAATATAGTGTAGGTCACAATTTCTAATAACCTAAATCCCTATAGTTATGGACTCTGATAACAATCTGTCACACCCCAACCTTGACAGTGGAAACGTCGAGATGTGAGGGTTAAGATCATTCATAGCCTCATAACGCTATTAATAATCCCAAATATATTATTCATAAGTTCCAAATGTATTATTACAATTAAAAGTCTCAAACAAAGGAACATTATTCATAAAAGTTAAATATAACAAGCCCATCCATTTATTTTTATCTAGGTTAAATCCTAGATGTGATAAGCTTCAATGAGTAGTAAACAAACTTGAGCATTTCCTCAAACATGTTAAAATAAATGGTCACCAAAATGTTGGTGACATTTTCGTAGTTTGCAATACATAAGTTTATAAAAGATGGCAATTCATGTTGTAAGTTAGAGAACAAAGTAACTAGGGATGTAAGACAGAATGCACAATCAAACCTGGACAAACAAGTCTCAAATGTTTACAAGAATATATGATTAGCTAACTGTACTTGGATCAACCAAACAGGCTTGTCAGGCCCATAGATCTATGACGTCGCCAGGCTAGCAATAGTTAGTGATTGTACATATATTCGACATTATATCGTAGCTACAAAGGTCAACTAACCATAACATATAGGTGAAATGCCATAAGTTTACAAGAATCAAACGTTTTTACAACTACAAGTTTATAATGTAACATGTTTCACCCCAAAGTGTAAAAATATAAAAAGGGTTATAAAAATACTCACTTGGTCAATAAATATATAATTGACGATTAATAAGAAATATACTAAGCAACGTTCCAACGTAGTTCTTAATATAATAAGAAATATTAAGGCTATTGATTTAACGTGAACTAGGGTATTAAAATTTTGGGGGGGTTTTGTAAATAAAATTTGTGTGCTTTTATATATATTTTGCCCAATAAAAGAGAAGGTATCATTTATGCAATTTTTAAAAAGACTCAATTCTTTGTACATAATTTGTGTATTTAATTATTAATTATATTTGAAATTTATAAGTATGATGATTAATCCCTACCTAAACATGGTCTAATGTCTAATAATAATTTTAATAATTTAAATTTTTATATAAGCCTATTTTTTTAAAAATACATAGCTATAACATTGTAAATATTTTTTGTAATTAAATGTTAAAAGGTTTTACAAGATTTATGTAAGGATTCCTGAAGTCTGATGCAACCCAAAACTGCCTAAGTGTTTCAGCAACATGCACTAAGTACTGAAGTGAAGAATGCTTCGGAAGAATTACACAAAGCATTAGAAAATACTCTAAGTGTAATATATCTTCCGAAGCCAAGACCAATATCTTCCGAAGCCTAACATGAAGTCTTCCGAAGCTTGAAGAGACAAAGTCTTCCGAAGCTTCAACCTATGAAGACAGATTTCTTCCGAAGACTTTTAGTACACATGCTTTATCTGATGTACTGTTCCATAAAGCACCTTTTCCGCTGCGTCTCTGATAAGTCACCAACTTACAAGAGTTGGTGAAAAGGTTCATGCTTTTGTAACTGTACATTGAGGTCTTGAGTCTGAAACTTTCCACTTTATGTACTTTATTCTTTTTGTAATGTATAAGGATGTGAGCTATTGCATGTCATAGTCACAAGGTCAAAAGGCAGATATGCCTTTTGATCCTACAATTGATTTTGTTAGTGTCTAGTCAATTGTATCCAGCTAGCTTTCATAGTATAGCCGGCTGTAGGTTGTAGTATAAGTATTCCAAGTTCTAGTATCTTTCTTAATGCTTTGTAACACTTGTAAAAGAACTTGAGAAAGCAATATACTGCTCCCTTGAAAACTATACTCTCTTGTTTTGTCTCTTGTTTTACTTGTGTTCTATGCATCACCTGTGGTTACCTAGTTCACTGTTTGATTAACGTTTAGTTAATCTTCTCATTGTGTTGTTGTGTTGTAATTGTGTTCAAGCCCTTGAACGTTCCTGCAATTGGTATCAGAGCATTCAGGCTCGTGATATAAGATCTAACCATCTTAAGATCCCTCACACACACAAAAACTAAACTTTTTCAAATGGCTTCCATCTCAAAGACTGATATGGAGACTGGAACCATGAACAAATCCCCATTGATCACTCTTGATGACTTCGACACCTGGTGCATGAGGATGGAAGGCTTCATCAGGTCTCTTGACTCAAGAATGTGGGAATCTGTTGAATATGGACCTTTCATACCTAGCACCCCTCTACCCTGGTCTGAGCTGGTGAAGAATGTGGCCAACTACTCAGATGACGATAGGAAAAGAGTAGAGATTGACAGGAAGGCCATGACTGCTCTTCAGACTGCTATCCCAAACTCTGTGTACAGAGGTTTTAAGAAGTGCAAAACAGCTAAACAGCTGTGGGATGCACTGAAGCTGATGTATGAAGGCTCCTCTGAAGCCAAGGAGAACAAGAAAGATCTTCTGAAGCAGCAGTTTGAAAATTTCACCTTTAAAACAGGTGAAACCATGACCCAACAATACTTCAGGTATGTTGAGATTGTGGATAACCTTGTGGATGGAGGAGTTCCTCTTGAGAACAGAGACATTGTAAGGAAGTTCATGTCCTCACTTCCTAGGCAATGGACACACTATTGTGTGGTAATCAAGAGGACTGAGAACCTTAAAACTCTTACTCTGACAGAGTTATATGGGATTCTCAGTGGATACCAGATGGAGATGAACTTACAAGGTTCATCTGGCAACTCTAACAATCAAATGGGTTCAGCCCTTCATGTGGTTGAAAGGGACAGCATAGAACCCCAACATCATCTCCTATGCTACCCTGACAACTCAAAAGGGTCCTTTCATCACCTTCCCGGAGACACCAAGGGAGAACTTTACTCAAGGAAGCCCATTCCAAGAGACAAGTTCTTCTCAAGCCTTTGTGTCTGCAGATGAAAGCTGTGGAAATTATCTCTTCACTCTTGAAGACCTAGACTGTATCCGTCCAGATGACCTGGAATACATGGAGATAGTTCAGCAGATGGCTCTTCTTACTCACAGAGCCAAGAAGTTCTACAAGAGGACAGGAAGAAAATTTCCAAGCAATGCTACCAGTGGTAAGTTTGGGCTGGATAAAAGCAAAGTTAAGTGTTACAATTGTAACCTTATGGGTCACTTCGCCACGGAGTGTAAGGCACCCAGAGCAAATGGGGGTCAAACACAACTCAGACCAAAGTACACCAACAATACCCCTCAGGCTGAGAAGACAAAGCAACATGTTGCGGTTGCTGTTGAAGAGGGAGGATTTGACTGGAGTTTTCAGGTGGAGGATGCTTCTCCAAACCAAGCATTGATGGCTGACCATGATGAAGCCAAGGTATTAGAACATCTCTGCTCCCCTAAATGCATTGCTAAAGTAAATAGATATAGGTCCTACAACCTAGAGATGAGATCTGATCTTGAGTCATTAAACATATTAAAATCTGACTTTAGAAAGTCTGAAAATGATTACAAGTTAAAGATAGAAGACTTGGAGAAAACCATTTCAGTACTAAAACATGAACATACAGATTTTAGAACTCAGATCCAAGATCTCATCACTAAGTTGACTAAGTGCCAGGCTGAGCTTGTGATCAGCAAAGCCCTGGCAGAGAAAAGTGTTCTTGAAGAAGAGACCTTCAAGAACATGATATCCTCATCCCTACACAATAAGGTTTGTTATCAAAATAGACAGGGACTGGGATCAAATGAGATAGCTCCTCCACACACAATCTTGTCTGTAAGATCTCCTAGGTGTGGAACTTGTGAAGATGAGCTTCCTCTCATAGATCCAATAAGTGAGGATGATGAAGAAGTGATAGTGAGGAATCCCTCTGAGAAGAGTGAAGAAGAGGATTCCTCCAACGGCCACTATCCTTCTGAGGAGAAGAAATTAACTGTGATGACCAAGTCCAAGAGAAAGAACTTGATCAGGAAGAGCAAAAGGAAAGCAAAGAAGGCTCAAGAAATCAAGGCTACCTTTGATGCTAAGCAGAAACAAGTGTTCATCTCTGCAGGTTTCAAAGCAATAAGGACTGAAGACATCCACCAAATCCTCTTATCCAAGAGTTCTGGTTCATGTTCAAATCATCTCAGTACAAAGAAGAAGACTGAGCTGCTGTACCACTGCTGCACAGCCTGGACCATCAAATTCCAAGAACAGTTCACAACCCAAGGGAACTGTATCTGAATCTACCAAGATGAAGGTGAATAAGGGATGTGACCAAGGCCAGTCTTGCTCTCAAAAGGAGATTTCTTTGAAGAAGAAAATGTTGTGTGTTATGTGTGAAAGTACTTCTCATATTGCCAAGGATTGTCCATACAATCCTAAAAGTACTATCCACATGACCAATACAAAGACTTCAAAGAATCTCAAGAAGTCTCAAGCTTCGGAAGGAAAGTCTGTTCCTTCGGAAGCTCCAAATCAAAGAAGAAGGTAAATGGAAAATTACCTTCGGAAGCAAAGTTGGTCTCGGAAGAAAGGAGTTCTTCCGAAGTACTAAAGTCTACTGCAGTGACTGTAGATTCTTCCGAAGTGTCAGTCATTAAAACTTGTGAAGCTCCAAAAGCTTCTAAGGTTTTGAAGGTCAAGTCCAAGACTCCAAAGGTGGTGTGGAAGTCTAAGAAAGACCAAATGACTGAGGTTTCTCCATCAACAACAGCCGAAGATCCCCTCTGTACAACCATAGGATCTATTACTGTTGCATTACCTTCTATTACACTTACTGAACCCAAGACAAGTAAGGCTTGGGTTTCCAAATGTAACTAATCATTTTCTTTGTGCAGGAACAGCTCAAGACAAACAAGAATGTCTGGATAATTGACAGTGGCTGTTCCAGGCACATGACAGGCGATAGGTCTTTACTTCATAATTTTGAGAGAATTGATGGAGGACCAGTTGCTTTTGGAGGAAATGAAGGTGGTTACATTTATGGAAGGGGCAAGGTCACAAATGGTAAGCTCAACATTGAGAAGGTAAACTTTGTTAAGGAGCTTGGGTACAATCTTCTGAGTGTATCTCAATTTTGTGATCAGAGTCATAACATGCTCTTCACTGAGCATGAGTGCATTGTTCTCAAACCTGGAGTGGTCATTCCTCATGAGCATATTCTGCTCAGAGCCCCCAGGAAAGGGAACATGTACAAGATGGATTTGCAAGAAACATCTCCCTCTGGAGAAGTTTCATGCTTTCTATCTAAAGCAATAGTGATGAGTCTTTCCTATGGCATAAAAGAATGTGCCATGTAAACTTTAAGAATATGAATAAATAATCAAACATGATCTGGTAACTGGAATGCCAAAGAAAGAGTTTACAAGTGATGATCATTGTGTTGCATGCCTGAAAGGGAAGCAACACAAGGTATCTCACAAGCCTAAGGAAAAGAACTCCATCACTACTCCCCTACACTTATTACATATGGATCTCTTTGGCCCCACCAGTGTAATGAGTTTAGGAAGGACCTTATACTGTCTAGTGATCACAGATGATTTTACAAGATTCACTTGGGTTTCTTTCTTAGAACTAAAGATGAGACTCCTGAGATTCTAAAGAATTTCATCTTAAAGATTGAGAATCAATGTGATCACAAGGTCAAAACCATAAGATGTGATCAAGGAACTGAATTCAAGAACCAAATCCTTGATACATTTTGTGATGAAAAGGGTATTACAAGACAATACAGTGCTCCCAGGACTCCTCAGCAAAACGGAGTTGCTGAGAGGAGAAACGGGACACTTATTGAAGCTGCAAGAACTATGTTGTCTGACTCTAAACTGCCTATCACCTTCTGGGCAGAGGCAGTTAATACTGCCTGCTATGTGCAAAACAGAGTCTTAGTAGTTAAGACACATGGTAAGACACCTTATGAACTTTGGCACAAGAGGAAACCTTTCATTGGTTTTCTCAGGTCATTTGGATGTCCCTGCACCATCTTGAATACCAAAGATCAAGTTGCCAAGTTTGCTGAGAAATCAGACGATGGACACTTCATTGGATACTCTTCTCAAGCTAAAGCTTATAGAGTATACAATCTCAGAACTAGAATCATTGAGGAGTCAGCCAATGTGACTTTCAATGAGCACACTCCCAGTGTGGCTGGTTCTGGTCCGGATTGGCTATTTGATCTTGATTTAGTTACCAACTGTTTAAATAAATCTTGTGAGCATGTTTCAGGATCTGCAGAAAATTTAAATACAGGTGATCTTGATCCAAGATTTGAGCTTGGAAGACCTTCAGCTCCAGTTGAAACTACTTCAGCAAATGAGGTTTCTATCAGCACAACAATGACAAATCCAGCTGATACATCTGGCATGCCTTCAAATTCCAGTTCAGAGGCCTCTCAACCAGATAAAGACATCTCAATTGCAGAAGATAACAATGGTGATGGTGGTGAAAGTGATCAAGAATCTCTTGATGCTAATAACCATACCATAGATGATAACATCAATGATGTCACACACTCATTGGATCAAGTTAATCTTGATAAGTGTGATAATGTGGAGGATCAATCTTCAAGACCAGATCTAAATTTCTCAAATTTGGATCTATCTCAGCAACTTGCTGTGATCCCTCAGCTAAGGATCCACAAGTCTCATCCTACCACAAACATCATTGGAGATGTTATCTCCGGGGTAAAGACAAGAGGGCAAACCCATGAAGCAAATGTTTGTCTTCACTCTTGTTTTCTATCCCAGTTAGAGCCAAAGAAAGTTGAGGAGGCTCTAAAGGATGGAAGTTGGGTTGAAGCTATGCAACAAGAGCTGCTTCAATTCAAAAGACAGAAAGTTTGGAACCTTTGTCCTCTTCCTCATGGGAAGACTACCATTGGAACCAAATGGGTTTTTAGGAATAAAAGGGATGATAGAGGAATCATCATCAAGAACAAGGCTAGACTAGTTGTTCAAGGATACACACAAGAAGAAGGGATTGACTACACTGATGTCTTTGCTCCTGTAGCTAGACTAGAAGCTGTTAGGATATTCCTGGCATTTGCTGCATCCAAGAACTTCATGGTCTACCAACTTGATGTAAAGTGTGCTTCTTATATGGAGTGATTGATGAGGAGGTTTATGTCAAACAACCACCTGGTTTTGTAGATCCTGATCATCCTGATTATGTCTGCAAGCTTGACAAAGCTCTCTATGGGCTGCATCAGGCACCCAGGAAGTGGTATGAGACACTGTCTGAGTATCTCTGTAAACATGGTTACAGGAGAGGTACTATAGATGGAACTCTCTTCATCAAAGGACAAGGAAACGACATTCTGCTAGTTCAAGTATATGTGGATGACATCATCTTTGGCTCAACCAATTCAAGGCTCTGCAAAGACTTTGAAAAGCTGATGAAAGATAGATTTGAAATGAGTTCAATGGGAGAACTTAATTTCTTTCTGGGAATTCAAGTGAAGCAGGTTGAAGATGGCATTTTCATAAGTCAGTCAAAGTATGTTCAAGATATACTCAAGAGGTTCAACATGACTGATTGTAAAACTGCTAAGACACCCATAGCCAGAAACCACTCCCTTGGTCCAGATCTTGAGGGGGAGTGTGTAGATGAGCACTTATACAGGGCTATGATTGGGTCTCTTATGTATCTTACAGCTAGCAGGCCTGATATCATGTTTGCTACATGTATTTGTGCAAGATATCAAGCCAATCCTAAGATGTCTCACTTAATCACTGTGAAAAGGATTTTAAGATACCTCAAAGGTGCTTCAACACTTGGTTTATGGTATCCAAAGAATTCTAATTTCAATCTGTATGCCTATACAGACAGTGATTATGGTGGCTGCAACATGACTGCCAAGTCTACATCTGGGGGATGTCAATTCTTGGTGGAAGAGTTGTCTCATGGCAATGCAAGAAACAAACCTGTGTGTCTGCATCAACTGCTGAGGCTGAATATTGCTGCTGCAAGCTGCTGTGCTCAAGTGCTTTGGATTCAAAATCAGATGCTAGACTACGGATTTAACTTCAAAGAGACTCCTATCCACATAGACAACAACAGTGCTATCTCTATCACTGAGAACCCTATGCAGCACTCAAGGACCAAACACATCAACATCAGGTATCATTTAATAAGAGATAACTATGAAAGGGGTTAATTAAACTAGTCAAAGTTCACACAGATGAACAATATGCTGATCTGTTCACAAAAGCTTTTGATGAACAGAGATTTAAGTATCTGATATCAGCTATTGGGATGATTAACTTTGAGTAGATTTTTTTTTAAAAACTAATTCTAATTATTTCTTCTTAAAATATGTGTGTCCTAAGTTGTCTAGTTCATCACTTTCATAAGCTCATGTTTTCTTTGAATGAAAAACTCTTTTTGAAGACTTTCCTTGGATTCTTGAAAATTTTCTGATACTTCGGAAGATAACATTTTACCTTCGGAAGAAAAATATGTCTTCAAAATAAATGACTGTCTAAAGAATTTTTTCCTTCGGAAGAAGTCAAAATTTATCTTCCGAAGCTTAAAATTCTTAACTTAGACACTTATTCATTTTAAGGACTTTTCCTTCCGAAGCAAAAACTTACTTTCGGAAGTTTTGCTCATTCTTATACAAGCATCCAAAGTTTATTTCTCTTCCGAAGCATAAATCTTTAAGACTCTCAGGAAAATCTTCCGAAGTCACATTAGCTTCGGAAGCTTTTTAAATCACAACTTCCGAAGACAAATTCCTTTCGGAAGCTTTTTGAATTCCAAGAAAACTACTTTTTGAGCAAAAAGGTAAACTACTTTTTCAGAGGTGGGACCGACATACGGATTTCAAAGTTTATCCTCTTTCATTAAACTTTATCTGAAATCCTTCTCTCTCATATAAACCCAACGGTTTCCCCCTTCTTCTATCATCTGCTTTTCTTTATACCTAAAACCCAAAGCTTCTTCCACAATGGCTGACCTTACACACAGAAATGATCCTCACTTTGCCATGCAGCTACACAGACAACACAATCAGGTTGCTCTGTTATGCTCTGACAAAGATCCTCATTTCTCAGAGGTTGCCGTTTCTTGTCTTTGTCTCACTACTTCACCTCCCTAACCATTGATCCTCCTCTATATGAGGATCACTTGCTTGAATTCTGGAAGACCTGCCAAGAGGTCATTATGGATGGGGAGAAGGCACTGTCTGCCACGGTGCAGGGGAGAACAATTTTCATCACTCCGGCCATCATCAACCGACATCTTCAGCTGGATGATGAAGCAGGTGAAGTGTTCTTCCAAAAGAAGCGGTTAATCATTCCTTCGAGCAGATGGGCTATGAAGGAGATTTCTCTGTAAAGACCTTCAGGAAAGGGAAGGTCTCATCCCAGTGGAAATACCTGCTCCATGTGGTTATCCACAGCTTATCAAACAAGCATGGTGGATGGGACCAGATTCCTTCTAGGATCTCTCCTTTATAGTTCATGGGATGGTTCAGGGGGTCAAGTTCAGGTATTCACAATTTGTTTATACTAATTTACTTGCAAACTTAGACTCCTTAGAATATTACATGTTTCCTAGATATGTTCAACACATTCTTAACTGTGAACTGGGCTCACAGTTGAGGGAAACAGGCAATATTCTTAAACTGGGACAGATGAAGCCCGGCATCTTTAAAATTATGAAGAATCCAACTGTAGGCTTCTCAGGGGTAGAAACAGCCCTAGTCCCAAAAATGTTAGAGCTCATTGCTCAAGGTGACAACATAGCAGTCCAAGCTAGTGTTGAACCCACACCTACTGCTCTCCTACCTTCTTCACAACCTCCAATATTCATCACCTACAAAAGAAAATCCCAACGAACCCCTGCTCAGGCTATTGAGTCTGTGCAGTCCCCCAAATACTCAACCTTACAGGAAGAAGTGGACTCCAGAGCTCCCACTTCTCCTGAGGAGCAAACCACTCCCATTACTTTACCTATCAGGTCTGAGGTTCCTCAAGCTCAACCTGATGAGCTCATTAGCCAACAACTGTAAGCCTTCACTCTGAGTCTCAACACTCAAGTGAACAACCTTCAGGGATAGCTACCATCCCCAGCCTTTGGATCTAAACCAACCAATTCCCAACCTATCCTTTTACACTGATGAAGACTTAGGATTCAGTGAGTACCATGAGTCTCTTCTCCTCCCCTACTCAAAGAGAGATGAGTACCTCTGACTCTCCTCAGTCTATCCCTCATCAGTCACCTATTACTGAGGTGGACACATCTGAACCTGTTCAGGATGTCCATATGGAAGAGGCTCTCACTTTGAAAGTGATTACATTAAGACCTCAACCATGGCAACTCAGCCCATTGGCATCTTAACTGAGGTTGCCAGTGAGCAGAGGAAAACCAGCAGCCAAGAAACTCAAGCTGGTGGTGAGAGAAGGGACTTTGGTCCAATCCTCTCATCCCCCAGTGATTCTTCTGATGAAGATGAGGGGAATTTGAGACTAAAGGTACAAAAATTGTCACAAACATGCACCTATCTAGTCTCTAAGGTTAGTCACTTGGAATCTCAGGTGACTACCTGCAAAACAGGGTCAATGATCAGCAACTCCAGATTTCATATCTGCAGGAAAAACTAGCTGAGAGACCTTTAAGGAGAGCTCAACCAGGAACACAAGAACCTGTGGAAGTGACTGATTATCCTCCAGCTCACCTATGCAAGTGGGTGATGCTACCCAAAAGGGGGAGAAAGTTATCACAACCACAGAACCTGGGAGTTCTTCAAAGAGAATGGACATAGAGGACTCACCATCCTCACTTGCTGTTGTGCATTCTCAGCAACTTCCTCAAGTTCACATTAATGTGGACTCTATAGACTCTCTCATCAGGAGTCTCTTTGAGGAAGGTATACCAAGGGCTGTCTCATCTCCACCACATGGAACTGGCAACTACATCATCAGATGGAGGTATGATGATGACAGAAGAGCCCTCATACTTCACAGAGTTCAAGGTCAACAAGAAGTCTTTCAGTTCCAAAGCCTGAGCTCTATGAAGGACTGGATTTAGTCAACATGCCACTTGTCAATCCAAGCAAATCTAGACAAGCTGACAGGCTGGCTCAAAGAATCCAAGACAGGATCCTTGCAGAGTTCTCTCTAAGAAGGAGACTTAGGCAATCAGGCAATGTCATCGGTCAATTGGATGCTGAGGTGGACCCTAAGTTTAGTTTCATAGGGGAAACCTTGGCTGAAGGCCCAGTGGCAGAACCTGAGACCCTTGTCTCACCATCAACAACTGCTGCAGAGGTCCAAACTCCATCTGAGACACCTGCTGGTGAAGGTGTCTCTCAGCCTTTCTCTGGCCAGAGCATGGAAGCTACACCAAGCAATGAAGGCCAAGCCTCAATCCACCCTGAGTCACAAAGGTCTGTTGGTGACAAAGGGAAAAGGATAATGACTCCTGAGGAAATTGAGGAGGAAGAGAGAGAGAGGAAAAGGAGGCTAAGGGGAGAAAGTTCTTCTGGGTCATCAAAATTCATGCAAGCTGCAATCAGGGCTGCCCCCAGACCAAATACTCAAATGATGAACAAAGGGCAGTCAGGATTAATTATTTACAGACCAGGAACTATGATGTTGATGAAATCATCTCCCCCCTTTAGAAGAGTTGAATGAACTGGATGACATGGAAGTGTCAAGAGAGATAAAGGAGAAAGAGGATTCAAGGTTACTTCTCCATTCAAAGAGGAGAGGAGACAGAAAAGACTTCACAAGCATACTCCCACTCTCTCTCCAGTTCAAGAAAGTCCTGCACAGGAAGATGTGGCTCCACAAGAACCTCAGGTAGATAAAGAAGAGGATAGAATCAAAATGATAAACTACCTGAGTGCCACAGGCTTCTATCAGGCAAATACACTTCTTCCCTGTCCTATGACTTCATTGAGTTCGAGTACTTAAAGCAACTTGAGCTTGAGTTAGTCAAAGAAAGAAAAAAAACCAAAGGAAGCTAAGGGAAGAAGCTGCAAAGTCAAGAGCCATCATTCAAAGAATGCAAAGAAGTCTGCTGACAGACAAAGAATGATGAGCTTCTTGAAGTCATATGGATTCTCCGGAAGGAGACTTGGTCCCATGTCTCTATCTACAATGGATGAGCATATAAGGGTAATCAAGCAGAAGATTAAAAGTGGTGAACTCATTGATTTGCACTCTCTTCCAAGTCAAGTCCCACCTGAAGTGGAGGTCAAGTTTGAACAACCAGAGACACCTGAACCAGAACCTCCAGCTGAGCCTCAGCAAACTTCATCTTCTGATCCAAGACAGGGTCAAACTCCCTCTCCTTCTGAACTGTGAGGGAGGAACACCCAACTGAGAAAGACACTGATGATCAACATGGTGCTGCAGACCAGTCTTCTCAGTTAAAGACATTAAAGAGGAAGAAGAAAATGGCCTCTAAACCAAAGACTAAAAAGAAGAAGCCAAAGTCATCTACCTCTACACCCCAGGCTGAATCAGATCAACCTGAGGAAGTGCATGATGAGGCAGCCCAATCAACTCTTATGCAAGTGGCTCCTCTAGCACCGAGACACCCATTATCCTGGACTTACTCTACCAATCCAGAAAGGGAATGTTATCAGAGATCAAGGTGTTGAAAATGTCTACTCATGGCAAGACATAATCAACTTACCTCTGCATGATCACTTTGAAATGAGAAGATACTATGAGAGTCTTGATGATCCTGACCATCAATGAAGAAAGGGATGGTCTTGATTATTCTGAAGACTACAAACATTTAAAGATCTTCTAAGTGTTTTGGTAGCATCAGCCTAGGGGGAGTTTGTAAGGATTCCTGAAGTCTGATGCAACCCAAAACTGCCTAAGTGTTTCAGCAACATGCACTAAGTACTGAAGTGAAGAATGCTTCGGAAGAATTACACAAAGCATTAGAAAATACTCTAAGTGTAATATCTTCCGAAGCCAAGACCAATATCTTCCGAAGCCTAACATGAAGTCTTCCGAAGCTTGAAGACAAAGTCTTCCGAAGCTTCAACCTATGAGACAGATTTCTTCCGAAGACTTTTAGTACACATGCTTTATCTGATGTACTGTTCCATAAAGCACCTTTTCCGCTGCGTCTCTGATAAGTCACCAACTTACAAGAGTTGGTGAAAAGGTCCTGCTTTTGGTAACTGTAATTGAGGTCTTGAGTCTGAAACTTTCCACTTTATGTACTTTATTCTTTTTGTAATGTATAGGATGTGAGCTATGGCATGTCATAGTCACAAGGTCAAAAGGCAGATATGCCTTTTGATCTTACAATTGATTTTGTTAGTGTCTAGTTAATTGTATCCAGCTGGCTTTCATATTATAGCCGGCTGTAGGTTGTAGTATAAGTATCCAAGTTCTAGTATCTTTCTTAATGCTTTTTAACACTTGTAAAAGAACTTGAGAAAGCAATATACTGCTCCCTTGAAAACTATACTCTCTTGTTCTGTCTCTTGTTTAACTTGTGTTCTATGCATCACCTTTGGTTACCTAGTTCACTGTTTGATTAACGTTTAGTTAATCTTCTCATTGTGTTGTTGTGTTGTAATTGTGTTCAAGCCCTGGAACGTTCCTGCAATTTAATTATAGAAAATATTTAGTTGATTTTAGAATATTTGAAGTTTGTAAAACTTATTTTTATATTTAATAATTTTTTCTAAAATAGAGTTAAGGCTAAAAAGCCTTTTTAAAAATAATAAGAGGGTGCCCGGGTTCGAACCCGAGACCTCCAAGTTGAATTGGGGAGTGTGAACCGGTGACCTAAGGCTCTCAGCCGCGGTATAACTCGGTTCCAATTTGTTTTAACATGATCACTAGAACGCCCCCAAACATTAGAACCCTAACTTTGATTGATCCAAATTAAAGCATCAAACGATGATATTAACCGAATTAAGTTTGGGGCTTTTGTTTCCCTAGTAAAATCGAGTTTGAAATTCTTTATTACCCGTGTTGAAAGTGGATTCGAGATGAACAAACAATGATCAACACGTGGACGTTGGACAAACGAATCGATGAGTATTGCCGATGATAATGAAATTAAACTCGTGTGAAGCTTCAACGACTAACCACGACTTAAAGCCCGGTTGAAAGTGGATTCGAGATGAACACGACAATGACCAATTTCTGCTTTTGCAGTGCAGAGGATAGTGTTCGGTTTGTTGCAGATGCCCGGAGAAGGGGTGATCAAGACATGATACTTAGGTTTGTTTCACATGCAATTTTGCGTTGCATTCGACTAACGATTGATAGAGGATCGATTAGGTTAGATTAATTGGACTGTTATGATGTGTAAATGCTCGAATGGCTATAAGATTTAATGTATATCGGTTATCTAATCAATTAAGCTAGAAACCGATGTTTAAATGCAATTAAAGTATGACTTTAAGTTCGAACCACGCTCATGAATCGATTTGGAACGGTTTTATTCATAAACCGACGAGTTTAAATCGTTTTTTGACTACGCAGAGCTCGCCGGAGCTTCAACGGAAATACGGGGGGAGGGAGGGTTGGTTTGGGTTTGTTTTCGAAATTTACACAAATGGTCTGTGCTGTTTGGTTGTTTATTATTTTATGCTTAAAACTCTCTTTTAAGGTTTATAAATTGGAAAAACTAACCTCTGAACTTAATTAACTTAAACCTTTTCAAAGATTAGTAATTTGATAATTATAATTATTATTAGTATTATTACTATTATTTTTATTATTTTTTCTATTGTTATTATTATTATACTAATTTTGTTAATACTAATAATATTATTATTATTATGATTATTATTCTAGTTATTATTATTATCATCATCATCATCATCATTATTATTATTTTTTATTATTATTATTATTATTGTTATTATTATTATTATTATTGTTGTCGTTGTTAGTTTTATTATTATTTCTATTATTATTGTTATTATGATTATTATTGTACAATGTAATACTTTAATTACTAACTTTTAAAATTTAATGCCAATAAAAAAATAAACATAGATAACCCATAAGTTTCATGTATGGCAATAAAGGCCCTTACAAGAATTAACAATGCAAACTTATAAATAATCCCAAAATACATGACGTTAAAAATGTCGACTCAACCTCCTACCTCAACCATTCCCATTACCTCAGTCAGCTCATCCCAAAGAACCAGCACCTTTGTAGGGAATCAAGGAAGAAGGGACGAACCACTAAGAAGACAAGAACAACCTGTCTTCACTGGAAATAAGGTTCAATCCATAGACCATGTTTTTTCTAACAAAGACATGCTTTCTCTGATTAAGCAGGTAAAGGAACAAATGGAGCAACATACAAGAACCAACATCAATCTCTTCAAAGAAATTGAGCAGCTGAAGAAATCCAAACAACCTACAGAAGTGGACATTCCACTGATCACAAGGACGCTCCATTTCAGCCCCCCGGATTCTCAATCCGTCAAGCAATCAAGATCCTCAATAGCGCTACGGCACCAACGATGTATCCTTCGGATCCAATATGCTACAGCGATCAGGATCCTTGATAACTAATGCTTTAGGATCAAGGATCCCTCAGACATCTCATATGTCAGGATACATGGGGGAGCAATCTTAGGGAACTTTCATGCAGTAAGTATCCTTGACGACGTCCGCACCCCACTATAATACAGGAGTCTCCGAAGCTCAACAAAGTGAGATGCATGAGGGAGATTTCATCTGATGAGGATAAAGGCTACAACTGGCCTACCCATAGTGCCTGGATACACCATGGCGGGGGACGAGCAACCTATAGGGATATTATATCCTCAAACTGGTTACAACTTCAATAATGCGTCTTTTATGACTAATCCAAATATGGTAGACATGAATGCAGGATTAGCTAAGGAATTACAAGATCTAAGGTACATGATAACAAGTGTTCCTGCAGCTATCAAACCTATACCTAAAGTCTTAGTCGAAAGTCACAAGCTATCTAGCTTCACATGGCTTGTATCTGGAATCGAGATCCCTAATCGATTATAGACGCCCAAGATGAAGCTGTATGATAGGACCATGGATCCAGAATAACATGTAGCCCAATACAGGGAAAAGGATGGAGATCAATCCCATTCCACCCAACATCAAAGAAGCATGCTTATGCAAAGGATTTGGATCAACGTTAGCAGGGTCAGCCTTTAAGTGGCTACTCAATATACCTAACAATACAATTACTTCCTTTTCTCATTTAATTAACATGTTTAAAAACCAGTTTTCTTGCAGCTCAACCTTTGAAAAGCTAAGAGGGTACCTATACCGGGTTATTCAAAAGGATACAAAATCCTCGAGAGACTTCGTTACTAGGTTTAGCTGAGAAGCATTGGAGATTCAAAACTTGGATATGGGTGCTTCCGTAGAAGCTCTCAAAGTAGGATTATGCAAGAGTTCACAATTCTACGATGACTTTGTAATGAATCCTTGCAGGAATCTAGACGAAGTGAGGATGACAACACTTCAATTCATTTGTGTGGAAGATGACAAAAGAATACACAGGAAGCTGGATATTCCCAAGTATGAACCCAACAACACGAAGGTGGAATCTCCAAACAAGTCATATCAAGCAAGGCCCTACGCTAAGCACGATAGCCCAAGAATAAATGCAGTGGAAGAAGATAAGGACGACAAAGAATATCCTCGAGTTTCAGAATACTGTTCCCTTCCTGACACAACTGAACTAATACGTGCTATGCAGGGTTTAGGTAAAAAGCAAGATGGCCAAGGAAGAATGAAAAGATTCCAAGAAACAACGATAAGTCAAAATGGTGTGCTTACCATGAAGACTTTGGTCATCTTACTGATGAATGCATTGCCTTGAGGAAGGAAATAAGCTATCTCCTGAGCAAAGGACACCTAAGGAATTACTTCCAACAAAGAAGACTAAAGCTCAAGATGCTGAGAAGACCCCAAGCAAAGCGGCATCTCCACCTTAAGACGCAAAGACTATCAATTTCATCTTTGGAGGATCAAAGATCTATGGGATGTCGTACTCTACAGCCAAACGACATGCCAAAGAAGCTAAAGCTGAGTATGGGGACATGCCCATCCGTAGAACCAGCCTCACCGAGGAAAAGATAATATCCTTTGACGGGGATGATTTATCCACCATCCTAGATGCCCACCACGACGAGTTGGTACTTACATTATACATCGCTAACTGTTTTGTGCGCATGATACTTGTAGATAGGGAAGCTCTATAAACATCATCTAGCTAGATGTTTTGAAGAAGATGAACATTGATGAGAAAGAAATCATCCCAAGATCTTTTGTGCTAGTAGGTTATAATAGGGAAGCAAAGAATACAATGGAGGACATCAAACTCCCAATGCCTATTGAAGGAATGAAACCATGCAAAAATTCTGCGTAATAGATTCCTACCATCAATGTGTGAATCTTCTTACTCCATGGCGGGTGGTTAAGATAAGCTGACCAATAAGAGGCTAAGAACTGTTATACCTCCTCAATAAAGGCTTTGACGAAGACTCAATCAGCATAGCAATTAAAGAACAAGCCCCATGGAGTCTTTGAGGCTGATCAGAAGGAAGTAAAAGAAGTATCCTTAGATCAAGAGGATACGGAGAAAAAGGCTCTAATAGGATTCAATATACTTAAGGATATTGAACCAAAACTCAGAACATTCCTTAAGGATAGGGCATCCTCTTTCGCATGGAAGCATGATGATATGACAGGTATATCCAAAGATATCATTACTCATAAATTAAATGTAAACTCTAATTGCAGTCCTGCACATCAAAAAAGAAGAATGTTTGATCCTCAAAGGAACGCAATCATCCAAGAACAAGTAGATAAACTAATGAAAGCACGAATGATTGGAGACGTTAAATTCCCAAGATGGCTTACAAATGTGGTGGTGGTACGAAAGAAAATAGGAAATGTAGATTTTTTTTGATTACACAGACCTGAACAAAGCGTGCCCCAAAGATCCTTTTCCATTGTCACACATTTCCTCCATGGTAGATGCAACAACAGGGCATGAAATCCTTACCTTCATGGATGCATCAGCTAGTTTTCAAAAAATACAAATGGAACCATCTGACCAAGAGGATACTGCATTCATCACCCCTTGAGGTATATATTGCTATATTGCTATGCCTTTTAGGCTAAAAAATGTTGGTGCCACATATCAAAGGCTGGTAAATATGATGTTTAAAGAGAAACTAGGGGACACCATGGACGTATACATCGATAATATGGTGGTCGGATCAAAGAAAGAACATGATCACCTCCAACACTTAAAGGAAGCATTCGGCATCCTTGATGAATTCAATATGAAGTTAATCCATCCAAATGCCACTTTAGGGTCAAAGCAGGAAAATTCCTAGGATACATGGTGACGAAGAGAGGAATCGAAGCAAGTCTGGAGCAAATAGAGGCTATCATGGACCTAAGGTCACCCGCAAATACTAACGATGTCCCTGACAGGAAGGATAGTAGCCTTAACAGGTTTATCTCTTGGTCCTTAGATAAATGCAAGAATTTCTATGATACTCTGAGGAAAAACTAGAAATTCAAATGGACAGAGAAGCATGAGAAAGCCTTGACGGATGTAAAGGAATACTTATCCTTAGCACCATTGCTGATGAAGCCTGAGGATGGAGAGCCCCTATCCTTTTACATAGCCGTTTTAGGAAACGCAGTAAGTGTAGTCTTCGTAAAGGACCATGAAGGCCAACAACATCTTATTTATTATGCAAGTAAAAGTCTACTAGATGTAGTAACCAAGTATTCTTATTTAGAAAAATTCATACTTGCAATGGTTATGGCATCGATCAAATTAAGGCATTATTTTGAAACTCGTACTATCTATGTCTTGACTAACTATCCATTAAGTTTGTTTTGAGAAAACCAGAAATGTCAAGAAGGATGGCCAAGTGGGTTGTAAAGATAAGTGCCTATGAAATAGTATACGAACCAAGAACATCTACCAAGTCCCAAGCACTCGCGGACTTTGTGGCTTATTTCACTAAGGATATAGTCAAGGATGTTGACTTCAAAGTCCAATAATTAAACACAGAAGAAGGATACTAGATCCTTTACATTGATGGAGATGAAAATATAAAGGGGATAGGGTTAGGCATCCTACTGAAATCGCCACGGGGGACATTATACCCCAATCAATTACATGTGAATTTCAGGCCACTAACAATGAAGCAAAATACAAAGAACTTATAGCAGGAATGCATCTTGCTAAGGATATAAGGGTCAGATATCAACAAGTATATGTTGATTCTTTATTAATAACTAATCACTTTAACGGATCTTATGCCGTGAAATGTGAAAGATTGCTACAATATCTTGAGATAGTCAAAAAACTATCAAAAGTGTTTGTAGACTTTAAGATAATGCAGGTACCTAGGGAAGAAAATGCAGAAGCTGATGCTTTAGCAAATCTAGCCTCATCCTTAAGGACACCACAAGGAGCAAAGATTCCAATTATCCATATCCTTAAACCAGCAATCTTTGAAGAAGGATACAAGATCAACGCATTATCTGAGAATGAAGAATCAAGGATATTGGATCCTCAGCATAATCAAGAATCCTGGATCCTTCCGATGATGAACTACATCTTAAAGGAAGAGATCCCACAAGACCAAAATCCTAAAGTGTTTAAGATGAAGGTATCCAGATACACCCTTATCACGAATGTATTATATAAAAAGTCTCTTGGAGGTCCTTATCTAAGATGCTTGGAAGAGCCTGAAATCAAAGAAGTACTAAAGGACATACATGAAGGAGATTTTGGAAATCATACTAGGGGTAGGGCACTCTTCTCCAAAGTCTTAAGAACATGATACTTTTGGCCCTACTATGAAGAAGGTTGCGATATCCTATGTCAGAGCCATGCCAACATCCTTCACCAACCAGCAGAACCACTACATCCTATCACAACTTCATGGCCTTATATGAAGTGGGGGATGGATATAGTTAGAAAACTACCAGCTGCTCTAGGAGGGAAAGTGTAATGTATATGTTCCTAGTTTATGAGTTTAAATCTAAAAGTCTTTCATGTCTTACACATGTGTAATGAATTGATTCAATGAAATATAATATGTGATTGATGTTTATTTATGTTTATTTATTTCATATTATTATTGTTTTAAACTATAATGTATATGTATAAACATATTATATAGGTTTGAGGGTGTTATACATGATTCTTAGTCAATAATGATTAAGTAATGTGATCAACATAGTTTGATGAGTATTCATGCTAATGGCCCATAGTTATGGACCATACACATGAATACATCATGCTTATGGACCAGTCGCACCACTGAACCAGGAGACTGGATCAATCGTATGATTGAGACATAAGATTGACTCAGTCACACGACTGAACCTTCAGTCGTGCGTATGGATCAATCGCTTGATTCAGTTGCACGATTGAACCATGCGAATGGTTCGGTTGTACGAATAGAAGCCCCTAACCTGTAAATACCACTTAATTCGTGGAAGACAAAAGAATTCAAGAATTAAAGAACACTTGATATTATCACCAACCCTAGCTGTCCAGAACATCCAAGTAAGCCAGTCCAAGTTCATAGATCGCTCTTGATCAATTCATACTCGTTCATAAAGTTTAGTTTATTCTTATATCCATGGGGTTAATCTTCTCACTGATTGGATCACCAATCAAATAGGATTCCACACTATTTGATTCGGTATAAACGTAGAATCTGTTAGTATTCTGTATGCACACGGTCCTGACAAGTGGTATGAGAGCTTTTGCTCTTGATTTTGCATTTTATTTGATTAGTTTGCGGGTCAAAACTCACGTTTTCATTCAAAAAGGACATCTTTTTGAGTCCACAGGAGGTTTTCGACATTTTAAGGCATTAAAGTTTAAGTTTTTCGTCATACGGCTGATTAGGGTTTCTAGGTGAATCGTATTTCGGCCGGTTCATATGCTTCATTCGCATGACTAAACAACTTCAGTCATTTGACTCCATTCGGCCAGTTCATATGCACGACTGAATCCAATCTCACGATTGAATTCATCCGGACTCTTCATTCACACGAGTGATCCATACGTATTGTCCATTCGCACGATTGAAGTTGTCCTATTCTCCAAGTACAAAGTCCATTCAAATGGAAGATCAGTTTTCCATATTTACTGCCGGGAAGGATTCACGCATCCAGAACTTCTTCTTCTGGAAAATGAGATAGGATATCACAATAAACCGCCGAAGCTTATAACATTAGATGATTATCCATAATGGATAAAGCGGTTCGAGATATACCCAAATCGAGTGGATCCAAATCTTTGGACTTTTATAGAGACCAGTTACACGTTACCAGTGAACGCAAATGGAGTAAAGATGACTTTGGGTGGAATGAGCGAGGCTC
The DNA here is from genome assembly GCA_025506515.1 of Flaveria trinervia. NCBI lineage: Eukaryota > Viridiplantae > Streptophyta > Magnoliopsida > Asterales > Asteraceae > Flaveria > Flaveria trinervia. The sequence goes on from CM046446.1 coordinate 67,262,136, forward strand.
AGAAAATACTCTTCAATGCTGAGAAGAAAGTTTATGCCATGTTGACTTAGTCAATCCCGAAAGACATCTTTCACCAGTTTTTTGAGAACAAGCAGGCCAAAAAGCAATGGAAGGCATTAGAGAAGAGGTATGATGGAAATGCAACATTAAAGGCACTAAAGGCAAAGTCTCTCAAGAAGGAGTTTGATAATTTCTCCTCAACCGGGAATGAGAGCTTGGATGACATCATCGACAGGTTCTACCATCTGATAAGTGAGCTTCACATTCATGGTGTAACAACATCTATGGAAGATAAAGTTTGAAGCCGTGCAGATGGCTTGCCTAAGAAATGGGATTCATTTGTGTCCAACCGGAGACAGTATGATATACTTGCTATGTTGGATATAAATTACTTCATCTTGAAGTTAAGAGAGGAGGAACTGAGGATGAAGTACAAGTCGAAGAAAGGATCCTATGTTCAGAATCTTTCATTATACAACTCGGTTCCCACTCCAACTGGTTCAAGAGCACCACTTCAAATAGCATTTGTGTCCAGTCCCGCGGCTCCTTCCCAATCCACTACTTCAGGACCAGAATGTCTGGGTCATCATTGACTCAATACATAGTGCCTGAAGCCAATACAACGAAGTGAAGACCGAGAATCAAAGTAATATCACACTCAAAGTTGCAAAGGAGCATATAGATCTTCTAGCATTAGTGGTTCAATCATATGATGGTTTAGTTGTTGGGAATATCAGAAATTGTCATATTGCAGATGAAGACTACGAGCAGGTTGACGAGAACGAGCTGAAAAGAATGGATATCATATGGGCTCTAGCAAGTGTAGTTAGACGAGCTAAGAAGATGGGGCAAAATCTAGCAGCCACAAAAGATATAACCTTTGGTTTTGACAAAACCAAGGTCACCTTCTTCAATTATGGTGAAAAAGGGGCATTTTAAACATCAACGTGTGAAGCCCAAGAAAACTAGAAATGGTAACCCATTTCCTACTTTCAACCATCAAGAAAAATTAATAGTTCGAACTAGTTCTTAAAATAAAGAGACTAAGGCACTAACTGCTCAAGGTGATGAAGGACAAGACTGGTTCTTCCGATTTGTCTCTCCTCGGGAATCAAACATTGCTTTTGTTGAAGCATTGGGTGATGGGTCTGCCAGTGAAGGTGAGATTGCAGCTGAGCCAGTGATGTCAGATTCAGAAGAAGCTGAGAACATGGTGTATCATGTGATTAAGGAAGAGCTCAGAGCAAAAATTTTAGTATCTCCAACAACAGAAGAGTCTACCTCTGCATTAACGGCTGATTCAACTAACTCCTCATAAGTAAGTTCCTTAGAGTAGTTATTAAATAAACATGCTTGTTCTGAATGTGAAAATTTTAAGGAAAGCATTGATCTAAAATTTTCTAGGTTATTAGAACAAAATGATAACTTAGTAAATGACTTACAACTCTACACTGAAGCTAATCGTATATTAAAACAAAATAAGTGCAGTTTTAAAGAAAAGATAGACCTTTTGGGTAAACAACTAAGGGAAACCAAGGTTGTTGCCTTAAATCAATCTAATGATATAAAGTTTTATTTAAACTCATTAGAAGAAACCAAAAAGGAAAAAGCATTTTGGAAGTCGAGGATAATTCATTAAAGCAAAAACTGCATAGTTGGGCAGTTCTTCTCACATAGTACAAAACTTAGTGAAAGAACGAAACAATGGGGAATGTTTGGGATACAAAGTAGTGCCACCACCAAATGAGACCCTTTTGAATACAAAATGTAGACATATTAATAACAACCTAATTAAGGATCATGTGGTGTCTACTCCTCTAGTTAGTGATGGTGATTCCACGAATAAGACTGTGAAATCTGACACAAAACAGAAGGAGTCTACTTTGAAAGCAAAAGGCAAGATGCTAGTTAAGAATTTGGATGATGTATTCAAAAGGTTTAATGTAAGGTCAGGTTCACCAACGTTCATTTCAGAACCCAAAATGACTATATTAGTTAACCACAAATGTATTAATCATCAAAGTCCAACCAAAGTGCAAGTTAAAGATGTTCAACATGCTAAAACAATTAACTTTGTTAATAAGGATGAAACATATAAAAGAATAATAACAAAACCAAACCAGAAACATTTCACACCTTCATTAAACTCAACATCACACAAAAGTTCTCTTCAATCTATAGAAGCCAGACCTTGCTACAGTTGTGGAAAACGAGAACATATTCTAAAAATTGTCCTTACTATCAGACACCTAGAAAGAAAATTGAACTTTATGATGAAAAACCAAGTTTACCTAAAATAAGATCTAACAGTTGTAAGGCCCCGTTCCCTGGATGCTTACATCTGGTAAATCATCGCACATAAAACATATAATTACATTTGTACTACATAAAGCATCACAACGGAAACAGTTAAAAATGACATCTCATTTCATCATAAAAACTTTTACAAAATAATACATCGTTAATCAGTTACAAAATACATTGTTGCATTACATCGCAAAAGCCCTATATAAATGGATGCCATCCAAAAGAGCTGAGTAGCCTTGTGTTGCCATCCTCAGCAACATTACCTGCCAACTGGAAACACATAAAAAGTCAGCGTTGCTGAGTGAGTTCTTGTTTTATAATAAAACATACTTTTCTTTCGTTAAAACCGTTCATCTCTTTCATGCGATCATACATCGTACCTACACATAGATAATAGTTATTATCTTCTTCATTCGTTCATTCATCTTTACATCTTTTCTTGCACATTTGATATCCTCTGTACCAATACCGTGTGCTACACCCCAAACTATATGGCTATTGGGCCGAAGTCTATAAATAGACATCTAAACATGGTGCCGCGGTACCAGGGGTAAGTGGTAGAGGTTCTATACAAATGGTCGATCACAAAGAAAGACCCCGATGTGCATCCCCTCGGGGTAGCGAACCCACACACCGTTGGGCTAGCATGGCCCGATATCTAATGCTTGCAAGACTTTCATTACTTCCATCATTCATTAATGCATGCATTCATCATGTTCCAATTATCATTATTTTCCACTTTACGTTACATAATACTTTCATTTCATTCGTATCATAACACATAAAGCCACGCGAAAGATAAACATACATCATAATAAGGAACAAACATACGCAGGTATCAACATCATACAGGGCAACATCATACATACATAACATGCATCATGCATAAACATTCAACATCATCTTCATGCCCAACATAACCTCTAAGACCTTAAAAGTCACCTTATATGAACTTACGGGAACTTCCACGTCAATGCTTACATATGCACTTTCCCCCGAAAGTCAGAAGTTAAACTACGCTTCTCCTTGGGTGCAATAACCCTATTTGCGCGTAGGGACACCCTTCAGTCGCATGACCTCCATGCGAATGAACATCATGCGAATGGACCAATGCGGATGAACACCCATGCGAATGAACACCCAATTGTGCGAATGGACCTAATGCGAATAGACCTCATGCGAATGAAAGTAATACAGATGAGCACTTATGCGAATGGGCCCTCAGTCGCATGACTCCCCATGCGATTGGACCTCAGTCGCACGAATGAATCCACATTGGTGCAAATGAACCCCAATGGTGCGAATGAATCTCAATCGCACCCTAATCGGCTGTATGGCCTCCATTCGGTTGCCTACCCCTGGCTGGTGCAGAATATAGTTCATCCCGAACCTATTGTGCCATTTTCAACCTCCAAGGTCATCTAAACCCATTCTAAGCCCAAATCAACCATCCTAAACCTTAGGAATGCATACCACACCGCCATTGAAGCACACACAAGCTCAAAAGCATGACCCAAACAGATCATACACACACATACACAAACACCTCAAAGTTACACACACTCAAAAACCCGATTTCAGATGTGTTCCAGCCCCAAAATCATTCAAAAACATGAAAAAGAGGGGTCCTAGAACTCATACAAACGACCATAACAAGAAGAGCTTCGATTTGACCTACTTCTCAATGATTTTGCTCATTTGAACCAACTCGAACCAACTTTTCTCCCTTTTTCTCTCTTCTCTCTTCTAGGCTGATTTTTTATGGGTGTGGGGAGAGGGTAAGGGCTGCCCTCTCCCTTACATACTCCCATTCACCAAACTTTCTCTTGTTAGCGAGTTTGGTCCCTCGACTTTGGACTTTATTTCTTTTTCTTCCTTTATCGGCTTCGAAATAAATAAGTAACCTGGTGTTACAAGTCCACCCCCCTTAAATAGGTTTCATCCCCAAAACCTGTTATTCCTTGAACAAACGTGGGTAATTCTGTCTCATTTCTTCCTCAGTCTCCAATGTTGACTCAGATCCCTTTCTGTGTTTCCACTGTATCCGCACAAGAGGAACCACTTTATTTCTCAGCCTTTTCTCTTTTCGATCGATGATTGCCACTGGTTGCTCCACATAATTGAGCTGTTCGTCTACTTTGATATCCTCTAGCGGAACAATCACATCTTCATCTGCCAAGCACTTCCTTAGATGAGATACACGGAATGTTGGGTGAATTCCACTTAACTCATCCGGTAACTCCACTTTGTAGGCCACCTCTCCTACTTGAGCGATGATTCGAAAAGGGCCTATATACCTTGGGCTCAACTTGCCCCGCTTTCTAAATCGTATAATGCCCTTCCAAGGTGATACCGTCAACATAACATGTCATCCACCTGGAACTCAATCGGTCTGCGTCGTGTATCTGCATACGACTTCTGTCTATCTTTGGCTGCCTTCATGAAGGCCATGATCTTTTCAAGCTTCTTAGTCGTAGCCTCAATCACCTTGACGCTCCCTAGTTCTTTCGGACCAATATCACCCCAACAGACAGGTGTTCTGCATCTCCTATCGTATAACATCTCATAAGGTGGCATACCGGTACTGGCATGATAACTGTTGTTGTATGAGAATTCCGCTAACGGTAGGTGGTCATCGTAACTTCCCCCAAAGTCAATCACACATGCCCGAAGCATGTCTTCCAATGTCTAAATGGTCCTTTCAGATTGACCATCAGTCTGGGGATGATAAGCCGTGCTGATGTGTAACATCGTCCCTATAGCATCCTGGAATTTCTTCCAAAATTTGGATGTAAACCAGGTGTCGCGATAAGACACAATAGACAATGGCACACCATGACGAGTTACAATTTCCTTGATAAACAGATCCGCCAACCTCTCAGATGAATATGTCTCGTGAATCGGTAGGAAGTGAGCACTCCTCGTCAAGCGGTCAACAATCACCCATATAGCATCATACCCTTTCAGGGTACGCGGCGGCTTCGTAATAAAATCCATGGTGATGTGCTCCTACTTCCATTCCGGTATATCCAAAGGTTGGATCTTTCCATACGGCTTCTAATGCTCGGCCTTCACCTGTACACAAGTAAGGCATTTACACACATACTCCACTACATCACATTTCATACCCGGCCACCAATAATCCTTCTTCATGTCTTGGTACATCTTTGTAGCCCCTGGATAAATGGAGTATCGAGTCTTGTGAGCTTCATCCAAAATCTTCACCCATAGATCCCCAAAACAAGGAATCCACACCCGTCCAAATCAGGTTTTAACACCAAGTGTGTTTTCACCCAATTCCCTAACCAGACCTCTCATTCTTTCTGAGTTAAGATGATCTTCTTTCAATGCCTCATCTTGAAACTCCTTGACTTGCTTCATCACGTCAGAGGTCATGATTCGATGATACGCTTTCACCTGAATTGGCCCGGGCCACTCTTTTCGGCTAAGGGCATCAGCCACCACGTTGGCTTTGCCCGGATGGTAATGGATATCACAATCATAATCGTTTATAAGTTCCAACCACTGCATTTGCCTCATGTTCAGATCTTTCTGCTCGAAGAAGTAATTCAAACTCTTGTGGTCTGCGAAAATGGTGCACTTCGTCCCGTAAAGATAGAGCCTCCAAATCTTTAGCGCAAGACCACGGATTCTAGCTCCAAGTCATGAGTAGGATATTGACCTCATGACCTTTCAACTGTCAGGATTCATAAGCTATAACTTTTCTTCTCTACATTGACACACACCCCAACCCCGAATATGAAGCATCGGAATAAACCACCAAATCTTCACTTCCATCGGGTAATGACAGGACATGAGCTTGAGTCAATCTCGCCTTCAATTCCACGAAGGCCTTCTTTTGAGCTTGACCCCATACAAACTTCACATCCTTCTGGGTTAGCTTAGTTAGTGGAGAAGCGATTTTGGAAAAGTCTTGAATGAATCTTCTATAGTAGCCCGCCAAACCCAAGAAACTACGAATCTCGGATGACGTCTTTGGAGACTCCATTGCAACACCGCCTCCACCTTTGTCGGGGCCACCATAATCCCGTCAGGATTTACCACATGACCCAAGAATAGAACTTCGTGCAACCAAAATACACACTTAGAGAACATGGCGTACAACTTCTCCTTTCTCAACGTCTCTAGAACCTCCCGAATGTGACCGGCGTGCTCAATCTCGCTCTTCGAATAAATCAAGATATCAGCAATAAACACAATCAACGATCTATCCAACATCGGCCGACGCACCTTATTCATCAGATCCATAAAAGCAGCTGGCACATTGGTCAAACCAAAAGACATTACTAGAAACTCGTAGTGACCATAACGTGTGCGAAAAGCTATTTTTGGAACATCCTTCTCCTTCACCCTGAACTGATGGTAACCAGAACATCTATCCTTGAAAACCAACTAGCACCTTGAAGCTGATCGAATGAATCATCTATTCTTGGTAAGGGTTATCGGTTCTTCACCATCAGCTTGTTCAACTCACGGTAGTCAATGCACATCTTCATGTTATCGTCTTTCTTCTTCACAAACAGGACTGGAGCACCCCAAGGAGAGATACTTGGTCTGATGAACCCCTTATCCAGAAGCTCTTGCAATTGCTCCATCAACTACTTCATCTCAGTCGGAGCCGACCGATACGGTGCCTTGGCAACAGGTTGGGCATCCGATATTAGATCAATCTGAAACTTGATCTCTCTGTCTGGTGGCACTCCTGGTAGGTCTTCTGGGAACACGTATGGAAAGTCACATACAACTGGTACATCAGACAATTATGGTGTTGGCGTATCCACATCCTTTACATAAGCCAAGTAGGCACTACATCCACGCCTCATACACTTTCCCCCCGCAACCATTGAGATTACTTTCGGGATTGTGGTGACCTGATCTCCATAAACAGTTACCAAATTCTCGTCTGGCGTTATCAAACGAATCATCTTCTTGCGACACACAATGTTCGCCTTAGAGTCCGCCAACCAATCCCTCCCACGAACCAAATCAAAACCACCTAAGGTCATCACGAACGGTCTAACAGGAAACTTATGACTCTCAAGTTCCACATCACAGTTCTCTATCATCTTAGAAATCCTGGTAGACTTACCTATGGTAGTTTCTATATCAAAGGGAGCATCAACACATCTACTACTAATAGGTAGCTTAGCATAGAAAGCAGAAGAAATAAAACTTTTACTGGCACCCGAATCAAATAACACAGAAGCTAAAGTTTGGTTCACTAGAAACATACCGGACACGACATCAGGGTCAGTCCTAGCTTCCTCCTGTGTTATAGTGAATGCCGTAGCGGTCGCCCTCGGTCCTTCACCTCCCGTCTTCATCGCCCTAGAACCTCAGCCCTCGACTTCTGACAGTCTTTACTCATATGACTACTTTCCACACAGTTTAAACATTTGTCCGCAAGACAATCCTTTGCAATGTGCCCCGTCTTCCCACATTTGAAGCACACGTTCAATCCCATCCTACATTCCCCCGCATGCTCCCTTCCACACTTGTCACACCTCCTTGACCCCACACTCTATGTGGCCGCACGGCGGTCAACCACCCGTGCCTTTTTGTTACCCGTCGAGGCATCACCCCAACCAAATCTTTTCCCGTTCTAGTTCTGATCGCCACCACCCTTCTGGCTCACCTCCGTCACCACTACCTCCCGTTCATCATATAATCTCCCCGCCAAATCGACCACCGACCTAAATGTGCTTGGTAGGGCAGCGAGCATATGCCTGTGAATATCCACCAGCAAACTCTGAATGTACCTCTTGATCTTTCGAGATAGAGGCGTCACCTGATCCGGCACTAGCCGTACAATTTCATTGAATTTGGTGGTGTACTGCTAGTGTGTTATGGTTCCTACCTCCAGCTGCAAGAACTCTCTCTCTATATCTTATCCATCTCCATATGAGGGCAGAACTCCTCAATCACCATCTTCTTCAACTCCTCCCACCTCATCCTTCCTATCGCCCGGCTACCCTCGGCTTGGACAATATTGTCCCAACAACACAGAGCCGAGTGAGTGGGTAGCAAACTTCACCTTCTGGTCCTCGCTGATACGAAGAACAACCTCCATTTCCCTCACCCACCGGTGAGCAGCAGCAGCAGTGCCGTTACCATCAAAAGTAGGGGGCTTGCATCTCATAAATGCCCCGTAGTTACAGCCTCTTGCCGCCTCTGGTGCAGGCTCTTCTTCCTCCTCTTCTTCTTTTTTTTCAAACAAAACTGTCTCAGTCTCGGGCTGTCTTCTTTCACCCGTAGGTCTACTTCTTTCTTTCCTCTCCCTTTCCCATACCGCCTTGATAACTTCGGCCACTACAGATGGTAAAATCGTCTGCATGACCTCATAGACTTCCTCAACCACTGCCTCTTTCACTAAGGCCCTAAGGTTTGCACTCTCATCACCACCCTTTAGATGAGGGGTCTCAGGTTCTTCACGAACCACCTTCTCAACTGTGGGTCTCCCTCTCTTGGGTCGCGGTTCAGCACCGTGACTTCCATCTTGTATTTGGATGTAATTTATTTATTCATTCATTTGTGATGTAATAGATAGATTAAGAATGTTTTCCTTTATTAGAAAATTTGTATTAGGATATAAATTTTGTAAAAGAAGATGCACAAGATGGAAGCACAAAAGGAAGACACAAGAGAAGGACTTGAAGCATTTGGATGCAAGTTCAAGTGAGGGTTTTCGGAGATCTCATCTTTGTGTTGTGTTCAACCCTTAGGAAAGACCAAATGGGATGGCAAACAAGTGTTGTCAACGTAGTGGCTATGGTTATGCACATGTGGTTGTTTGATATATGCTTGTTTAATTATTCCTTTTATGTTAATTGTTTGATATATGGATATGCTTAACAATCTAAATAAATTATCACAACAAGCTGAATTTTTTGGTTCCTAATCATTAAGTGACTAATAAAAAGTTATTAAAACGATTAATGATTTCAAAATAAAAGAGGTTTTATTAAAAGAGAACCATAGGGTACCATGTATTTGAAAGCATGCGAATACAAGGTACATAGAGTTTTCATAACTAGAATTAATGGAAACTTAAATCCCTTTGGAAACAAGTTAAACACCATCCTTTTACACGACACTCGAATCACTTGAGAACTACTTGTGGGATAAAGGTCACCTAACCACTTTTAGGGAACTTGTGTGTTTGAGGTGAGCTTAACATATTTGTGGGATAAAGGTCACCTAACTGCTTGTATGTGTAAACTCACACGTGTGTGTAAGTAGGACGACTTGAATTGGAAACCATGTGCATAGGGTCACCGAAGCATGGCGTACGATGGTGTTGATGGGATTTTACATGCGGACTAAACATAATATGTTTAACCGAACCCATAAAGCTAGAAGTTGCAATAGGTTGCAATTGTCAAATGTTGACTACCTTGTTAATTTAAATAATGGGATAAAGGTCATCTAACCATCATTTAAATGTAACGTTGGATTCTAGATTTTAATTGTTAATTGTCTATGAGAAATGTAAAGGGTATTAATAATTAAAATACAATTTTTCAGAAATACTAAAATGAACTTTGTAATTTCGTAGAAATGGGCTCAAACAATAATGCTACCACCCCGACCGTCCCTACCCTATCACTGAGAACAATCTTAGATAGGGATGGTCTTAAACATAATAACTTTATGGACTAGTATCAAAACTTGAAAATTGTTCTCAAGTAAGAGAAAAGGGCCTATGTCCTTGACGATCCTATTCCGGACCAACCCGACCCCGAGGATGTTGAGGCTTAAAACGATTGGCTTCAATACACTGAGGATTCCATGCAGGTTTACTGCCTCATGTTAGGAACTATGATTCCTAAACTCCAAAAGGACTTGGAACAATTTGGGGCATATGACATAATTAACCAATTAAAGGAAATGTTCCTTCAACAAGCTAGGGTAGAGCGCTACGAAACAGTTCGAGCGCTTCATGTGTATCATATAGAAGAAACCCAATCGGTATCATCTTATGTTCTTAAGATGAAATGCCATGTTGATCACCTCGAGAGGCTTAATTGTCCCGTCTCAAAAGAGCTAGCCACGAATTTGATCCTTAATGGCCTACCAAAAGGTTTGAGACGTTCATAATGAATTAAAATATGAACGGTGGGACAAGAGTATTGGTGAGTTTCACGCAATGCTCAAATCAGCCAAGGCAGGATGGGTAGAAAAGTTCTACCTGCTCTCTCGATCAATGAGGGAGGCAATAAGAAAAGGCCATTCCCTGATCCCAAGGCAAATATTGCCAAAGGAAAGGGGTACATCAAAGGAAAGGGGAAAGGAAAGGCTAAAGCGGAACCTCCAAAGCCTAATCTTAAGAAGCCTAAGGTAACGGAGAACGATCCATGCTTTGAGTGTGGAGAGATAGGACATTGGAAAGGGAATTGTCCAACCTATCTCAAAGAGTTGAGAAACAAGTGGGATCCTGGGCAAACCTCATGTACAACTTTCATAATTCACATTGGTTGAAATGTTATTTCTTCAAACACATGGGTATTGGATACCAGATGTGGAACTCTTTTTTGCAATTGTTGTAGGGGTTCATAGGAAATAAGCACTTCAAGAAGGGAGACACAAGTCTCTACATGGGCAATGGAGCAAAAGTTGATGTCGAAGCCCAAGGAGACAATATTTTGAAACTTTCAAATAGTTTGGAAGTTGTCATTAAGAACATTTTGTATGCTCCTAGTTTGACTAGGAACATAATTTTGATTTCCCTTTTAGAACAATGTGGTTATGAATTAAAGTTTGTTAACAATGGTATTTATGTTTGTATGGATGATGTATTTTATTTCAAGGCTATGCCTTTTAATGGAATCTATGAATTGGATCATGATGATTCATCCTATAATAGCTCATTATACCAAACAAGCACCAAGAAACTTAAAATGGGTTTAAGTGATTCTTATCTTGACATTGTCGTCTTAGTCACATAAACAAGAATCAGATTCAACACCTCAAAAGAATGGTCTTTTGAAAATCAAATAAAAGTGTTTCATTTGACAAGTGTGAATCTTGTTTACAAGCTAGATGACCAAGTGTCCTTTAGTGGCACTAACGAGAGGGCAAAAGACTTATTGGGTATCATACATTCAGATGTATGTGGCCCTTTAAAGACAATGACTAGAAATGGTGATAGATACTTCATTACCTTTACCGATGATTATAGTTTCTATGGTTATGTGTACATGATGACACACAAACATGAAGCTTTTGAAATGTTCAGAACCTTCAAGAATGAAGTAGAAAATCAACTCTATAAAACTATCAAAGTTCTTCGTTCAGATAGAGAAGGTGAATAGCTCATGATGCTTTTCAGTACCATCTAAAAGGTTGTGGGATCGTCTCACAACTTACTCCACCTGGAACACCATAACATAATGGTGTGTCTGAAAGGAGAAATCGAACCGTATTGGATATGGTTCAATCTATGATGGCTATAAGCTCAATACCTCTATCATTTCAGGGTTTCACAGTGCTCTCCATGGCTTGTATTTTGAATATGCCCTGACCAAGATAGTCGATTCACTAAGTATATATTTGTTGGATATCCTAAAGATTGTATAGGATACTACTTCTTTGATCCAACATAGCAAGGGTAGTTATTGCTCGAAAGGCTGAGTTCTTGGAAACTAAGTTCCTTATGGAAGGATAACGTATAGAATACTAGGATTTTGATGAGGATCAAAATTCACAAGCCGATACATGTTTGGTTGACACTAGCAATTAACAAGAGGTTGTTGATGATGATCAAGAGGTTGATCAATACACACAAAACGTTTGCAGATCTGGTAGAGTTAGCATTCCACCTGAAAGATATGGATCTTTCATGAATGGATGCTATGTGGTTGACTCGAATGAGTCAACTACATACCATGAAGCAATGTCCAATTTGGATTGTGACAAATGGCTGGATGCCATGAACATTGAGATGCAATCCATGTATGACAATCAAGTTTAGGAATTGGTTGACCCTCCACTTAAGTCCAAACCGGTTGGATGCGAATGGGTTTCAAGAAGAAAATAGATATACACGGAAAGTTGGATACTTACAAAGCAAGACTTGTAACAAAAGGTTTCAATCAAACTGAAAGGGTTGATTATGATGAAACCTTCTCGCCTATGGCAATGCTAAAGTCAATTAGAATATTATTTGCCATAGCTGCATATTATGACTATGAGATTTGGCAAATGGATGTCAAAACCGCTTGTCTTAATGGACATCTTGAAGAGACTGTCCATATGGTTCAGCCAGATGGTTTTGTCGATCCACAACATCCTAACAGTAGGCAAGTTAAAGAAGTCAATCTATGGATTGAATCAAGCATCGAGAAGTTGGAATCAACATTTTGATGAAGAGATCAAGAAATTTGGTTTCATCAAGAACGCTGACGAGGCTTGTGTATATACGAAGGCCAGTGGGAGCATAATAACATTCTTAGTATTGTATGTTGATGACATACTACCTTTTGCAAATGATATTCCAACCATGGAAGGTTTCAAAACCTGGCTTGGAAGTGTTCTTCCATAAAATCTTGGTGAAGCCGCCTATACTTTAGGAATATAGATCTATAGGGATAGATGGAGGCGGTTGATATGTTTAAATCAAAGTGCATATATTAATAAAGTCTTGAAAAGGTTCAAGATGGAAAAACTCTGAGAAAGGTATGGTACCTATTCAAAGAGGGACAATATTGAGTACATCTCAATGTCCAAGCTCAAAGGATGAGCAAGATCGAATGAAGGACATCCCATATGCATCAGCTATAGGATCCATCATGCGATGATATGCACTAGATCAGACGTGTCATGCGCATTAATCATGATAAGCAGATATGAGTAGAATCCAGGTAATAGCCATTGGATGGTTATTAAAAGTATATTGAAATACCTTAGGAGGACTAAGGAAATGTTTCTAATATATGGATCTGATGAAGAGGAACTCGTTGTAAAGTGTTACACACATGCGAGTTCCAAACCGTTCGAGATGGTTCTCGATCACAATTGGGGTATGTCTTCATTATGAATGGAGTAGCATTGTCCACTACAAAGTCCGAATACATAGCTGCATCATCAACAGCTCAGGAAGCTGCATGGATAAAGAAATTTATGGCCTACCTAGGGTGGTCTCTTCCATTCAAGACCCCTAGAAATCCTTTTGTGATCACGAGGGTACGATTGCATAAATCAAGGTACCCTGTCCACTTCAAAAGGCTAGGCTCATTGAGCGGAAATTAACTACATAAGGGATGAGATTGAAAAGGGAAAAATATGTATTCGTAAAGTTCACACCCATCAATACATTGCAGATCCACTCATGAAGCTCCTTGAAAGGGAAAAGCATGAAAGTCATACTTGTGCCTTAGGACTTCGATATTCTAGTAACTAGAATTAATCTGTTTAGTATTAACATTCTGAAACAATGTAATATTTAACTCTTTATATACTTGTGATATTTTGAGTTATATTCATTTTAGCATGTATACATCCATGAATATGTTTATTATTCTAAATGTCCGTAGTCGGTCATGTTTGTGGGAACAAATATGAACGTAAGACTATTATGACCATGGATTGGTGGATATTCATAAGGAATGAATATAGAGCAATTGGTTGCTGCAATGTTCATAGATATTTGTGGGATACAAATATTGGACCCACCTGCATCTCAATTTTACTACATGGAATCTTCTAGATTGATCATAAGTAAATTTGAGTAAAGGCGAATATCATTTGGTATCTAAAGGCGAATATCATTTGGTATCCTCCGACCTCAGATAAATATTGGGTTTTGACATTCACCAAATGTTATACCTTGAGCTAGTTCTTCGCTGCTCTGAAATAACGAGCATTGCATAAGGCTATGTTCAGGTGTGACACGAGGTGATTGTGAAAAACGTATGTAGTCAAGATGGAATTTGTTCCTCTTATTCGGTTAGAGCAAGATGTCTAAGGCCTGATTAAGTTAAATCAACAAGGAATGATCATTCTATGTCCTTGGATTTAACATGACATCTGTAACAAAAGGATAAATGATTGATTCACCTAAATCGTTTCAAGTTGGATACTTGAAGGGGATGCTGTTATTGAATGGCTTCTAGTCATGCGTATTAAGGGTAGTAAACCGCTTTTAGACGGTATTACCGCTTGCATCAATGTGCTATGAATCTTGTGCAAGTGGGAGATTGTTGGATTCTTTATGCCCAAAACACAAAGAACATTGATGTGGTTAGTACGTTATGATCCAAGTCAGGTCATACCCAATAACAAGCTTAGCAAACACCAAATATTATTTAATTGATGATATGATCATGCAATTAAATAAATACACCAAGTTAGAAAATGGGTTTTCTAAATAAGTTGCATAGAAGATTGTACAACTTATATGGACATTTTGTTCATGGACATTATTTGTAATGTTGTTTAATTTAGTTAAATAACATCAAATAATAAAAGTGTGTGTACGTTATATAATTAAAAGGTTAATTATATATCTATTTTAAAACATTGGTTTAAGAAAATTGGTTTTTGGTTTTGGGGGGAAAACCCTATCTCAAGAACAAAATTCGACCGCCCCTTTATGGGGTGTGGGTCTTGTTTGTTTTGTAAGAAGATACTCCAAGAACACACACACACACACCCTCAATCCTCTCATCTCTCACACATATGCAATAACCAAAAGGGGAAAACGCTCTCTAATCTTGAAGTGGATCTCGGCTGAAAAGGGTTTTGAGTAGCCTTTGGATCTCGGCTGAAAAGTGTTTTCAGCAGCCCTTCTTGGTCATTTTTGGTGGTGAAATCCTAGCAACAAAGGTGCTTGCTTGATGCTTGTGGGTATGGATGCTTGAGGACACCTCTCCTTGGTGTCTTGGTCATTCAAGAAGCTCATTTTCTTCCACTTTCATCATGTTATTCAGCAGCATACAAAAGGTAGTTTGTATGTCATACTTTGGTTGTTATTTGTTGTTCATAGCTAGTTCAAACACATATGAATGATCCCTATGTTCTTGGGTTTGTTCATGATATGTTATATGCCTTAATTTTTCAGATTACTAATGATAATGTTAAGGTATTAATCCGCTGCGTTTTCATAGTTTGAAATGGTTAAACTACTTTGATATGGTCCAACAAACCCAACACTTTATCCAATTTTCTAAATTAACAAGGTAGTCAACACCTGACAATTGCAACATTTTGCAACTTCTAGCTTTATGGGGTCGGTTAAACATCTTATGTTTAGTTGGCATGTAAAATCTGTTGGATCTTATATGCCCAAGACACATGCAAGATTGTTGTGGTTAGTACGTTATGATCCAAGTCGGGTCATACCCAATAACAAGCTATACAAACACCAATAAATATTTATTTGTTGATGAGATCATACAAATAAATATAAACACCAATTTAGAAAACGGGTTTTCTAAAATGTTGCTTTTGTAATAGAATAACATTATGTGGATAATTTATTCATGAGAAATTATTTGTTTCATTATTTAAGTTGGTTAAATAATAACATATAAAAGTGTGTTAATGTTATAAAATTAAAATAGGTTTTAATTTTATAAACTAAGGTTGAAAGAATAAAATTTTACAAATGTTTCAAAATGGTGGGAACCCATTTTGAACCTTGATTTCGGCTGCCCCCTGTGCGCATAGGGAACTCATATTTAGTCTTTGTCTTTGCAAGACTTTAGACATACTTGAACTCTTCAATTAAAACACACTTTCTCTCACACACACAAGCAAATACTCTCTCCAATCTTGGATGAAACTTCGAATTTCTGGGCTGGACTTGAACGAGTTTCTTGGCTGTTTTTCGGATTGTTCAAGAAGGAGTTGGGGTTTGGTGTTGAGCTCCCTAACTAGCTAGGTGTTTGGAACAGCTTGTGGGTATAACAACTTTAGGCTTTCTCTCTTGGAGGTTGGACATTCAAGAACATCGTCATCTTCATCTTATCCATCTACAACATCTTGTTCAGAAAGGTTGTTTCAATGAACACCCTATGGTTGATTTTATGGTTTGATAGCATATTATTTCACATTTATTTATATGATCCTTATTCTTGGGTTTTGTTTATGCTTTAAAATAATGAAAATTTCAAATTTTAAACAACATTTTTAAACCTTATATCCGCTGCATTTTTATATTTTAAATGGTTAAACTAACTTAGATTAACATGTTACAAAATCCAACATTGGCATCTAGAGCCGGATATGTGGAATATGTGCTTCAAAAGTTCTTGAAAAGTTAGTTTTAATGGACTTTTTCAACCCATTAGGGGCTGTTTTGTTGTGGATGATTGAATCCCTTATGTTTCAAAGTTTAATCTTGCATGCTTTAGTATAAACCTTGAAAGATAAAGATCAAAAGGTTGATTGTGTTGTTTGGACAAAACCCTAAAGTTTTGTTGGATCTTATATGCCTAAGACACATACAAGATTGATGTGGTTAGTACATTATGGTCCAAGTCGGGTCATACCCAATAACAAGCCAAACAAACACCAATAAATATTTATTCGTAGATAAGATCATACAAATAAATATTAACACCAATTTAGAAAATGGGTTTTCTAAATCATTGCTTTTGTAAATGAACAACATTATGTGGATAATTTGTTCATGAGGAGTTATTTGTTTCATTATTTAAGTTAGTTAAACAATGACAAATACAAGTGTGTTAATGTTATAAAATTAAAAAGGGGTTCTAATTTTACAAAACAAAGGGCTAAGAGTGTATATTTATAAAGGAAATAAAATGGGGAACCCAACTTTATTAAAATTCCAGCCGCCCCTTGGCCTAGGGACTCCCCCCTTTTAGTCTTGGCTTTTGCAAGATTAAGACCACTCTTACACTCTTCCATCATTTACACTTTTTCCTACACACACTCAAGCAAGATTCCTCTTTCCCTTGGCTGAAAATAAGTTTTGTGAGCTGAAAAATTCAGCTTTACTTGGGATTTTCGGATCTACAAGAAGAGAAGAAAGTTGGTGTTTTACTACCTAGCAAGTAGGTGTCTTGGAAGGGCTTGTGGGTATCACCTCTTGAGGTCTTCTACATTGAAAATTTAGCTTTCAATCATCATCTTCCCTCTTCATCCACGAGTTATAGGAGGTAGTAGATGATGTTTTGAATGGTTGTTTGATAGCATGTTCTTTCATATAAAGATCCTTGTTAATGGGTTTTGTTTTCACACATGTATTTGATGTATAAGTTAACTAATCTTAAAAAGTTTTTGATTATTACTCCGCTGTGTTTTGACATATTAATGGTTAATATTACTTTGATAAACTTCTACAAAACCCAACAATGGCATCAAGAGCCCATTATATGGATACATGCTTCAAAAATGAAATTTTCGGGTCCTTTTTGTGTAAAAAGTGGGCTGGAAATTTCACCCATGGCAAACCCTTTTTTTTCAAGATAATACTTTTATATGCATAGTTATGATCCTGAAAAATTAAGGTCATAAGATGGCTTCTTTGTTTGGACAAAAACCCCTTATGTTTGGTTAATGTTGGCCGAAATTTTGGGGTTTAAAAGGATGCCATTCTCGTTTGTTTTTGTATACATATTTGGATGTATTTTGGTGCATATAACCTAGCCATGACCTTGTGTTTGAATGTTTGTGATTCTTATTTCATTTCTTGTAATAAAGGCATGTAATTTATTTGTTTCATTTGGTATGTAATAAATAGATTAGTTTGCACTTTATTATTCTACAAAAATGTATTAGGTTTTTCAATGTAATTGTACTTTTGGGCTGATTTGGATGACCAAGAAAGTGCCTAACGAAGATGGTGAAATCACAACACAAAAGGGTTACTTGAAGCGTTTGGATACGGGTGCAAGTGGGAGTTCACCGACACAAGATTCTTGTCATGTTTTTACCGTTAGGAATAACCTTTTGACACACTTGTTAAGGCAATCACGTGTAGTCAAAATAGTTGGCTATGGTTATGCAATTATATTGTATGTTTGGTTGTTTGTTTTGGTTGTTTGGATGAGTTTGACATTTTGTTCAAATTTGATAAACTAGGTAAACAACTATGATAAAACAAGCATAAAAATGGTTCTTTAATATCATTAAAGGAATTAATAAAATGATTTTATTAAGGGTTAATGATTTAATAGAAATGAGTTTTATTTAAAGGAACTATGAAAATAGTTTTTCATAAAATACCATACAGTTGAATGCATAAAAATTGTATGGTATAAAAAGTTTTTCTAAAAACTAGATTTTTAAAAACTACAAAAACCCTTTTCAAAACAAGTTTAACACCATCCTCTTAGACAACACTTGATTCACTTGCAACTCGTTTTTGGGATAAAGGTCACCTAACCATAAATGTAGATACTTGTGAAGTTGAGGTGAAATTACCGTATTTGTGGGATAAAGGTCACCTAACCACTTATATTAGTAAAATCACACGTGTGTCTAAGTAGGACGACTTGATTTGGATGTGATGCATTAGGATCACCGAAGCATGACGTACAAAAGTGTTGATGGGATTAACATGCCAAACAAAACATAAGACGCTTAAACCGATCCCATACACTAGAAATTGTAATAGGTTACAATTGTCAAACGTTGACTACCTTGTTAATTTAAATAAGGGATAAAGGTCACCTAACCCATATTTAAATGTAACGTTGGATTCTAGATTCTAATCATTAATTATCTATGAGACATAAAAGGGTATTAATAATTAAAATACTTTGATATTAAAAATACTAAAGTTGAACTTTGTAAAATTGTAGATGGCAAACAACAACAACTCAATACCAACCATCCATAACTTATCACTAAGAACCATCCTCGAGAAGGAATGTCTTAACCATGGGAACTTCATGGATTGGTAACGAAACTTGAGAATTGTTCTCAAGCAAGAAAAGAAGTCCTATGTGTTTGACGATCCCATTCCCGATCAACCTGATGAGAATGACGTGGAGGCCTTTTACGATTGGGTCAAGTACACCGAGGACTCCGTACAAGTCTCATGTCTCATGTTAGTGAGTATGATTCCCGATTCACACAAGGACTTTGAGAACCACAATGCCTATGACATGATCACCTAGTTGAAGGAAATGTTCCAACAACAATCAAGGGTGGAACGCTTCGAAACGGTTCGAGCGCTCCATGCATGTCGGATGGACAAGACCCAATCGGTATCATCTTACTTTCTTAAGATGAAGAGCCACATTGATCGCCTTGAAAGGCTTAATTGCCATGTCTCCAACGAGTTGGCTACAGATTTGATCATCAACTCTCTATCCAAGAAGTTTGAAGGCTTTGTTATGAACTATAACATGAATGGATGGGACAAGAGCATTGATAAGCTTCATTCAATGCTCAATACAGCAGAGGCGGGCATAGGTAGAAAGGTTCTACCAGTCCTTACGATCAATGAAGGAGGTAGAAAGAAAAGGAACCACCCCGACCCCAAGACAAGTGTTGCAAAATGGAAGGGACACGTTAAGGGGAAATGGAAGGGTAAGGCTAAAGTGGAACCCAAATAAAAGAAGTAAAAGGTTTCTAAAGATGATCCGTGTTTTGAGTGTGGTGAGGTAGGCCATTGGAAACGAAACTCTCCGGTCTATCTCAAAGAGTTGAGAACCAAACTTGTCATTTTGAAAACAATTGATGTAGCTATTTCATACAACGTTATACTTTGTAACTTGTTCCCGGGTTGTGGGAATTGCATACAATGTTATCATCTATGTATTATGATTTATGTGTCATGTTTATGCTTATGGCTATGTTGTCGTGAATACTGACTAAACACGACACAAGTCCCCTTGTTGTAGGGTGTTGTCATGACACGCTTGAATCATTGTTATTATTGCGTCTCTATCGCTTATCATGTGTTATGATGATTCCCGTCTCGTTACGCCCCCGTGTTTCCGCTCTTAGCGGGGGTGTGACAGACTGGTATCAGAGCTATTATTTATAGAAAATTAGGCAATACCCCTTGACCTAGACTATAACCTAGGAACCTTCATGTAGATTGCATGCCAGGGTTGTGTGCATTTTGTATCTCATACGTGTTCCTCATTACTTTTCCGTTTATCTATCTATTTCATGATCTTTTCACCCTATGAGAGAGCCCTTGTGCTCACTCTTTTATGGGATGCTCCTATTAGATCTTTCGTTCCCTCTGCGCGCCAAGTTATCATAACCAAATTCGGGTATTGAGACCCGAAGAGATCTTCACAGATCATATATTGCGCTTAACCTTGGATACTGAGACCGACCCGAGGAGGCTATGTCTGAGTCCTTCAAGGATGCGAGATAGGCAACCTCCACCAGACTATACGTGATTACATGCTTGGGCTCTCAGTTGACTTGATGGATTATTATGGATATGATGAAAAGGAAAGTCGGATGTCATGTAACCGGATCGGGCATCATTCTCGGTACATCGTGGGTGTGGTGGGAACGTTGCGGGGAACCCTATATATAAACATCACCGGTGTACCGAGAATATGCTTGAAATGGGCTGCATGGTGATCTTGACCGACCGGAACATGAACATTGGAACTTGATATGTGGAATACTTGTGTATCTTATGGTAACTAAAGCTTACATGTTACCTCTTTTATGAATAGAACATGCTGCCTCGAAGATCTACTCGCAGTAATAGTAGCGGAAGTGAAGCCCCAAGGGGCAGAGGCAGAGGCAGAGGCAGGGGAAGAACCCCAAGAACAAGTGATGCTCCTGCTAGTAACAATCAAGGAACAGGGAACGCGGATGTGGCAGCCCTGATTGCTCAACAGCTGGCCGCACTAATTCCGACTATCGTGGCCCAAGTGAGCGATGCTCTTCAGAATTCTCACCCCCACGGGGATGGTGGCAATTATAATGAGGGTAACGGTAACCCGACCGGGAACGAAAGCAATCAGGAGACCAGAAATGGTGGTACAGCTGTTAACGAAACTGGAATTGTTAATGAGACTGGGGTTGTGAATGCTAGATGGGGATGTTCGTACAAGGAATTTGTGGCTTGTAAACCACGAGAGTTTGATGGAAAAGGTGGAGCCATAGCTCTGACCAGATGGCTTGAAAAGATGGAGGCGGTGATCGACGTCAGGGAATGCCTCGACAGTCAAAGGATTAAGTACGCCACTTGCTCACTACAGGGCAAGGCACTAACGTGGTGGAACACTCAGATTCAGGCTAGGGGAAGGGAATCCGCGATGCAAATGTCGTGGGATGAGTTCAAGGCCCTAATCACCGAGGAGTACTGTCCTCTCAATGAGATGCAAAAACTTGAGCATGAGTTCTGGAATCATGCCATGGTGGGGGCTGGGCACGCAGCTTACACCGATCATTTTCACGAGCTACCAAGGTTGGTTCCACATCTAGTCACCCCGGAATCAAAAAGGATAGAGAGGTACATTTGGGGACTTGCGCCTCAAATCCGGGCAATGGTAACCGCTACTGCTCCTCCTACTATTCAGAGCGCGATTCTGAAGGCTGGCGCTCTAACTGATGAAATGGTGAGAACAGGGGTATTGGGCAGGGGAGCAGAGAAAAGGAAAGAAGTTGGGGAAACGAGCCGGTCGAGTGCCGGGAAATTCAAGAAAAAGGGCCAAGACAACCAGAAATTTTGTGGCCGTGACCCAGGGCAGGCGAGAATATGTGGGTCCGCACCCCCGATGCGATAGGTGCAACTTTCATCATCCCCCAGCTATGCCATGCCGGGTGTGCGCTAACTGTAGACGCCCGAGACATTTAGGAAGAGACTGCAGAACAGCACCGAATATGGTCGCACCAGTCAACGCGGTTAACCCCGCCGGGAACGCCAGGGGCTGTTATGAGTGTGGAAGCCCTGATCACTACCAAAACATGTGCCCCAAACTGAATAGAGCGTCGGGCCAACAAGGGAACAACCAGCATCAGACTATGGCTATAGTTGGAAATCAAGGCCCGACAAACCAGGGGAACGCGGCTCGGGGACGCGCTTTTGCCATTGGAGCCAATGAAGCCCGTCAGGACCCAAATGTCGTCACGGGTACGCACTTACTCAATAATCACTTTGCATCTGTTAATTTGACACTGGAGCAGACAATAGCTTTATATCTTCTGAATTTATGCAATTGCTCGATTTCAGTCCTGGTAGGCTAGAAACTAGCTACTCTGTAGAAATGGCCAATGGTAGGGTTGTTCAGGCCAACGGATTATTAGAAAGTGCTCGATAATATTAGAGACCCACACCTTCGATATAGACTTGATACCCTTTGAGCTAGGAAGTTTGGATGTGATTGTGGGAATGGATTGGTTGTCGAAACACGGGGCCGAGATTGTCTGTCGAGACAAGGTAGTGTGAATCCCTATGTCAGACGGGGGAGTACTCAAAATTCAAGGAGAAAGACCGGGGAGAAACTTAAAGCTTATTTTCTGCATGAAAGCACGCCGGAGTTTACAAAAACAGTGCTACTTTTTTCTGGCTCACGTGGTGGAAAAGAAGGAAGAGGAGCAGAAATTGGCAAATATCCCTGTAGTGCGGGATTACTCAGATGTATTTCCTGATGACTTGCCTGGTTTGCCTCCTCCACGACAGGTGGAATTTCGTATTGAGTTGGTTCCTGGAGCTACACCGGTAGCAAAGACACCGTATCGGTTGGCACCGTCTGAAATGCAAGAGTTGTCTAGCAAGTTACAGGAACTACTAGAGAAGGGTTTTATTCGGCCGAGTCACTCGCCTTGGGGAGCACCTGTGTTATTTGTCAAGAAGAAGGATGGGTCGTTCCGTATGTGCATCGACTACCGTGAATTGAACAAATTAACTGTGAAGAATCGGTATCCTCTCCCCAGGATCGACGACCTGTTTGATCAGTTACAAGGAGCTTTGTATTTTTCCAAGATTGACCTTCGATCTGGATATCACTAACTAAGAGTTTTCGAGGAGGACATACGAAGACAGCATTTAGAACTCGTTATGGGCACTATGAGTTCTTGGTCATGCCATTCGGATTGACTAACGCACCAGCTGTGTTCATGGACTTGATGAATCGGGTGTGCAAACCTTACTTGGATAAGTTTGTGATCGTATTCATTGACGACATACTTATCTACTCTCGATCGAAGGATGACCATCAAGAACACCTTCGGGCAATACTGGAACTGTTAAGAGAAGAGAAACTTTTCGCCAAGTTCTCGAAGTGTGAATTCTGGCTGCGAGAGGTGAAGTTTTTGGGTCATGTGGTTAACAAAGACGGATTCATGTAGATCCCGGCAAGATCGAAGCAGTAAAAAAATGAGATACACCCCAGACACCTTCAGAGATACGGCAGTTCTTAGGATTAGCCGGATACTATCATCGTTTCATTGTGAACTTTTCAAAGATCGCTCAACCGTTGACGTTGCTGACTCAGAAAGACAAGAAGTTTGATTGGGGAGATGCGCAAGAACGGGCGTTCCAAACGCTGAAAGATAAGCTGTGCAATGCACCGATATTGTCCCTCCCAAACGGAACTGATGATTTTATGGTGTACTGTGATGCTTCGCATCAAGGGTTGGGATGTGTACTAATGCAGAAAGATAAGGTGATCGCCTACGCTTCACGACAACTTAAGGTGCACGAGAAGAATTACACGACTCATGATCTTGAGTTGGGCGTTGTAGTATTCGCACTTAAAATATGGAGGCATTACCTGTATGGAACCAAATGCATCGTATACACAGATCATAAAAGCCTTCAACATATTCTGGATCAAAAGGAACTCAATATGCAATAGCGACGTTGGGTAGAGCTTCTTAGTGACTACGATTGTGAAATCCGGTATCATCCGGGGAAAGCTAATGTGGTGGCTGATGCTCTAAGCCGCAAGGAACGCGTGAAACCACTACGTGCTCGAGCTTTGGGATTGATCATTCAAACAAATTTGAAATCTCAGATCCAAATTGCACAAAGTGAGGCGTTGAAAGAAGGAAACCTTGCGGGGGAAGAATTCCGAGGGTTGGACAAACAACTGATGTGCAAGGACGATGGTGTGCAGTACTTCGTGGACCGTATATGGGTACCCAAGTGGGGAGGTGTACGTACCTTGGTCATGGATGAAGCACACAAGACATGATATTCTATTCATCTTGGCGCTGACAAGATGTACCACGATCTCAAAGATTTGTACTGGTGGCCAGGCCTAAAGAAAGACATTGCCACGTACGTCAGCAGATGCTTGACATGCTCGAAAGTTAAAGCTGAATATCAGAAACCATCGGGACTGTTACAGCAACCTGAGATTCCCGAATGGAAATGGGAGAACATAGCCATGGACTTCATTACCAAACTCCCTCGAGCGAGCAACGGGCATGACTTGATATGGGTCGTAGTGGATCGAAAGACGAAATCAGCACACTTCTTGCCAATTCGAGAAGACTACAAAATGGACAAGTTGGCGAGATTGTACATAAAGAGGTCGTGACAAGACATGGAGTGCCGGTGTCAATCATGTCCGACCGTGACGGCCGATTCACTTCACGATTTTGGCAAACACTACAGAAAGCAATGGGAACTCGATTAGACATGAGTACCGCCTATCACCCTCAAACAGATGGCCAAAGTGAACGAACCATACAAACGCTAGAAGACATGCTGAGAGCGTGTGTAATCGACTTTGGTGGTAGTTGGGATACTCATTTGCCATTGATTGAGTTCTCTTACAATAACAGCTACCACACCAGCATTGGGTGTGCTCCGTTCGAAGCGTTGTACGGAAGGAAGTGTAAATCACCCGTTTGTTGGGCCGAGATTGGTGAAAGTCAGTTAACAGGCCCAAAGATCATCCAGGAAACAACCGACAAGATCTTCCAAATCAAAGATAGGCTGAAAGCCGCTAGAGATCGCCAAAAGAGCTACACTGACAATCGTCGAAAGCATCTAGAATTAACGTTGGGGACCGAGTGCTACTCAAAGTCTCTCCTTGGAAAGGAGTTGTTCGGTTTGGAAAGAAAGGGAAGTTAGCCCCAAGATACGTTGGACCATTCGAGATTACAGAAAGAATTGGTCCAGTGGCTTACCGATTAAGGTTACCACAAGAAGTCAACGGTGTGCATGATACTTTCCATGTGTCGAACCTCAAGAATTTGGCTGACAATCACTTCACATACCCATGACGATATCAAAATCGACGAAAAGCTTCATTTTATTAAGGAACCCATTGAAGTCATGGATCGTAAGGTCAAATAGTTGAAGCTCAGCAGAATACCAATTTGTCGCGTACGGTGGAATTCAAAACGAGGGCCAGAGTTTACATGGGAATGGGAAGATCAAATGAAACTCAAATACCCACACCTATTCGTGGATGGACACACTCTTGGACCTAACTCCAGCTAAATTTCGGGACGAAATTCTCTCAACTGGGGGATACTGTGACATCCGTCACCTTAGGTCCGTCGAACGACATATAATAAGCATAGAATTATTTTACTTATTCTTCCTTTTTCTTCATGAACTCCTGCTTTAAGAATCATGTCTGTTTTATTTTCCCTTGTGCCTGTACTTCCTCCGAGAACGTGTGTTAAGCATAAACCTTTTATAAATTTCATCACCATTACCACCAATATATTATTTTTATTTCAACCATTGTCATTAATAAAACCATTTTAGACTATCAAATTCCATTAAACACGCTTTTAACCTTAATATAACAAACATTTTAAGGCCGTAATCAACCGAAACAATTTGGGGAACTCGAGGGTTAAGTGCAGGGACTAAACTTGTAATTTGCAAACTTGGACTGGGTATATAAACCCCCTTCCCAGCCACATTCCTCATTCATCATCTTCTTCACCTCTTCACTCCCTACACACACATTTTCTTCATTCTAGCACCAAATCCAACCCGCTTGGTCTTGTTCTTGTTGTCTAGACTCCACCTACAGCCTAGTCTACTCTATTCTAGCAGGTAGACGACTTGGTTGTCCCTTTTCCTGCTTATTCACGGCTGTCCAAACTAGGGTTTCAGGTGTTGGTTAACTCGAACACATGAGGTCGTGTGGGTGCGTGTGAGATCTTTCTGCTTGTGTTTCATGTTTGTGTATGTTTGTAGAGTGTTTCTGGAAGTCCTTGTGGTGTAAAACTCGTGTTTAGAGCAGCTCGAGGGCTGCTCAGCCCGACCACAGTCGCGATTCTGCAGTTCAGGCGACTGGGTCTGTCAGGCGATTGAGCCGTGCGACTGAGTGAGTCATGCGACTGAATCTTGCGTCTAAGTCAATCGTGCCTGAGTTGTGCGACTAGGCATGTCGTGTGACTGAGTCGTGCGACTGTGAGTTTGTATGCGATTGAGTCATGCGTGCGAATGAGTGTATGTGATTGATTCATGCGTATGAATGATGTGTGTGCGATTGAGTCAGGTGACCGACTGAATGTATGCGATTGTGCGTGTTTCGCACGACTGGAGTCCAATCGCACGAATGAAGGTTCAATCGCACGAAAGTGCTAACGCACGATTGAGGGTTGATTCGTGCGCATGGAGGTTTGGTGGTGCGAATGTGTGTTGTGTGGTACGACTGAATGCCAGTCATGCGAATGAAGACTCAATCGTACGAATGAAGCTGATTAGTACGACTGAAGGTTGATTCGTACGGATGGAGCGTTGAGTCGAGCGTCTGGTCCTGTTGTGTGACTGATGATGTTGAGTGTGAATTTCCCCTTGAATGTCTGATGATGATAAGGCAACATCAGTAAAAGTGTCATTGCTTGACCACAAAGATTAAAGTCAACGCTATCACATGCACATACTATTTCAATTGAAAACAACCTAACATTTTACAGTTATCGACAATCCAATTGGAACTCCATACTTAACAAGTGCTATCTTTCATAACCACGAGATCATTTCACGGATGTCATAAGCAATGACACTACTCGTAGTACTTGGATCTACATAAGATCTGATACGTGTGTCTGCTTGTGTGCGTGTTCTACCCACGACCGAAACGATACAACCCGAACCGACCAAACATTACTATATGCTTTGTACAGGTCATTAATGCTTAACAATAACTGTCAATAGGTGTTGACTGTTCTCTGCATACAACTGTTGGGAATCTCGATCTTTCATACTTACCACTTAACATGTGAGTTTCATGGCCCCTTTTTGTGCTTATACTACTTTACAAACATTTACAAACATGGGGGAAAAGTATGTTCGCCCGTTTTCTATGCTGTACAACATACATACAATTTACATACTTGGAATCAACGTGCTACTGTTTGTGGGTACTTATCTGATACATGCTTGAGTCTGCTTTGTGGTTCTTTCTTACAACCATTTAATTCCAGTGTGGAACGACGGTTAGGTATTGGTAGTACTACTAGGTTGACACCCCCACCCTCGTGTTCGTATACTAGTTAGTACCAACAATAGCCAGGTACGGGCCTTGGGTGAATATATTCCGACAAGATTCTTTGTGTACGTCATTAGGTTTGGTTGTAAAGCTCTTGTCATGTGATTTTGCTTACTTATAACTGTATGCACGGTATTCTGCAACAACTTTATACAGCATCAATTACTTATTTACTTTAAACCTGCGAACTCACCAACAATTTTGTTGACCATTTTGAGCATATCTTATCAGGTGATCATGCTAGCTGAGGTTCTAGGTGTGCTGCCTTAGTGGAGACCCTAGGATGCATTTTCAGGCCAAACTTGTCATTTTGAAAACAATTGATGTATCTATTTCAAACAACGGTATACTTTGTAACTTGTTCCCGGGTTGTGGGAATTGCATACAATGTTATCATCTATGTATTATGATTTATGTGTCATGTTTATGCTTATGGCTATGTTGTCGTGAATGCTGACTAAACACGACACAAGTCCCCTTGTTGTCGGGTGTTGTCATGACACGCTTGTCATCATTTTTATTATTGCGTCTCTATCGCTTACCATGTGTTATGACGATTCCCGTCTCGTTACGCCCCCGTGTTTCCGCTCTTAGCGGGGGTGTGACAACAATGATATCCATGTTTGTTTGCATCATGTGTTTTATTTTAAGGCTATGCCTTGTAATGGTATCTATGAATTGGTTCATGATAACACAACATATGATAGCTCAATGTACCAAGAAACCACCAAAAGCCTCAAATTAGATTTGAGTGATTCCTATCTTTGGCATTGTCGCCTTGGTCACATAAACAAGAATCGTATGCAAAAACTTCAAAAGAATGGTCTTTTAAAAACTAATGAAAATGATTCATTTGATGTATGCGAGTCTTGTTTACAAGGTAAAATGATAAAGGCCCCTTTTAGTGGGACTAATGAAAGGGCAAATGATTTATTAGGGATCATACATCCGGATGTATGTGGACCTCTTAAACCAATAACTAGGAATGGTGAAAGATACTTCATTACCTTTACCGATGACTACGGTCGTTATGGGTATGTGTACTTATTAAGACACAAACATGAATCTTTTGAAATGTTCAAAATCTTCAAGAATGAAGTAGAAAATCAACTCAAGAAAACGGTCAAGATTCTTTGTACAGATAGAGGAGGTGAATACCTAAGTAGTGAATTTCAAGAGTATGTTAGAAGTTGTGGGATTGTCTCACAACTACTCCACCGCGAACACCACAACATAATGGTGTTTCTGAGAGGAGGAATCAGACTTTATTGGATATGGTTCGATCTATGATGGCTAGAAGTACACTACCTTTATCATTTTGGGGTTTTGCTTTGCTCTCCTCGGCACGTATTTTAAATATGGCCCCACCCAAGAAAGTGGAATGGATGCCTTTTGAAGTGTGGCATGGAAGGGTTCCATCATTGTCTTATCTAAAAGTTTGGGGTGTGAGGCTTATCCTAAGCAATACACTCAAAACAAACTGGAAGCCCGATCCACTAAGTGTATCTTCATTGGATATCCTAGAGATTGTATTGGATATTATTTCTATGATCCAACGAGGCAAAAAGTGTTTATTCCAAAGGCAGAGTTCTTGGAAACTAAGTTCCTTTCAGAAGGAACTAATGGAAGAATAGTGGAACTTGAAGAGGTTCAAGATTCATAAGATGATACACATTTGGTTGATACTAGAAATCAACATGAGGATGTTGAGATGATCATATGGATGATCAAGATACACAAAACATTCGCAGATCTGGTAGAACTAGTGTTCCTTGTGAGAGATATGGGTTTTTTATGGATGGATGCTATGTGGTAGATTCGGATGAACCAACCACATACCATGATGCAATGTCAAAACCTGATTTTGACAAATGGCAAGAAGCCATGAACGTTGAGATGTCATCCATGTATGATAACCAAGTTTGGGAATTGGTAACACCACGTCTTAAATCCAAGGTAGTTGAAAGTAAGTGGATTTTCAAGAAGAAAACCAATATGCATGGAAACTTGGATACTTATAAAGCTATACTTGTAGCAAAAGGTTTCACTCAAAGTCAAGGGGTTGATCTTGATGAAACTATCTTGCTTGTCACAATGCTAAAGTCTATCAGGATATTGTTTGCCATAGCTGCATATTATGACTATGAGATTTGGCAAATGGATATCAAAACCGCTTTCCTTAATGGATATCTTGAGGAAGATGTCCATATGGAACAGCCTGAAGGTTTTGTTGATCCAAAACATCCTAACAAGGTATGCAGGTTAAAGAAGTCAATGTATGGATTGAAACAAGCATCCAGAAGTTGGAATCACCGTTCTGATGATGAAGTAAAGAAATTTGGCTTCATCAAAAACGCTGATGAAGCTTGTGTGTATAAGAAAGCTAGTGGGAGCATTACTACTTTCCTTGTATTATATGTCTATGACATTTTACTATTTGGAAACGACATTCCAACCATGGAAGGTGTAAAAGCCTGGCTTGGAAGCTATTTTTCCATTAAGGATCTTGGTGAAACTGTCTATATATTGGGAATAAAGATCTATAGGGATAGATCAAGGCGGTTGATAGGTTTAAACCAAAGTACATACATTGAAAAAGTCTTGAAAAGGTTCAAGATGGAGATTTCTAAGAAAGGTTTGGTACCTAATCAAAAGGGGACTATATTGAGCACGTCTTAATGCCCTAGTTCAAAGGTTGAACAAGAAAGAATTAATGGAGTCCGATATGCATCTGCTATAGGATCCATCATGTATGCAATGATATGTACTAGGTCGGACGTGTCATATGGTCTAAGCATGATAAGTAAATATCAACAAAATCCTGGCAATAGTCATTGGATGGTTGTTAAGGGTATTTTGAAATACCTTAGAAACACTAAGGATATGTTCTTAACATATGGATCTAGTGAGGAGGAGCTCGTTGTAAATGGTTACACGGATGTGAGTTTCCAAACTGATCGAGATGATTCTCGATTACAGTCTGGATATGTCTTCATTATGAATGGAGGAGCGGTCTCTTGGAAGAGCTCAAAGCAAGATGTAGTGGCACTATCTACAACAGAATCAGATTACATCGCCGCTTTATTGCCAGCTCAAGAAGCTGCATGGCTAAGGAAGTTCATTGCTGATCTAGGGGTTGTTGCTACCATTAAAGACCCCCTAGAGATCTTTCGTGACAACGAGGGTACGATTGCTCAAATCAAGGAACCTCGTGCTCATCAAAAGACTCGGCACATTGAACGAAAGTTCAACTACATAAGGGATGAAGTTGAAAAGGGAAAGATGTATTCGCAAAGTTCACACCGATAAAAACATTGCGGATCCATTCACGAAGCTCCAAGATAGGTCAAAACATGAAAGTCATACTTGTTCCTTAGGACTTCGATATTCTAGTGATTGGATTTGATCAAATTTTGTACTTGGATATTAGAGCTTATGTTATTTGTGAAAGGGTTTGTAAGACTATAAAATCACAGTTTAACCTCTTAAACTTTCTGAAAACGCAGCGGAATAACAACTATATAAACTTGTTTATAGGCTGAAAATATGGTCATTAGGTGACCATATAATGTAAAAAACCAAACCATATATCAAAGGATCATTATATGTGAATATACATGCTATGTAAACATAAAACAACATAATATGACAGCCACAAAGGGCTGCCATAACTACCTTCTAAAACAGCTAAAATGTGAACCAAAGAAGAGTGATTAGATGCTAAAACTCGGCCAAGGCTCCAAGGAAGGATCCCTCAAGTTAGTATACCCCAAGCTTGATAGCACAACACTTTCTTGTTAGGGAGAAACACCACCTTAAACTCGAAAATACTCTTTCCTTTCTGTTGCTATTCGAGACCTGTAGAGAGAGAGTGTGTTCTTGTTTTGGGGTTTTTGCATGTGTTATGAGAGGTGAACCTTTTGTGTAAGACTAGTTTAATGTGTGTGTGTTTCAAGGGAGAAAAGGGC
This sequence comes from Flaveria trinervia, assembly GCA_025506515.1. NCBI lineage: Eukaryota > Viridiplantae > Streptophyta > Magnoliopsida > Asterales > Asteraceae > Flaveria > Flaveria trinervia. The sequence continues at coordinate 67,293,793 of CM046446.1, forward strand.
CAATCCCATTTGCTTTGGGTGGCCGAAAATTGGTTTTAAAAGAGGGTTTCCCTCTTAAACAAACACACACACAATATACTAAACAAGTCACTAAATTATTTATACAATTAACCATTTAATTATATAACTTATACACCCTTTTATTATTTGATGTTATCTAACCTACTTAGATACACATTACAAATAATATTCTTGAACAAAATATCCTAATAAGTTGTTCCATCTCATATGCAATTTAATTAGAAAACCTATTTTCTAAATTTGGTGTGTTTATTTAATTGCATGATCATATCGTCAATTAAATAATTGTTTGTGTTTGCAAAGCTTGTTATTGGGTATAACCCGACTTGGATCATGACATACTAACCGTATCAATGTTCTATGTGTCTTGGGCATACAGAATCCAACAATCTCCCACTTGCACAAGATTCATACAAAATTGATGCGAGCAGTAAATACCACCTAACAACGGTTTACTACCCTTAATACGCATGACTTATAGCCATTCAATAACATCATCCCTTTCAAGTATCCTACTTGAAATGATTTAGGTGAATTAATCATCTATCCTTTTGTTACAGATGTCATGTCAAATCCAAGGACACAGGGTGATCATTCCTTGTTGATTTGACTTATCCAGGCCTTTGACATCTAACTCTCAACGAATAAGAGGAACAAATCCCATCTTGATTACATACATTCCTCACAATCACCTCGTGTCACACCTAAACATAGTCTCATTACTGCCATTATTTCAAAACAGCAGAAAACCAGATCAAGGTATGATACTTGGTGAATATCAAAACCCAATATGTATCTCAGGTCTGAGGATACCAAATGATATTCACCTTTACTCAAAATTACTTATGATCAATCAATAAGATTTCATGTAGTAAACTTTGAGTTGCGGGTTAGTCCAATATTTGTATCCCACAAATATCTATGAACCTTGGTAGCAACCTATTGCTCTATATTCATCCTTATGAATATCAACCAATCCAAGTTCATAATAATCTTACCTTCACACTTGTTCCCACAAGTCTGAACGACTACGGACATTTAGAGTAAGCAATTTACTCATGGATTAGACACACTAAATTGGAATATTAATTGAAACATTATTACCAAATAATTTTATTCAACTAATAAAGAGTTCCATATATCCAAATACAAAATTACAGATCAAATCCAATCACTAGAATATCGAAGTCCCATGGCACAAGTATGACCTTCACGCTTTGCCTTTTCAAGGAGCTTCGTGAGAGGATCCGCAATGTTCTGATCCGTGTGAACTTTGCGAATACATATTTTCCTTTTTCAACTTCATCTCGTATGTAGTTGAATCTCCGCTCAATGTGCCTACTCTTTTGATGAGCACGAGGTTCCTTGATTTGAGCAATCGCACCCTCGTTATCACAAAAGATCTCCAGGGGGTCCTGAATGGAAGGGACAACCCCGAGATCGGCAATGAATTTCTTCAACCATGCAGTTTCTTGAGCTGCCAATGAGGCGGCGACGTATTCTGATTCTGTAGTTGATAGAGCCACCACATCCTGTTTGGAGCTCTTCCAAGAGACCGCTCCTCCATTCATAATGAAAATATATCCCGACTGTGATCGTGAATCATCATGATCTGTTTGGAAACTGGCATCCGTGTAACCTTTTACAACAAGTTCCTCATCACCAGAACCATAGATTAGGAACATATCTTTTGTCCTCCTTAGGTATTTAAGTATGTTCTTAACAGCCATCCAATGACTGTTTCCAAGATTTTGCTGGTATCGGCTTGTCATGCTTAAGGCGCATGACATGTCCGATCGAGTGCATATCATTGCATACATGATGGATCCAATAGCAGATGCGTATGGGATTGCCTTCATTTTATCTTGCTCATCCTTTGAGCTATGACATTGAGTGGTACTCAATATCGTTCCTCTTTGAATAGGTACCGTACCTTTCTTAGAGTTCTCCATCTTGAACCTTTTCAAGATTTTATCAATGTATGCACTTTGATTTAAACCAATCAACTGCCTTGATCTATCCCTATAGATCTTTATTCCCAGAATATAGGCGGCCTCACCAAGATCCTTGATAGAAAAACAACTTCCAAGCCAGGTTTTTACACCTTCCAAGGTTGGAATGTTGTTTCCAAATAGTAGTATATCATCAACATACAATACTAGGAAACTTATTTTGCTCCCACTAGCCTTCTTATACACACAAGCCTCATCAGTGTTTTTAATGAAGCCAAATTTCTTTACCTCCTCATCAAAACGATGATTCCAGCTTCTCGATGCTTCTTTCAATCCATAGATTGATTTCTTTAACTTGCATACTTTATTAGGATGTTTTGGATCGACAAAACCTTCAGGCTGAACCATATAGACATCTTCCTCAAGATATCCATTTAGGAAAGCAGTTTTGACATCCATTTGCCAAATCTCATAATCATAATGAGCAGCTATGGCAAACAATATCCTTATAGACTTTAGCATCGCAAAAGGTGAGAAGTTTCATCATAGTCAACCCCTTGAGTTTGAGTGAAACCCTTTGCTACAAGTCTAGCTTTATAAGTATCCAAGTTTCCATGCATATCGGTTTTCTTCTTGAAAACCCACTTCCTTCCAACTACTTAGGAATTAAGAGGTGGTACAATAAGTTCCCAAACTTGATTGTCATACATGGATTGCATCTCAACGTTCATGGCCTCAAGCCATTTCTCACAATCAAATTGAACACTGCATTCTGGTACGTGGTTGGTTTATCTGAATCTACCACATAGCATCCATCCATGAAAAATCCATATCTTTCAGGTGGATTACTAGTTCTACCACTTCTGTGAACATTTTGTGTGTATTGATCAACCTCTTGATCATCCTCAACATCCTCATGTTGAGTGCTAATTTCAACCAGACGTGCATCGGGTTGTGGTTCTTGATCCTCCTCAAGATCCACTGTTCTACTGCTAGTTCCTTCCATAAGGAACTTTGCCTCTAAGAACTCACCCTTTCTGGCAACAAACACCTTTTGTTCCAGTGGATCATAGAAATAATATCCCATAGAATCTCTAGGATATCCAATAAAAATACACTTGGTGGATCGGACTTCCAATTTGTTTAGGGTGGGAGTCTTAACGTAAGCCTCACAACCATAGACCCTTAAGGATGATAGGGATGGAACTCTTCCATGCCATATCTCAAAAGGTGTCCTTTCCAACTTTTGGTTGGGGCCATATTTAGAATACGGGCCGCGGAGAGCAAAGCGAAGCCCCAAAATGATAGAGGCAATGTGCTTCTAGCCATCATAGATCGAACCATATCCAATAAGGTTCGATTCCTCCTTTCAGACACACCATTATGTTGTGGTGTTCCAAGTGGAGTGAGTTGTGAGACAATCCCACAACTCCTAAGATGATCTTGAAAAGCATCATTTAGGTATTCACCTCCTCTATCTGTGCGGAGAACTTTAATCGACTTGTTGAGTTGATTTTCTACTTCATTCTTGAAGATCTTGAACGTTTCAAAAGCTTCATCTTTGTGCCTTAATAAGTACACATACCCATAGCGACTATAATCGTTGATAAAGGTAATGAAGTATCTTTCACCATTCCTAGTTTGGTTTAAAAGGACCACATACATCCGAATGTATGATTCCTAGTAAATCTTTTGCCCTTTCGTTAGTTCCACTAAAGGGATTTATTAGACCAAGCGTCTCGCCTTGGGGTGCATTGGTCTTGTTTGTGAAGAAGAAAGATGGGTCTATGAGACTCTGCATTGACTACAGGGAACTCAACAAGATCACTATCCGTAATCGTTACCCTCTGCCTCGTATTGATGATTTATTTGATTAGCTTCAGGGCGCAAAGTATTTCTCTAAAATCGATTCGAGGTCCGGTTACCATCAGCTAAAGATCAAGGATTTTGATGTCCCAAAATCTGCTTTTCGTACTCGGTATGGTCACTATGAGTTCCTGGTTATGCCGTTCGGGTTAAATAATGCCCCAGCCGTATTCATGGACCTAATGAACCGAGTCTTTCGCAGGTTCCTCGATAAGTTCGTCATTGTCTTTATTGACGACATCTTAATTTATTCTAAAAGTAAGGAGGAGCATGAGAATCATCTTCGTATCGTGCTTGAAACACTGCGTGAGAAGAAGCTTTATGCTAAATTTTGAAGTGTGAATTTTGGTTGAGTCAAGTTGCCTTTCTGGGTCATGTGGTTTCTGCAGATGGTATTATGATGGATCCTGCAAAGATAGAGGCGATCACTAAATGGCCTAGACCTACCTCGGCCACAGAAGTCCGTAGTTTTCTTGGCCTTGCTGGTTACTATCGCTGATTTGTCGAAGGTTTTTCTGTTATAGCTTTACCCCTTACGCAACTGTTGAGGAAAGGGGTTAAGTACTCTTGGAATGATGAACGAGAGAAAAGTTTTGAAGAGCTCAAGAAAAGATTAGTTTCTACTCCAATTCTCACACTTCCATCAGGCATAGGTGGATACCAGATTTACAGCGATGCCTCTAAAAAGGGACTCGGATGTGTGCTAATGCAACATGGTAAGGTCATTGCTTATGCTTCACGACAGTTGAAACCTTACGAGGTTAATTACCCTACACATGACCTTGAACTTGCTGCTATTATTTTGCATTGAAGATATGGCATCACTATCTTTATGGAGAGACTTGTGATATTTTTACTCATCACAAGAGCTTGAAATATATTTTCACACAAAAGGAACTTAATATGAGACAGAGGAGATGGTTAGAGCTATTGAAAGATTATGATGCCAATATTCAATATCATCCAGGAAGGTAAATGTGGTAGCCGATGCTCTTAGCCGGAAGAGCTCGGGAACGATGGCCTCCTTACAGCTACAACCTCATATATTACAGATCTTGATAGATTGGGTGTTGGTCTTCATATTGGCAAGAGTGATGGGTATCTCGCTAGATTCCAGATCGAGCCAGATCTAGTATCTCGGATTAAGGAAGCACAGAAAGACGATGGTGAACTCTGGGCAATCTTACAGAATGTGGAGGATGGGAAATAGTCAGAGTTCAGAGTAGATAAATGTGGAGTAATTTGGTGCGGTAAGCGTTTATGTGTTCCAACGATTTTGCTCTTCGAGAATCTTTATTAGCCGAAGCTCATAGTTCGTCATTCTCTATTCACCCTGGATCTACTAAGATGTATCGGGATCTTCGTCAGAACTTTTGGTGGAACGGAATGAAAAAGGACGTAGCTAAGTATGTTAGTAGATGTCTTACTTGTCAGCAAGTTAAGATTGAGCATCAGAGAGCCTGTGGGTTGCTTCAGCCACTACCTATTCCTATATGGAAATGGGATGATATTTCGATGGATTTTGTAACAGGATTGCCAAGAACATTTAAGAAGAATGATGCAATATGGGTTGTAGTTGACAGGTTGTCAAAGTCGGCTCATTTTTCCAATTCAGCAAGGATTCTCGGTTAGCAAACTATCTGAAGTGTTTACACAAGAAATTATTAGACTTGATGGCACTCCGATCTCTATCATGTCTGATCGAGACCCGAGGTTCACTTCTCGCTTTTGGAAAGGTTTGCAAGCCGCATGGGGTACTAAGTTGAAGTTTAGTACGACGTTTCATCCTCAGACGGACGGTCAGTCGGAGCGTACTATTCAGACACTGAGGACATGCTTCGAGCTTGTGCCTTAGAGTGGGCTGGGAATGGGATGAGTATTTGTGTTTGGGAGCTAGCATTGGCATGGCATCTTTCAAACTATTGCATGGTCGTAAATGTAGAGCACCTATTTGTTGGGAAGAGGTCGGTGAAAGAATTATTGAAGGACCCGAGTTAGTTCAGATTACAAATGAGAGAGTTACTATTGCTAGAGAAAAGTTAAAGGAAGCTCAAAGTAGACAGAAAGCTATGCAGATCAACATCGTCGACCTTTGGAGTTTAAGGTTGGTGATAAAGTATTTCTAAGAGTTTCACCTTGCAGAGGCGTAAGTCGTTTTGGCATCAAAGGAAAGCTTAGCCCTAGATCAACGGGCCATTTGAGATTTTAGAAAGAGTTGGTGAAGTCTCCTACCATTTGGCCCTCCCACCTCAATTATCACAAGTGCATAATGTCTTTCATGTATCTCTTCTAAGAGGGTACAATTATCATCCAATTCATGTGGTGAACTATCTGTTTCATTTGATTCGTGAGGAGTTATCGTTTGAAGAAGAACCAGAAGCTATCCTCGATCGACAATAGCGCATTATGAGGAGAAAGACTATTCCTTTTGTTAAAGTATTATGGACGAACCATTCTGAACGCGAAGCTACATGGGAGACGGAAGATACGATCCGTTCTCAATATCCAAATCTTTTTACAGCTTAGTACTTTGTTTTTATTAATATTTTTTTTATTTCATTTGATAAGTTATGGCTTTACGCTATAAATATATCAGTTATTAGCTTCTGATCATCAGACTACTAGTCACATGTTTTCGTTTATCATATTAGTTCCATCTATGCATTTAAATGGCTATGAGTTATCCTATTCACTCGTAGATTCTTTATCACTTCGTATAGGTTATACCATCAACTTCATTTGATACGTATCTGGAAATTCCGTGGACGAAATTATTTTTAAGGAGGGTTGAATTATAATACCCGTAAAAAAAAGGATATCTTAAACTATGTTTAGTAATTAGTAATGTAATGGTAATAATTAAACAATTTTGGTTTATATCAATACAATAAGAATAAAATATAATGTAGTAATAAATAAAACAAGTGATTATATGAAAAAAAAAATTCAGCCACATGTAGGCATATAGGATAAAACCGACTCAATTGCTCCCAAGTTGCAATTTGAATTTGACTTAATCTATTTGACCAAAACGGTTTACCCGTCGACCTCTCTTCGAAACCCCGTATAGCCCCTCGGCCTCATTGCACGTCACTGTTGGTTGGAGAGAGTTCGGTCACCGGCGAACCACCAGCTTTGTCATTGTAGACAAACAACTATCGAATCATCTTTGAACACAAAAAAAACAAGGTGCGATCATCCCACATGTTGAATCTAATTGAGTTGTTTCTATAAGCATGACCTGATCTTTTGTTCTTGGATCTGTTGTTATGAATTGTGATATGAAACCTTATGAGTTGTTTTGGTGACCTAAGTAAGCTGCCATAACGTTGTGACTCGGTTCGGTTCGTTTCTGTTCGAGCATCGGCAGGCCGCAAGTTGTTGATTCTCACTCGTCTTGCTCGATACCCCTCTGTCTGCGAACCAGGTAACAAATTAACCGATTCATGTCGATTAATTATGCGTATATATATACACAAATGTGTGTATGTTATCTGGCTGTTCGAGTGTATCTTTGACTGTTTCTGGCGACCAAGTGATCTAATAAGTTCTGATTTTGAAGAAATAAGATGCGTTTTAAGTTAGTTCATTTCAATCCAAGTAATCTATTTGGAACTAACCTGAATTGGACCAATCTACATGTCTTTCTTATACTAATGTGCATTAAGGAGTTCCAAATATGTTCATCATACCTCTTCAGTAGCAGTTAGGTGAGGCATAAATTTTAAATGATCTTGTTTTAGTTTCAAGTCTATTCTTTCTGCAACTAAACATGAGTTATAAGAGATGAATTGATATCCAAGAAATATTTAAAACCCAATTATAATTTTATAACATCATGGTTAACACTCAAACTTGTTGTATTAATAGCCACATAATGTACTTACATTTTTCTTAGTTTAATATTAATTGTTACTGTTTGGTCCAAAAGAACAAAACGATAATAGGAATGACCATGAATAAATAATTAAATACAAACTCATCCTCTAAGTGGGTTTAAGATTTATAAAACTATTATACAAAGAATGAAAGCTAACATTATCTACTTTACAAAGGATCGTCGCCGGCGGACCGGACAACTAGTGAGTCGGCCAAGTTAATTGATTTCGTGAACTAATTTGAACCATAATAATTAAAGTGTAGGTTTCATACAACCTGAGCTCGAATTAGACGTGTTGCTGTTAAGATAAGGTACGGATTCCTAGTTCTTTATATCTTAATATAAATAAATAATGTTTTCCGTTACTTTGTAGTACGGATTTTGACACCTTGTTCGTTAATAGACTCGTTTAGCCTTTACTAGTCGTGTAGTATTATTTATCTAGTTTCGCTCTCAACCCGTTTGACTTATTAGTTTGAATTGTTGAGACTTGTAGCATGCAATATATATTTTATAAATTATGCTCATTATCGCATGTTCGTGTAAATAATTTATTGATACGTTGGTAGTTATACTACCCTTTGATTTAGCACTCTGTTACCCAAGCTTGTCCGACATGTCATTGTAGCGTCAATGACATAACACTTTTCGTGACGGTGTTTATAAATGCTCACGGCGTCTCCGTTAATACGTTAGTACTCATGTAGTACTTTGGCCACATTTATTTAGGAGGCGGATGGATCGATCCTAGTTCAGTTCTGGGGGATGGAACCATGTGTGCACGCCCCACACACCATCTCATTGGTACATAGTCTAGCTAGCTATGTGCTTATCAGTTCAGTTTTGGCTCTGGGTACTTCTCATGTTACACGACTTATTTTATTAGTATATACTCGTCGTGTAGATCAGTTCAGTTTCAGTGTTACATGTTCAGCTCAATATTAGAATTATATGCTTTGAATAAGATTTCAGTTACCGTATTTATGATCAGTTCAGTATTTGATATCAGTATTATATGCTTAAAGTCATTACTATTGTTCTTTCGTTACTGAGCAACTTTTGGCTCAGCCGTATTTTATTTTCTGGTGTTTCTTTTTATTTGTAGGTAATCAGGGTAATCCGGGGAATCAGTGAAAAGTGAATTGAAGATCAAGATTATATTTTGCTTTAATTGATGTAATAAACACCTTAATTAGGTTCTTTCGGATTATTTGGTTTGTTTGAATTTATTTCTTCTGACTTGCTTATTTAATATCATAGATTTGGTTTTGATTTGATATCTGTAACAGTGACACGTCAGCCTCTCCGGTTGGAGTGTTACAGCTCTTTGTAAGGCCCGTTCCCGGGACGCTTACAGCTGGGTTCTCATCGCACATAAAACGTATAATTACATTTGTATTTAATAAATTGCAGCGGAAAACTAAAACAAACTTTCATTCCATGTAAATGCTTTGCAAGTTAATACAACATTCATTACAAAATAGCTTGTTCGCATTACAATGCAAAAACATTAATCAAAAGAATGTCATCCCCAAAGCGCTGAGTAGCTTCATGGTGTGCCATCCTCAGCAAACATTACCTGCCAACGGGAAAACATATAAAGAGTCAGCGTTGCTGAGTGAGTTCTAGTTTTATTACAAAACATACTTTACTTCATATAAAACCATTCGTTACTTTTACATGATCACACATCGTACGTACACATAGATAATATATTATTATCTTCTTCATTCATTCATTCGTTCATTCATACTTCGTTCTTTCATACGTAATCTTTTGTTCCTTTATACGTTCGTTCCTTCGAGTCTGTTGCGACAACAGGGTCGCTCACCTCATTACAATCCCAACGACTTCGCGCTAACTGAGTCTGTTGCAACCACAAAGTTGCTCACCCCAATTGCCAGTTTTTAACCATAGCATGCTTTCCGAGTCTCTTGCAACCATAGGGTTGCTCACCTCATGGCAACTTCACAATAACGCGTTGTCCGAGTCTGTTGCAACAACTGAGTTGCTCACCTCCTTTCTCTGGCCATCTTAATGATACCTATGATCCGAGTCTTTTGCAACCACACGTTGCTCACCCATTGGCAATCTCCATGATTGCTTGTGATCCGAGTCTTTTGCAACCACACGTTGCTCACCCATTGGCAATCTCCATGATTGCCTGTGATCCGAGTCTTTTGCAACCACACGTTGCTCACCTCATTGTATGCTTGCATGCCTTTCCTTCATTCATTTCTCATTCAATAATGCATGCATTCTTACTTATGTTCCCCTTTCATTATCTTTCACTTTACGTTACATAATACTTCATTTATTCATTAACATCACACATAGGGCCACAAGAAAGATAACATACATCATAATAAGGAACATATCATACACATTCATCATCATCATACACGGCAACCTCATGCATACATAACAAGCCCTAATCATGCAACATCATCATCATCATCATGCCCAACATGCTTTCTAAGGCCTCAAGCATCATCTTACAAACTCTATGGGAACCTTTACGTCAAAACTTACATCTGCACTTTCCCCCAAAAGTCAGAAGTCAATCTACACCTTCCTCGGGTACAACAGCCCTATTCGGGCGTATGGACACCCTTCAGTCGCGTGGCCTCCATGTGACTGAACACTATGCGAATGGACTCATGCGGATGAACACCTATGCGAATGAACATCCAGTCGTGCAAATGGACAATGCGGATGGACCTCATGCGAATGGGATAATGCGGATGAGCACTTATGCGACTGGACCTTCAGTCGCATGACCTCGCCTTTCAATCGTGCGAATGGACCTTCAATCGTGCGAATGGACATTCAATCGTGCGAATGGACAATCAATCGTGCGAATGGACCCCAATCGCACCATAATCGGCCGTATGGCCTCCATTCGGCCTCCAGTCGGTCGCCTAGCCCTAACTGATGCAGAATACAGTTCATCCCGACTGCAGTCGAGGGTTTTCGGCCTCCAAACTTATCCAAACCCATTTTAAGCCAAATCGACCATCCTAAACCTTATGGATGCGTATCACGACACCATTCAAGCACACACAAGCTCACAATCAAGCCACAAACGCATCATACATACACATACACATACACAAACGGGTCAACATACACATACCCAAAAAAAAACGATTTCAGATGTTTTCCAGCCCCAAAATCGTTTGAAAACAAGTAAAAGTGGGGTTCTAGAACTCACATAAACGAGCACAACGACAAGAGCTTCAATTTGGCTTGCTTCACGATGATTTTGGCGACCCGAACCAACTCGAACCAACTTGTCCTCTTTTTCTCTTCTTTCTCTCTTCTTCTCTTTATGAAGCTGAAATGTAGGGTGTGTGGGGAGAGTGGGCTGCCCTCTCCCTACTAATATCACCACATTTCCAAACTTTTCTTCGTTGGGGTCCCTCGACTTTTGGACTTTATTTTCTTTTCTTTCTTCACCGGCTTCAAAATAGTAAATATTCGGGTGTTACACTCTTGTTCCATGCATTCATGTTGTAATTCAACACAAATGTCTCGAACTTCTTGGTAAGGCCATTAAGGATCAAATCAATGGCCAATTCCTTCGAGACGGGACAATTAAGCCTCTCGAGGCGGTCAATATGAGTTTTCATCTTAAGTACATAAGATGAAACTGATTGGTTGTCGTCCATACGACATGCATGGAGTGCTCGAACCGTTTCAAAGTGCTCAACCCTTGCCTGCCGTTGGGACGTTTCCTTCAGCTGGGTTATCATGTCATAAGCTTCGTGATGTTCATACCCCTTTTGGAGATCCGGAGTCATGCTCGCTAGCATGAGACAGACACTTGGACGGGGTCCTCAGTGTACTTTAGCCAATCGTTTATAGCCTCCTCATCATCCTCAGAAGGTTGATCAGGTATAGGGTCGTCTAAAATATATGATCGTCTTTCTTGCTTGAGAACGATTCTCATGTTTCGATACCAATCAAGAAATTGTTATGATTTAAACATTCCTTTTGGAGGACGCTCGTAATGATTGGGTGGACGCGGATGAGTTATCATGATTATCATTATTGGTGGGCATGTACAAAATATAACAAAGATCTATTTTAGTATTTTTGATATTGCTATTTTAAATAATTAATACCTTTTAGGTCATTTTTATATTAAAATCTAGAACCCAACATTACATTTAAATTGTGGTTAGGTGACCTTTATCCCACTATTAAATTAATAAGGTGGTCAACGATTGACGGTTGCAACATTTGCAACTTCTAGAGGTATGGAATCGACTTTAAACATCATATGTAAAGTCGGAATGTTAATCCCATCAACACCATTTGGAAACCATGTTGTAGGTGATCCATTTAACATGGTTTGCAAATCAAGTTACCCTACTTGCACATACATGTGAGTTTACCCACATAAGTGGTTAGGTGACCTTTATCCCACCAATATGGTATCTCCACCTTAAGTTACAAGTTCCCTCTAAATGATTAGGTGACCTTTATCACATTAATGACTCAAGTGTTGTGCAAAAGGATGGTGTTAAACTTGTTTGACAAAAGTTTAGAGATTTCATAATTCTAGTTTAGAAAACTCTATGTACTTGTATTTGCATGCTTTCAAATACAAGATACCCTATGGTTCTTTTAATAAAACCCATTTTATTATAAAATTATTAATCCTTTTAATAACCATTTATTAACACTTAATGAGTAAGAACCATTTTATATTAGCTTGTTAAGATCATTTTTATTGAGATTGTTAATCATATCCAAATATCATACAATCATTCATAAAACCACAATCAAACAAGCACAATATAAACAACCATAATGTGCATAACCATAGCTACTATTGTGACCACACTTATTTGCCATCACAAGTGTGGTCATTTGGTCTTTCGTAAGGGTGAATACAACACAAAATTGAGGTCTTCATAGACCCCCACTTGAACTTGCATCCATATGCTTCAAGTCCTTCTTTTGTGTCTTCCTCTTGTGCTTCCTTCCCGAGCATCTTCTTTTACAAAATATATATATCCTAATACATATTTTCTAGTAAAAGGAAATTACTCCTAATCTATTATTACATCCCAATGAATAAATAGACAAAATACATTTAAACAAAGCACAAATTAATATACAACCCCATTGAATGAATATAATCAAATAAATACATTCAATCCAAACCAAAAACACAAGGTCTAAGCTAGGTTATGCACCAATATGAACATACATCATATCATCCAAATATAACTAAGAATCCCATTAAAATCCACGATTTTCAGCCATCATAAACTGAAAATACGGTTTCAAACATTGTCCAAACAATATACATATACATATCTTTCAAGGTTTCATCACAAGCATGTGTGATATAACCTTGAAAGCTTGGGGATTAACATACAAGAACATTTCAGCCCTTAAAAGGGTTATAAAATCCCATAAAACAAATTTTTAAAGGATACAAACAAGCATGCTATCCATATAACCGGCTCTAGATGCCATTGAAAGGGTTTGTAAGACTATAAAATCACAGTTTAACCTCTTAAACTTTCTAAAAACGCAGCGGAATAACAACTTTATAAAATTGTTTATAGGCTGAAAATATGTTCATTAGGGACCATATTAATGTAAAAAACAAACCCATATATCAAAGGATCATTATATGTGAATATACATGCTATGTAAACATAAAACAACATAATATGACAGCCACAAAGGGCTGCCATAACTACCTTCTAAAACAGCTAAAATGTCGACCAAAGAAGAGTGATTAGATGCTAAAACTCGGCCAAGGCTCCAAGGAAGGATCCCTCAAGTTAGTATACCCCAAGCTTGATAGCACAACACTTTCTTATTAGGGAGAAACACCACCTTAAACCCGAAAATACTCTTTCCTTTCTGCTGCTATTCGAGAGCTGTAGAGAGAGAGAGAGTGTGTTCTTTTTTTGGGGTTTTTGCATGTGTTATGAGAGATGAACCTTTTGTGTAAGACTAGTTTAGTGTATGTGTGTTTTCAAGGGAGAAAAGGGCCAATCCCATTTGCTTTGGGCGGCCGAAAATTGGTTTTAAAAGAGGGTTCCCTCTTAAATAAACACACACACACACAATATACTAAACAAGTCACTAAATTATTTATACAATTAACATTTAATTAATATAAGTTATACACCCTTTTATTATTTGATGTTATCTAACCTACTTAGATAACATTACAATAATATTCTTGAACAAAATATCCTAATAAGTTGTACCATCTCATATGCAATTTAATTAGAAAACCTATTTTCTAAATTTGGTGTGTTTATTTAAATGCATGATCATATCGTCAATTAAATTATTGTTTGTATTTGCAAAGCTTGTTATTGGGTATAACCCGACTTGGATCATGACATACTAACCGCATCAATGTTCTATGTGTCTTGGGCATACAGAATTCAACAATTTGACTTAATTATATGGTCATAATTTTCATTTGTTCTTCCATTCTAGCATGTTTAAATCCGTGAATAAGTAAGTTATTCTAAACGTCCATAGTCGATCATACTGATGAGAACAACTATGAATGTAAGACTATAATGAACTTGGAGCGGTTGATATTCATAAGGTATGAATATAGAGCAAGAGGTTGCCACCAAGGTTCACTGATATCTATGGGATATAGATATAGGACTGACCCGCTCTCAATTATTTCTGCATAGAATCTTTATGATTAGTCATAAGAGATATTGAGTAAAGGCGAATATCATTTTATCCTCAGACCTGAGATACATATTGGGTGGTGATATTCACCAAGTATCGTACTTTGACTTAGTACTTTGATAATCTGAAACATTGGCAGTACATAAGGCTAGGTTCAGATATGATCTAAGGTGATTTGTGAGAGATGTATGTAGTCAAGATGGAATTTGTTCCTCTTATTTGTTGAGAGTAAGATATCAAGGTCTGTTTAAGTTAGATCATCGGAGAATGACAATTCTATGTCTCTGGGATTTAACATGACATCTATGACAAAAGGATAGATGATTAATTCACCTAAAACATTTCAAGTATGGTACTTGAAGGAGATGATGTTATTGAATGGCACCTAGTCATACATATTAAGGGTAGTAAACCGTTGTTAGGCGGTATTTACTGCTTGCATCAATCTTCTATGAATATTGTGCAAGTGGGAGATTGTTGGATCTTATATGCCTAAGACACATACAAGATTGATGTGGTTAGTATGTTATGAGCCAAGCCGGGTCATACCTAATAACAAGCCGAACAAACACCAATAAATATTCATTCATAGATGAGATCATACAAATAAATATTAACACCAATTTAGAAAATGGGTTTTCTAAATCATTGCTTTTGTAAATGAACAACATTATGTGGATAATTTGTTCATGAGGAGTTATTTGTTTCATTATTTAAGTTAGTTAGACAATGACAAATACAAGGGTGTTAGTGTTATAAAATTAAAAAGGGGTTTTAATTATATAAAACAAAGGGCTAAGAGTGTATATTATAAAGGAATAAAATGGGGAACCCAATTTTATTAAAATTTCGGCCGCCCCTTGGCCTAGGGACTCCCCCCTTTTAGTCTGGCTTTTGCAAGATTAAGACCACTCTTACACTCTTCCATCATTACACTTTCTCCTACACCACACTCAAGCAAGATTCCTCTCTCCTTGGCTGAAAATAAGTTTTGTGAGCTGAAAACTTCAGCTTTGCTTGGGTTTTTCAGATCTACAAAAAGAGAAGAAAGTTGGTGTTTTACTACCTAGCAAGTAGGTGTCTTGGAAGGGCTTGTGGTATCACCTCTTGAGGTCTTCTACATTGAAGATTAGCTTTCAATCATCATCTTCCCTCTTCATCCACGAGTTCTAGGAGGTAGTATATGATGTTTTGAATGGTTGTTTCATAGCATGTTCTTTCATATAAAGATCCTTGTTAATGGGTTTTGTTTTTACACATTTATTTGTTGTATAAATTAACTAATCTTAAAATTTTTTTGATTATTACTCCGCTGCGTTTTGACATATTAATGGTTAATATGACTTTGATAAACTTCTACAAAACCCAACAAGTTTTGGTTCATGTTGGCCAAAACTTTAGGGCTTAAATAAGGGGTTCATTGTTGTTCTTGGATGTTGAATATGTTTCATATTTTAGTGCATAACAAAACCTTAACCTTATGTGTTTTGGATTTTGTTGATTATGGTTTTGTCATGTTGGTTTTGATTCTTGAAAGGATTGTAATATTTGTGTTTGTATTTTAGGTGTAATTTATTTATTCATTTGGTTATGTAACAAATAGATTAGGTGCATTTCTTTTATTAGAAAATTTGTATTTGGATATGATTTTGTAAAAGAAGATGCATAAGATGAAGTCCCAAAGATGGACACAAAAGACATGGACACTTGAAGCATTTGGATGTGGATTCAAGTGGGAGTTTATGGACACATTTTGATGTGTCATCTTAACCCTTAGAAAGGCCTTATGACAACACTTGTGATGGCAAACAAGTGTGGTCAACTTAGTGGCTATGCTTATGCACTTATGTTTGTAAGATTATGCTTGTTTGGATGTTTGGTGTATGATTGTTGGTTGATATTTGGATATGCATAACAAACTCATTAACAAACTTAAAAAGCTGAAAATTGTTGGTTCTATATCATTAAGTGGTTGACAAAACGTTATTAAAAGGATTAATGATTTTATTAAAAAGGGTTTTATTAAAAGTGAACCATAGGGTACCTTGTATTTTAAAGCATGCAAATATGAGGTACATAGAGTTTTCTAAACTAAGATTATGAAAACTTAAAATTTCTTTTATAAACAAGTTTAACGCCGTCCTTTTGCATAACACTTGAGTCACTTGGAAACTCTTAATGGGATAAAGATCACCTAACCATTTTGAGGGAACTTGTGATTTAAGATGGGGATACCATACTTGTGGGATAAAGGTCACCTAACCACTTATGTTGGAAAACTCACATGTATGTGCAAGTAGGGTAACTTGATTTGCAAACCATGTTAAATGGATCACCTACAATATGGTTTACAAAGGTGTTGATGGGATTAACATGCCAACTATACATATGATGTTT
Source organism: Flaveria trinervia (assembly GCA_025506515.1). NCBI lineage: Eukaryota > Viridiplantae > Streptophyta > Magnoliopsida > Asterales > Asteraceae > Flaveria > Flaveria trinervia. The sequence continues at coordinate 67,310,599 of CM046446.1, forward strand.
TAAAGTCGATCACATACCTCTACAAGTTGCAAAGGGTTGCAATTGTTAAAATGTTGACTACCTTGTTAATTTAAATAATGGGATAAAGGTCACCTAACCACTATTTAAATGTAACGTTGGATTCAAGAATTTTAAAATCGTGTAAGACACTTAAAAGGGGATTTATTTATTAAAATTTGATAATATCGAATATACTAAAAGTGAACTTTGTTAAATTTTGTAGATGGCCACCAACAACAATGAAAATAATGATGTTCCGTCCACTCACTCACTATCATTTAGGACCATTCTCCAAAAGGAACGTCTAAACCATTATAACTTTATTGATTGGTTTCGAAACATTAGAATAGTTCTCAAGAAAGAGAAACGATCATATATTTTAGACGATCCGATTCCCGATCAACCCAATGAGGAGGATGAGGAGGCCTACAATAATTAGGTGAAATAAATTGAGGACTCGGTCCAAGTGTCTTGCCTCATGTTGGCAAGTATGACTCCGGATCTACAAAAGGAGTATGAACATCATCGAGCATACGACATGATAACCCAGTTGAAGGATACGTTCCAACAAGAAGCAAGGGTAGAGCGCTTCGAAATGGTTCGAGAAATCCATGGGTGTTGTATGGACCACACCCTATCTATTTCATCTTATATACTTAACATGAAAAGCCACATTGACTGCCTTGAAGGCTGAATTTTCCCGTCTCGAAAGAGTTGGCTACGGATTTGATCCTCAACTCTTTGTGAAAAAGGTTTGACAACTTTGTCATGAACATAAGTGAGCTTCACTCTATGCTCAAAACTTCCGAGGCGGCCATGGGTAAAAGGGTTTTACCCGTTCTCACCATCAATGAAGGTGGGAACAAGAAGAGGCCTCACCCCGCACCCAAGGCAAATGTGGCCAAGGGTAAGGGGCACGTTAGGGGAAAGGTAAAGGGAGTCGTAAGAGCGCCACCACCAAAACCAGCAGAGAAGAAGCAAAAGGTTGCTTCGAATGACCCATGCTTTAAGTGTGGGGAGATTGGACATTGGGCAAGAAATTGTCCAGTACATCTCAATGAGTTGCAAGCTAAGAGGGATGCCGGGCAAACCTCAGGTACAATTTTCATGATTCATATTGATCTAAATTTAATATCCTTTAACACATGGGTATTGGATACCGGATGTGGAACTCACATTTGCAACTTATTGCAGGGGTCAAAAGAAGTAAGGACTTCAAGAAAGGGGATGTTAGCCTCTACATGGGGAATGGGGCAAAAGTTCATGTTGAAGGTCGAGGGGACTACATCTTGAAGCTTCCAATGGTTTGGAAGCAATTTTGAACAATATTTTGTATGCTCCTAGTTTGACTAGGAACATTATTTCCGTTGCCCAATTTAGACAATATGGTTATGTTTCGACATTTATTAAAAATGAAATTCATGTTTCTTTAAATGCCATATTTTCTTTTAAAGCTATTCCTATTAATGGTATTTATGAATTCGTTGGGTTTGAGTGATACCTATCATTGGTATTGCCGTCTTGGTCATATAAACAAGAAGCGCATGCAAACACTTCAAAAGAATGGTCTTTTAAAAGCAAGTGAATATGATTCATTTGATGTATGTGAATCTTGTTTACAAGGTAAAATGACTAAGGCACCTTTTAGTGGCAAATCCGAAAGGGCAAAAGATTTACTAGGCTTCATACATTCGGATGTATGTGGTCCTTTTACGCCAATGACTAGGTACCATGAAAGATACTTCATTACCTTTACCGATGACTATAGTTGATATGGTTATGTGTACTTGTTAAGACACAAAGATGAAGCTTTTGAAATGCTCAAAATGTAGAAAATCAACTCAACAAGAAAATAAAAATTCTTCACACCGATAGGGGAGTTGAATACCTAAGTGATGCCTTCAGAGATCATCTTAGAAGTTGTGGTATTGTCTCACAACTATCTCCACCTGGAACACCATAACATAATGGCGTGTCCAGGCATCAAACTCTATTGGATATGGTTCGATCTATCATGGCTAGAAGCTCATTGCCTCTATCATTTTAGGGTTTCGCTTTGCTCTCTGTCGCCCGTATCTTGAATATGGCCCCAACCAAGAAAGTGCAAACGGCACCTTTTGAAATATGGCATGGAAGGGTTCCATCACTATCATATTTTAAGGTATGGGGTTGTGAGGCTTATGTTAAGACTCCCGCCACAAACAAGTTAGAAAGTCATTCCACTAAGTGTATCTTCATTGGATATCCTAAAGATTCTATGGGATGTTATTTCTATGATCCATTGGAAGAAAAGGAGTTTGTTGCCAAGGAGGTTGAGTTCTTAGAAGCTAAGTTCCTTATGGAAGGAACTAGCAGTAGAACTATGGATCTTGAGGAGGATCAAGATCCACAAACCGATACACGTTTGGTTCACACTAGCACTCAACATGAGGATATTGAGAATGATCAAGTGGTTGATCAATGTACACAAAACGTTCGCAGTGGTAGAATTAGTAATCCACCTGAAAGATATGGATTTTTCGTAGATGGATGTTATGTGGTAGATTCCGATGAACCAACCACCTATCGTGATGCAATGTCCAATTTGGATTGTGACAAATGGCTTGAACCTATGAACGTTGAAATGCAATCCATGTATAATAACCAAGTGTGGGACTTGGTTGAACCACCTCTTAACTCCAAGATAGTTGGAAGTAAGTGGGTTTTCAAAAAGAAAACCGATATGCATGGAAACTTGGATTCTTATAAAGCTAGACTTGTAGCAAAAGGTTTCACTCAAACTCAAGGTGTTGATTATGATGAGACCTTCTCACTGGTTGCAATGCTAAAGTCTATTAGCATCCTAACAAAGTATGCAAGTTAAAGAAATCAATCTATGGATTATAGCAAGCATTAAGGAGTTGGAATCACTGTTTTAATGAAGAGATAATCAAATTCGGATTATATAACTGAAGGTTTTGTCGACTCAAAACATCCTAACAAAGTATGCAAGTTAAAGAAATCAATCTATGGATTATAGCAAGCATTAAGGAGTTGGAATCACCGCTTTGATGAAGAGATAATCAAATTTAGGTTCATCATGTGTATATAAGAAGCTAGTGGGAGCATCATCACTTTCCTTATATTGTATGTCGATGACATTTTACTATTTGGAAATGACATTCCAACCTTGGAGGTGTAAAAGCCTGGCCTGGAAGCTATTTCTCCATTAAGGATCTTGGTAAAGCCGCCTATATTTTGGGAATAAAGATCTATAGGGATAGATCAAGGAGATTGATAGGTTTAAATCAAAGTGCATACATTGACAAGATCGTGAAAAGGTTCAAGATGAAAAACTCTAAGAAAGGTACCGTACCTATTCAAAGAGGAACTATATTGATTAAGACTCAATGTCCAAGCTCAAAGGATGGGCAAGACAAAATGAAGGGAATCCCGTATGTGTCTGCTATACTATCGATCATGTATGTAATGATATGTACTAGGTCGGGCGTGTCATGCGCTTTGAGCATGACAAGTCGATACTAACAAAATCCTGGAAACAGTCATTGGATGGTTGTCAAGAACATACTTAAGTACCTAAGGAGGACTAAAGATATGTTCCTAATCTATGGATCCGGTGAGGAGAAACTCATTGTAAAGGGTTACACGGATGCGAGTTTCCAAACTGATCAAGATAATTCACCATCATAATCAGGGTATATTTTCATCTTGAATGGAGGAGCAATCTCTTGGAAGAGCTCTAAGCAAGATTTGGTGGCATTATCAACTACAGAGTTAGAATACATCACCGCTTCATTAGCAGCTCAAGAAGCTGCATGGTTAGAAGTTCATTGCCAATCTAGGGGTGGTCCCTTCCATTCAGGACCCCCGTAGAAATTCTTTGTGATAACGAGGGTGCGATTGCTTAAATCAAGGAACCCCGTGCACATCAAAAGACTAGGCACATTGAACAAAGATTCAACTACCTAAGGGATGAAGTTGAAAATGGAAAGATATGTATTCGCAACGTTCACACGAATCAAATATTGCGGATCCACTCACGAAGCTTCTTGAAAAGGCAAAGCATGAAAATCATACTTGTGGCATGGGACTTCAATATTCTAGTGACTAGATATGATCTTTAATTTCTGTATTGAGATATTGTAACCCTTTATTACTTGAATAAATTATTTGGTTATAATGATTCAACTAATATTCCTATTTTGCATGTTTAAAATCTATGAGTAAATTATTTACTCAGAACGTACGTAGTTGTTCATACTTGTAGGAACAAGTATAAAGGTAAAACTATTATGAACTTGGATTGATAGATATTCATATGGATGAATATGGAGCAAAAGGTTGCTACCAAAGTTCATAGATAGTTATGGGATGCAAATATTGGACTGACCTGCATCTCAAATTACTACATGGAATCTTCCTGATCGATCATAAGTAATGAGTAAAGGTGAATAACATTTGGTATCCTCTCACCTGAGATACATATTAGGCCTTGATATTTACCAAATATTATACTTTCACTTAGTTCTTAGCTGTTCCGAAACATGGCAGTACATAAGTCTGAGTTTAGGTATGATATAAGGAAATTGTGAGAGACGTATGTAGTCAAGATGGGATTTGTCCCTCTTATTCGTTGAGAGTAAGATGTGTAATGCCTCATAAAGTTAAATCAATGGAGAATGATCACTCCGTGCCTCTGGGATTTAACATGACATTTGTGACAAAAGGATAGATGATTGATTCACCTAAAAAATTTCGAGTATGGTACTTAAAGAGGATGATGTTATTGAATCACACTTAGTCATACGTATTAAGGGTAGTAAACTATTGTTAGGTGGTATTTACTGCTTGAATCAATCTTCTATGAATCTTGTGCATGTGAGAGATTGTTGGATCTTATATGCCCAAGACACATACAAGATTGATGTGGTTAGTATGTTATAATCCAAGTCGGGTCATACACAATAACAAGCTATACAAACACAAATAAATTTATTTGTTGATGAGATCATACAAATAAATATTAACACCAATTTAGAAATAGGGTTTTCTAAAACGTTGCTTTTGTAATAGAACAACATTATATGGATAATTTGTTCATGAGATATTATTTGTTTCATTATTTAAGTTGGTTAATAATATCAAATAAAAATGTGTTAATGTTATAAAATTAATATAGGTTTTAATTTTTTAAACTAAGGTTGAAAGAGTAAAATTTTATAAAAGTTTCAAAATGGGGGAACCCATTTTGAACCTTGATTTTGGCCGCCCCATGTGGGCATAGGGAACTCATTTTTTGTCTTGGTCTTTGCAAGACTTTAGACATACTTGCACTCTACAATTAAAACACACTTTCTCTTACACACACAAGCAAATACTCTCTCTAATCTTGGCTGAAACTTCGAATTTCTGGGCTGGAGTTGAAGGAGTTTCTTGGCTGTTTTTTGGATTGTTCAAGAAGGAGTTGGGGTTCGGTGTTGAGCTCCCAATCTAGGTAGGTTTTTGGAAGAGATTGTGGGTATAACAACTTGAGGCTTTCTCTCTTGGGGGCTGGACATTCAAGAAATCATCATCTTCATCTTATTCATCTACAACATCTTGTGCAAGAAACGTTGTTTCAATGAACACCCTATGGTTGTTTTCATGGTTTGATAGCACACTATTTCACATATATTTATATGATCCTTATTCTTGGGTTTTGTTTATGATTTAAAATGGTGAAACTTTCAGATTGTAAACAACATGTTTAAACCTTATATCCGCTGCATTTTTATAGTTTAAATGGTTAAACTAACTTTGATTAACATGTTACAAAACACAACAAAATCCCTTCAATAGCATTGGACGCCATGCTTTGGTGACCCTATGCACATGGTTTTCAATTCAAGTCGTCCTACTTACACACAGGTGTGAGTTTACACATACAAGTGGTTAGGTGACCTTTATCCCACAAATACGTTAAGCCCACCTCAAACACACAAGTTCCCTAAAAGTGGTTAGGTGACCTTTATCCCACAAATAGTTCTCAAGTGATTCAAGTGTCGTGTAAAAGTATGTGTTAAACTTTTTTCCAAAGGGATTTTAGTTTTCATTAATTCTAGTTTTTGAAAACTCTATATACATTGTATTTGCATGCCTTCAAATACATGGTACCCTACGGTTCTTTTTAATAAAACCTTTTTTGTTTTGAAATCATTAATCCTTTTAATAAGTTTTTTTAACATATTAATGATTAATAACCATGAAAATTCAGCTTGTTATGATTATATTATAAGATTTTTAAGCATATCCACATATCAAACAATCAACATAAAATGGATAATCAAACAACCATACACAAAACAATCACAAGTGCATAACCAAAGCCACTAAGTTGACAACACTTGTTTTCCATCACAAGTGTTGTCATTTGGTCATTCCTAAGGGTTGAACACAACACAAAAGATGAGATCTCCATAGACCCCCACTTGAAGTTTCATCCAAATGCTTCAAGTCCTCTTTGTTCCTTCCCTTTTGTGTTCCAACTTGTGCATCTTCTTTTACAAAATTTATATCCTAATACAATTTTCTAATAAAAGAAAACCACTTAATCTATCTATTACATCACCATTGAATGAATAAATAAATTACATCCAAAACAAGCACAAAAGAATAAATATTACAACCCAAAAAGATTGAAATCAACCAAAACAAAACATTCATCCAAAACCAAATCAACACAAGGTCAAGGCTAGGTTATGCACCAATATGAAACATCATATACAACATACAAGAACCAAAATTAATCTCCATTTAACCCTAAATTTCGGCCAACATAAACCCAAAATCTCGGGTTTTTGTCCAAACACAATAATCAACCATTTGACACCTTTCTTTCAATGTTTAATCACAAGCATGTAAGATATAACCTTGAATGATTGGGGATTCATTATATCACCACAAAACAGCCCCTATTAGGTTGTTAAAACCCCATAAACCAATTTTACAAGGACAATAGAAGCTACTCATCCACATATCCGGCTCTAGATGCCAATGTAGGGTTTGTTGGACCATTAACATAGTTGTTTAACCATTTAAATATGAAAACACAGCGGAAACAAACCTAAATAATATGTTTTATAATCTGAAATTTAAGTAAATTATTTGTCAACAACAAACCCAAGAACATAAGGATCATTTATATGTGAAAGAACTAGCATTCCAGTAAAACATAACAACCAAAATGAAACCGTGGAACTACCTTCCAAAGGTTGCAAAAAATGTGAGATTTGAAGAACAGGATGAAGTTCCTGAAGGATCAAAACACCAAAGAAGATGTCCTCAAGCTTGCATACCCACAAGCATCAAGCAAAACACCTTGTTGCTAGGATTTTAACACCAAAATATGCAGAATATGGTTGCAGAACACCCCTTTTTCAGCCTAGTTTATCTTCAAAGATGAGAAAAATGATGGTGTTTGCATGTATGAGAGAGAGTGTAAAGTTGGAGTGTGTAACTAGTGAATGTAGTGTCTTGTTTTAAAGCAACAAAGGACCAAGAATGCCCTTAAAGGGGCAGCCGAAATTCTTGGTTTAAAATGGGTTCCCCCATTTTAAAATACCCACATAATTGTTAACTAGTTATATTATGAGTTATGTAATTAACTTCTTAATATACTTACACACACTATTATTATTTGATGTTATTTAACCAACTTAAATAACATTACAAATAATGTCCATGAACAAAATATCCTCAAGTTGTTACAAAACCCATTTTCTAAATTGGTGTAATTATTTAATTGCATGATCATATCATCAATTAAAATTTATTGGTGTTTGCTAAACTTGTTATTGGGTATGACCCGACTTGGATCATAACGTACTAACCACATCAATGTTCTATGTGTCTTGGGCATAAAATACAACAATAATCAGCCCTCAAACCCACCTAATCAGCCACCATCTTCCTCATTTTAAACCCTAGCTCCCAAATTCGTAGAGAGAGAAAGTACACAAAGAAAGTGAAGAGAACTCATGATTTGAAGTTTCAAAGGTTAACAGATTGAATATTTGGATGTTGGAGCACCAAACCATAAGAAAGGAGCAAAAAATCCATGTAAGAATCGCTCTTTAAACCCTACTGTAGATCAAACCCGGATTCTAGGGTTTTGGGTTTTGAAAAGCTGCAAAGAATCGCATAAAGGTCACATTTTTACCTATGAAAATATGTAAAAAAGCTTAGATATAGCCTCATGGATGATAAACTAAGAGATTGGATGTAAAAAGTTGTGATTTTGGTTTAAAAATGGGTTGGTTCATAATTTTTATGCGATCTGCGAAACTGTATATGCATCCAGCGAAACTGCATATTCAAGCTGCGAAACTGTGGGTTTTCTGGGAAACTATAGTTTCGCAAATAATTTCGCAACCATGGAATTCCAATGAAAATTGGGCGAAACTGCCATGCGAAACTGCTTTTCTAGTAGCGAAATTAGCAACGAATTTAGGCAGAAACTAACCCCTTAAAGTATTAGCTTATCTGTAGGCTGTGTAGTGAGGTCCTAACCTAGAAAGCTTAGTCTCAATATCGAGGTGAGTTCTAGATCCCCTTATTTCTAAGTTTTTCCATGTTTTTGGGTTTTATGCATACAAAAAAATATGTTTTTACATGACCTATATTTTAAGACGTTTTAACAAAATTATTCAATTTTTCTTTAAGGAAATGTGTTATATAAATGTTTAGAAAAAAAATTTCACGCTAACCTGGCAGCTTGGCCCAAGCCAGGGGCGTTGCCCCTTGGATCTCACTAGGGCTGCCGCCCCTAGGACCCCGCAGTCAGGGGCTGCTGCCCCCGAACCCTCGCTGCCCTGCGGAGGGTCGGTTATGTTTTATGATGACTAGTACTTGCTATGTTTTGTACTTATTAAGTTAAGTATTATATAATAAAGTGAAAGACGATATATGAAAAGTGAATGTAATGAATGTTACCCCGGGGCTCGTTTGATGATGAAAAGTCTTGCAAGCACTATGATAGACTTCACTTACGTGAGTCTGATGTATGAGGATTGATCCGTATTCATGAGCGGGCTATGCAGCTTACAGTTTGGATCAACTGTTGGGGGTTAGCTACCATGATGGTGTACCTACAGGGATTGACATTCGTTGTCCATCACATGGAGCTCTTGCTTTATGTAATCTTATTTATGATAAAGTGAAAGATATGAAAGAATGAAAAATAATGAACATGCTTATTAAGATGCAAATGTTATGTATTATGATGTATGCTTCGTCATTATATGAAGGAAAGTTTATATTTTCTTATTTACCTAAACTAGAACTCACTCAGCGAAGCTAACTTTTATGCATAATAGTCGGGAGGTAAATGATGTTGTTGAGGATGGCAAATGGTTGGAAGCTACTTGGATGGCAGTGGATGGCATTTCTGATTATAAAATGTTTTATTGTAATTTAAGAACAAGTACTATGTTTTTATTTACATTGATGGAATAATGTATGGGTACAATATGGTTTCCGAGTTTTAATGAATGTCTATTTAATTTCACTGCAATGTTTTGGATATTAAAAATGATTTTATGCTATCATTAACCAACTGTGAGGTTTCCTAGGAATAGGGCCTTACAAGTTGGTATTATAGCCAAAGTTTTTCATGTAGGATGCCAATCCAAGTAACTACGTGGCAACAGGTAAAGCTTTTCATGTAAAACTAGTATTATATGCATGTGTTATGTGTTCTATGTGCTTCTAGATTTGAATACTGACATGTGTTACGATAGTGATTGCTTGGATAGGAGGGTAAGGTAAGTAGTTAATCACACTGGGCCATTGTAATTAAGGACTTACCGTACTTATATTGATCGAAGCAATTATCTTGAATAACCATTTTGGTGTTTGAATCTTATAGGAATTAGTTATGGCTGGTAGAAAATCAGGAAGGGCAACCCGAGGAGGTTCTCGTGGCAGGTGTTCTACTGAGCCACGTGTCACCCGGAGCAAAGCTAAGGCTCTCGAGACTAGTCACGAGGAGTCAGACCTTCATAGTCACCCGGAGGTGAGAGAATTAGCCACCCTCAAATCCACTGTGAAGGAGGCTATCGCTGACGAAGTCTACAATGTCATGCAAATTGTCTTACCCTTGATGGTGACTGAGGTGATCAAAGCAGTTAAGGATGGAGAGAAAGCTGATAAGAAGGGGAAGGAAAATGAGAAGAATTATGGATAGTCCACTGGGAGGACGGAGGAATCTTAAGAGGAGCTATCAAACCCTAAGGTGGTAGTCCATGATGATGACAGTGATGAGGAGTCTAAGAGATAGACGATTAGGGGTTGCAACTATGGGGCATTTCAAAGGTGCAAGCCCCCGACCTTTAACGGTAATGGCAATGCTCCTGCTGCTCATTGTTAGGTTAGAGAGATCGAAGCGTTACCGGAGATTAGTAAGTGTCAGGAAGATCAAAAAGTTAAGTTTGCCACTTATTCTTTCATTGACTTAGCATTGTGCTGGTGGGACAATATTGTCCAGGATGAAGGAAAGCGATCGAGAGCCAAAATGAAGTGGTCTGAGTTGAAAGAGTTGGTACTGGAGGAGTACTATCCCCATGAGGAACTAGACAAGATTGAGAAGGAGTTCTTGTATTTAGAGGTTGAGAACATAACTCATTAAGAATATACCTTCAAGTTCAAGGGTACATGCAGGGTTTGCCTATGGATATTAGGAGGCACATGCTTGTGGCTAGACCAGGCATGTTTAGGTTTTGGTGGATTTAGCTGGGAGGTTGTACGATGAGATAGATCAAATGCCTGTACAGAGGAAGGTGGAGAAATGGACTAGGGAAAAGAATGGAAATAAGAAGAGGTTTGGAGATGATAACTTCAGGAAGGGAGAGAAGAGGATGAGAGTTGAGGATCGGTCAGGGAGCGAGGAAATATAGGTGAAGGAGGTACATGCGGAAAAAGTGGAAAAGGACATTCGGGGGTGTGTAGATTGGGACTGGAAAGTGTTTTAAATATGGGGGCGAGGGCCATTATGCCAGAGATTGCAAGGCGGTGAAGTTTTACCAATGTGGCAAGATGAGACATGTGGGGAGGGGGTGCAAGAAGGGAAAACCAGGAGGATCAGGAATAGTTAAAGCTGGAGATAAGGGAAACGGGAAAGGTTCAAAGGCGAAGGAGAGGGCATTCAACATAACTCTTGAGGAGGCCAGGGAAGATCCAGAAGTAGTTTTAGGTATGTTTCTCGTATACCATGAATATGCTTCTGTGCTTTTTGATTCTGGTGCTAGTAGGAGTTTTGTGTGTGCTGCCTTTTGTAGTTTGTTGCATGGTAAGAGAAGAAAGTTAGATGAGCACTTCTATGTGGAAACAACCATTGGCAAGTCCACTAAGGTAACTTAGATGGTTAAGGATTGCCTGATGAGTTAGAAGATTGTAAGTTCCCTACTAGGTTGCATGTTATGGCCTTAGGAGGTTTTGATGTGGTGTTAGGCATGGATTGGTTAGCTAGCTATAAAGCCAATATTGTATGTAGTAAGAAGTTATTCGTCTAACTGCGCCTCTGGTAGATCTTTTACGGTTCATGGGGATAAGGTGTGCTGTGGCCGAAGGTTGTGTCGATGATCATAGCTAAAAAGTATTTAAGACGTGGGTGTGTAGCGCTTACTTGGCCTATGTAAAAGATGTGGATGAGCCAGAGCCACAATTATCAGACGTGTCGGTAGTGCGCGAGTTTCCTGATGTCTTTCCTAAAGACCTGACATGTGTACCGCCTGACCGCGAAATAGAATTCCAAATTGATTTGCTACCGGGAGCACAGCCCCTCGCAAAACCACCGTATCGATTAGCTCCTTCAGAGATGGTAGAACTGAGGGACCAGTTGCAAGATTTATTGGATAAGGGCTTAATCCGACCGAGTATCTCTCCATGGGGTGCTCTGGTTTTTCGTCAAGAAGACAGACGTGCGGATGTGCATTGACTATCGCGAGCTCATAAGCTGACCGTAAAGAACTGGTATCCATACCAAGGATATATGACCTATTGGATCAACTATAGGGTGCCAGCTAGTTTTCAAGGATAGACCTGTGTTCTGGTTACCACCAACTGAAGGTGAAAGAGCAAGACATTCCTAAGACAACGTTTCATACGCGTTATGGACACCAAGAATTTCTCGTCATGTCCTTTGGTTTAACCAACGCGCCGGCTACTTTTATGGACCTTCTGAATTAGGTATGTCGGCCGATGTTGGATGAATCAGTAATAGTGTTCATCGATGAAATCTTGATTTATTCAAAAGTGAAGAGGAACATGCCGATCATATTCGAGAAGTAATAGAGACGCTCAGAAGCAAGAATTTATATGCTAAGTTCTCTAAATGTGCATTTTGGTTTCAACGGGTTCAATTTCTAGGTCATGTGGTTAATCCCGAGGGGATCAGGGTGGACCCTGCGAAGGTTGAAGCAATGATGCAATGGGAACCTCCACAGACGCAATCTAAGATTCGCAATTCTTAGGCCTGGCACGTTACTATAGGAGTGTAAGGCCCCGTTCCCGGGACGCTTACAGCTGGTAAATCATTGCACATAAAACATATATTTCATTAACTTGATAAAAAAATTGCAGCACAAACATTTAAAAACAATTTTCATTGCATTCAAAAGCTTTTGCAAAATAATAAATTGTTATCAAATTAAAATACATGTTGCATTTCAACACAAAAGCATTATAAATATGGAGGCCATCCAAAAGAGCTGAGTAGCTGCCCCGTGCCATCCTCGGCAACATTACCTACCAACTAGAAAATGCATAAAAAGTCAGCGTTGCTAAGTGAGTTCTAGTTTTATAATAAAAACATATTCTAGTTTCATTAAAACCGTTCTTCACTTTCTTTCAAATCATACTATACATTTGTATATGATCACTCATCGTACGTACACATAGATAATAACATTATTATCTTCCTTTACTATTCATCACATACGTTCTTTAATCCTTCCCTTCTTTATCAAATTCTTTATCACTATCTGGATCAGTGTCATCAGTTATGCCCCAAAAAAATGGGGTACTAGGCCGAAGTTCATAATTGACTTCTACACTACACATAGCCTGGCATCAGCGTCGAGGTAAGCGACAAAGATCCCAACTGTATACTACACCCCCAACATCACGCATAACTCGGAACTCGGGTACTGGGGCAAAGATCGTAAATGACTTCAACACTGCACATAGCCTGGCACCAGCACCAAGGTGAGTAATCACTATAAACCTCTGTATAGTACAACCCAACATTATGCATAACTCGGGTACTGGATCGAAGATCATAAATGACTTCCACACTACACATGGCCTAGCACGAGCACCGAGGTGAGTAATCACTGTAAACCATGAACCACACTGTTGGCCAGTCACAAAGACTAGAAACCATGGTGTATCCTTAAGGGTTACCTAAACTACACACAGTTGAGCTTACGGCATTTTAGAGTCATGCACCTCTGTACATTTTGCTTGCAAGCCTTTCTACACTTTCTCTTTCATTAATGCATGCATTCATTCATTACGTCCCTCTTTTCATTATCTTCCACTTTACATTACATAATACTTTATCATTTCATTTATTAACGTTGAACATAAAGCTATGGGAAAATAAATATACAATGTAAGGAACATCAACATACATAGTCAACATCATCATACAGGGCATCATACATAACATATATCATACATACCATCATGCGTAAGCATCAATCATACATCATAACATCTATGACCTCAAAAAGTCAACTTACACAGCCCAAAGAACCTCCCAAGTCAAAGCCTACATTTCATTTTTCCCCAAAAGTCAGAAAATATTCAAAGTGTTCATTCGCATTTCCCTTTTTTTCATCTGCATTTCTTTTTACTCATCTGCATTTCTTCTGCTCATCCGCATTTGTTCATCCACATTAAATTTGTTCATCTGCATTTCTTCAGTCGCATGAACTTACTCATCCGCATTTGTTCATTCGCATGATTTTACTCATCCACATTTGTTTTCTCATACGCATTTGTTTTCTCATCCGCATTGACTTTCTCATGTGCATTGACTTTCTCATTTGCATTTACTTTCTCATTGGCATTGACTTTCTCATCCGCATTGACTTTCTCATCCGCATTGACTTTCTTATCCACATTCACTTTCTCATGCACATTTGTCAATGCTAAGCATTTGTTCATCCGCATTCGTCAACACTTCAGCAGTTTCTTTCTAAACTTAGGCGTATGAACTACTGTTTGGGCGCATGAGCAGCCTAGGGCACACTTATTAGTAGATTCAGTCTCCAAAACCTCATCTGTCAAGTTCTAAGCTTAACCTTACATTCTAAGCCTTAGAAACACAACCATAACATCATCAAACATGAATATAGCCCACAATCACACCATACCTGCAACAAACACACATTCAAACATACGGGTATAAAACCCAGTTTTATAAAAACATACGTTCATGCATTTCCAACCCTAAAATCAGTTAAAACAAGTAAAAAGAGGGGTTCTAGAACTCACCTTTGCAGCTCTTGAGTATGGCTTCTTCCAAACTCGGTTGCAATTATGTTCAACCGCCTAGAAACCCACCAAAAACACACACCCAAACACACACAACACACATAAGCATACAACCGAGGCAAGGCTAGTTAAGAACACTTAAAAACCATGCATTTTTACCTTGAATTCGAATTTTTCAGCTTGTTCGTCTACAAGCCAAGAGCTTTCTGCTCCTTTTCTTTCTCACTCTCTAAAAGCCAAAGATTTGAGTGTGTAAGAAGAGAGTGGGCGGCTATGCCCACTTTACACCCACTTTCAAACCTTTTTGTCCTTTTGACACTTTTTACACCTCAACTTGGGAAAAATATATTTTCCTTCTTTTTCCTCACTTTATTCTTTCTTCCGTTGACTTTAAAAATAACCTGGTGTTACAAGAAGGTTTATCCAAGATTTCTCCAAGATAGCTTCTCATTTGACTAGGCTAACCCTGAAGGACGTGAAGTATGAATGGCGTACTGATCAAGAGAATGCTTTCCTAGAACTGAAGATGAGGCTAACTAAAGTCCCTGTGTTGATGTTACCTGAATGGAATGAGGATCTAGTAGTCTACTCGGATGAGTCATACCATGATTGGGTTGTGTGTTGATGCAATGAGGGAAGGTGATAGCCTATGCTTCAAGACAATTAAAGGTCCACGAGGCGAATTATCCTACCAATGATTTGGAGTTGGCTGCGGTGGTGTTTGCATTAAAGATTTGGAGGCACTACCTGTATGGGGTGAAGTGCACCATCTTCACTAATCATAAAAGTCGAAAGTATTTCTTTGAAAAAAGGAACTCAACATGAGGTAGAGGAGGTGGTTGGAACTAATCAAGCATTATGACTATGAACTTCATTATCATCCCAGCAAAGCCAATGTGTTTGCTGACGCCCTTAGCCGGAAGCGACGTCCTGAACCATTCGGGTGAGGGCTTGCCAGATAATCATGATGCCTGATGTTATGAAACAAGTGAGGGAGTTTCAGGATGAAGCATTGAAAGAGGGAAGAGCCAACTTCGAAAGGATGAAACGACAAATTTCAGATTTGGGGGAAAACACCCTGGGTGTTAGAACCCGATCTGCTCGACTGTGGATCCCTCTCTATGGGGATTTAAGGGAGAAGATCATGGATGAGGCTCACAAAACTCAATATTCCATTCACCCCGATGCCACAAAAATGTATCAGGATGTGAAGAAAGATTACCGGTGGCCGGGAATGAAGTGAGACGTGGCTAAGTATGTGAGCAAGTGTCTGACTTGTCTGCAAGTGAAGGCAGAGCACCAAAAGCCATATGGGAAGATCCAGCCTTTGGATATCCTGAATGGAAATGGGAACACATTACAATGGACTTCATCATGAAGCTGCCTCGCACGATCAGGGAAGCGACACGATCTGGGTGATTGTTGACCGTCGAACAATAAGCGCCCATTTCCTACCAATTCGTGAGACGTTTTCCTCTGAGATGTTAGCAGAGCTATTTATCAAGGAAATCGTGGCTTGTCTATCATTTCGGATAGGGACACGTGGTTGAAGTCCAAGTTCTGGAAGAGCTTTCATGACTCAATGGGGACTAGACTGCATATTAGTACGGCTTACTACCCCCAGACGGATGGTCAGTTGGAATGAACGATCCAGACATTAGAAGACATGCTACGATCCTACGTAATTGACTTTGGAGGAAGCTGGGATGAGCACTTACCATTAGCAGAATTCTCATATAATAATAGTTACCATGCCAGCATTGGTATGACATCGTATGAGATACTTTACGGTTGGAAGTGCAGAACGCCCGTGTGTTGGGGTGACATCGAGCAAAAGGAATTCGGAAGTCTTGAAGTGATTGAGGTCACAATTGAGAAGTTAGATAAGATTAAGGCATTCATGAAAGCTGCAAAGGATCGCCAGAAGTCTTATGCTGATAAGAGGCGTAGACTGATAGAGTTTGAGGTTGTGACAAGGTTATGCTCAAGGTATCTTCCTAGAAAGGGATCATGAGGTTTTGAAAACGGGGAAGTTAAGCCCAATCTTCATAGGGCCATTCCGTATTGTTACGAGGGTAGGGGAAGTGGCCAATAGATTAGAACTACCCAATGAGTTGAGTGGAACTCATCCTATGTACCATGTATGTCATCTTAAGAAATGTCTGACTGACAATGATGCAGGTGTACCATTAGAAGACACTGAAGTCGATGAATGACTGAACTATGTAGAGCAGCTGGTGGCCATCTTTGATTGGAAAGAGAAGCACTTACGAAATAAAGTGGTTCCGCTAGTACGAGTACAGTGGAGACACAGAAAAGGATCGAAATCTACGTGGGAGACCGATGAGGAGATGAGGATATTATATCCTCAATTGTTTGATGATTGACAGGTTTCGAGGACGAAACCTAAATAAGTGGGGGAGACTTGTAACACCCTGAAAAGTCAAAACGAGTCATCGAGTATAATGGGCTTTATTAGTGGGCATTTAATAAAGGATGGAAATGGGTTATGGGCTAAATTACGCTTATGGGCAAGAGCCTAAGTGATTTAGGGCCCATAATCAGCCGTGAAACCCACCTAATCAGCCACCATATTCCTCATTTGAAACCCTAGCTCCCAAATTCATAGAGAGAGAAAGTGAAGAACACTTAAGATTTGAAGTTTCGAAGGTTGAGAAATTGAAGGTCCGGGTGTTGGAGCACCAAACCATAAGAAAGGAGCAACAAATCCACGTATGAATCGCCCTTTAAACCCTGTTGTAAAGCAAACCCAGATTCAATGGTTTTGGGTTATGAAACCATGCAAAAAGATTAGATATAGCCTCATGGATGATAAACTAAGAGATTGGACGTAAAAAATTGTGATTTTGGGTTAAAAAGGGTTGGTTAGTAATTTTTATGCGATCTGTGAAACTACATCTAGCAAAAAAACGGGTAGGTTCGTAGATAATTTGGCAACCATGGAATTCCAACGAAAGTTGGGCGAAACTGCCATGCGAACTAGCAGTGAAACTGTCAGCAAAACTAGTAGCGAAACTGGCAGCTAACCTACCAACGAAACTGCTTTTCTGGCAGCGAAATTAGCAGCGAATTTAGGCAGAATTTAACCCCTTTAAGTGTTAACTTATCTACAGGCTGTGTAGTGATGTCCTAGCCTAGAAATCTTAGTCTAGAAGTTAGTCTCGGTATCCAGGTGAGTCTTAGATCCCCTTATTTGTAAGTTTTTCTATGTTTGGGGTTATTATTCATACAAAAAAATACGTTTTTACATGACGTATATTTAAGAGGTTTTAACGGAAATATCAATTTTTCTTTAAGGAAATATGTTATATAAATGTTTAGAAATAAATATTTTTCGCGCTAACCTAGTAGCCTTTCGCTAGCTAGGGGCGTTGCCCCATGTTCCCTACTAGGGCTGCTGCCCCTAGGACCCCGTAGCCAGGTGCTGCCGCCCCTGAACCCCCGCTGCCCCGCGGAGGGTCGATTATGTTTTATGATGACTAGTACTTGCCATGTTTTGTACTTTTTAATTTAAGTGTTATATAATAAAGTGAAAGATGATATTAATGAAAAGTGAAACGTAATGAATGTTACCCCTGGGCCCATTTGATGATGAAAATTCTTGCAAGCACTAGGACAGACTTCACTTACGTGAGTCTGATGTATGATGATTGATCCGTATCATGAGCAGGCTATGTACCTTGTAGTGTGGATCAACTATCGGGGGTTAGCTACCATGATGATGTGTATCAACAGGAATGAAAGATAATGAACATGCTTATTAAGATGCAAATGTTATGTACTATGATGTATGCGTGGTCATTATATGAGGGATAAAGTTTATATTTTTGTATTCACCTAAACTAGAACTCACTCAACAAATCTAACTTTTATGCATAATAGTTGGCAAGTAAATGATGTTGTTGAGGATGGCACATGGTGGGAAGCTACTTGGATGGCAGTGGATGGCATTTCTCATAACAAAATCATTTATTGCAATTTAACAACAAGTATGATGTCTTATTTACAATTGATGGAAATATGTATCGGTACAATATGGTTTCCAAGTTTTAAATGAATGTCTATTTAATTCCGCTGTAATGTTTTGGTTATTAGAAATGGTTTTATGCTATGATTAACCAATTTTGAGGTTTCCCGAGAACGGGGCCTTACATGTACGATGTGCTTACCTCTCCTCCACCAGACTCGACATCAACTGGTCCATTAGATGATTCTGCTAGACCTTTAAGGAGTGACCTTGAAGTAAGTGAGTCTTCATCTGATGATGAGGCAGTTGAGACTGCTAATATGGACCAAGAAGAACAAGTTCCCACAAATGAAAGTACACAAGCATCAAATCCTGATGCCTCTGTCACTTCGGAACTCATACTCCAACTGCTACAGATCCTGAACCTGAGTTTAACAATCTGGATAGTCAGGTGGTTGTTCCAACAACTCCCGGATCTCGGCTAAATGTTTATCATTCCTTGGACAATGTCATTGGGGATGTTCAATCGGGAGTACAGACCAGAAATTAGCTATACTCAGCTGATTATGCCTCAGTAATGAAAAAGGGATATCTTCATGATGGTGCATATGGATGTTTTGTGTCTCAATTTGAGCCAAAATATTTTAGTGAAACATTAAATGATGAGGCATGGGTCAGTGCAATGCAAGAAGAACTCCTACAATTCAAGAAGTTAGGAGTATGGACCCTTATGGACAAACCAAAACGTGCTAAGGTGATTGGCACTAAATGGGTGCTGAAATGCAAAAAATATGGCCAAGGGGTCATAATCAGAAACAAGGCTTGACTTGTGGTTCAAGGGTTTAGACAAGTCAAAGGCATTGACTAAAATGAAGTGTTTGCACTAGTGGCAAGGATGGAAGAAATACGTATATTTCTAGTCTATGCATCCAACATGAAGATTAAAGTTTATCTACTTGATGTGAAAAGTGCATTCCTTCATGGTGAAATCCATGAGATGGTCTATGTCAGTCAACCCGAAGGATTTGAGGATCCTTATCATCAGGATAGAGTTTACAAGCTGGACAAGGCTCTCTACGAGCTTTATCAAGCCCCTAGAGCATGGTATGAGAAACTCTCAACTCATCTGGTGAAACATGGTTTTCATAGAGGAGTGATTGCTTGTACATTATTCATTAAAGAAAAAGATGGCGACTTACTACTGGTACAGATTTATGTTAATGACATAATCTTCGGTTCAGAAAACAAAGATTTATGTAAGGAATTCGAATCTGTAATGAAAGTAGAGGTTGAGATGAGTGCGATGGGGGAGATGAAGTTCTTCGTTGGATTACAGGTGGATCAGACACCAAAGGGAATCTTCCTACATCAGACCAAGTATGTAGGCAATATCCTCAATCGATTCGACATGGAGAATGCTTCAGCAGCTGGAACTCCACGTGCCACGAACCATGACGTGGCACTCGACGAAAATGGTGATCTGGTCGATGCAACCATGTAAAGAGGAATGATCGGATCTCTCATGTATCTCATAGCCACACGTCCTAATATCATGTACGCGACGTGTCTTTGCCCCAGATATCAGGCGAAACCAAAAGTAAACCATCTGATCGAAGTAAAAATGATTTTTCATTATGTGAAGGGTACTTCAACACTCGGGTTGTGGTATCCTCATGATGATGACTTTGAGCTTACAGCGTATAGTGACTCGGATTATGGTGGTTGCAAAATGAATTACAAGTCAACATCAGCAGGATGTCAGTTCTTTGGCAGAGGGTTAGTCACCTGGCAGTGTAAGAAGCAGACCTCCGTTGCTCTGTCAACATGTGAAGCTGAATACGTTGCTAATGCTAGTTGCTGTTCACAATTGATTTGGATTCAACAGCAAATGCGCCACTATGGTTTGCAACTTTCTAACACTCCTATTTTTTTTGATAATTCTGCTGCTATAGCTGTAACCAAAAATCCAGTCCAACATCCTAAAACTAAACACATCAGTATTAAGTATCACTTTATATGTGACTGTTTTGAAAAGCAATTAATCAATGTCGTAAAATTAATAATTATTTTTAATGCACCGACCTCTACACAAAAACATTTGACAAACCTAGGTTTTTATATCTTATAGAGGTTAATGGTGTGAAAAGAAAAGTGTTGTGATTCAAGAACCCGAAAGTTCATAGTCCAACCAGTGTATTTATTTTATTTTATTTTATTTTCCATTCCTGTCTATTAAAGTCCAAAAACACAAAAATATTTTTAGTTTTAGAATTTTAGGGGGAGAATAGTTTAGTCTAGTATTTGATTTGTGCAGTATTTAATTACTTAAAAACGACAGGGGAGGGCAACTTAGCTAATAGAAATGAAATAAAATCTGTGATTCTGATTCAAAGTCTATGGAAAATGATAGTACACACGAAACGAATTGGTTGGGACTTCAAAACGAGGGTGCTCAAAATGTGAAATTCAAAGTACAAGTCTGAGAAGTCTAAGCACAACTAAAGAAAAGTGATAGTTAAATTAGTTGGCTACTCAGATAACATAGAGAAAGTAGACCTAGAGGTTGCTAGTTCATATATGATGTGTCGGTAGATTCAACACAATAGATGAGTAGACTTCATTGGTGAATTAAAAAATTCAAACTAACTTGTTCAACTTGCCATGGGTTCTCATCTTATCCCTAATTAACACAATCAATGCATTTCCAATAAGGGGTGAGTAGAAAAATAAACGCCACAAATGTGTGCGGATAACCATAAATATGAGCAAAGCACATGTAAAAACTGCTAAAAGCAATCGAGTTAATGACTAATGTTGTTGGTGCGTCGTGTGCAAAAGAAAAATAAATGCTCTAACAAGAAGATAGGTTGTGTGCCTCTCTAATGTGCGGTGGCACTGTTAGAGGATAAGCATGACCTAAGTATTCTAGAGTTCATTGTTGTTTGCACCTCTCTGCTGTGCGATGGCACTGACCTGAGGCTTGGCATCTCTTTGAAAGCTATTAGACTAGTTTCTTCTTGTCCAATACCCGTAGACCACTCAAAAATATCCTAAGGAATATTGATTACCATATAAGTGTGAGATCCACAAATGCTTGTTAAAATAATTAAACCTAACTCATCACCATTGTAAGTCAAAAGTTTGTGTATGGATTTAAGGGGACAAACATACTGACAATCATTATGACTGCAATTCTTGAAAGCCAAAATCATTGTGTGCATCATATAGCTTTAGTATGATTTCTTAAAAGTGTTAATGATTCTCAAACACATAAAGAATTTAGCATCAAATGCATATTAATAAGGAGTTCCCAAACAATTCTATTATACCTGTATGATACCATAGTGAATCGTTCCACAAATGATCTAATCATCTTGAAACTGTTCTGCTCAAACCCAAAACAATAAAAAAGATGTCTTGTGTTCTGTTAAATTTCTAAGTTAGCTTCTATTTTCTAGTCGTTTGTAGGATTAATCGTCAGACTATACAACTAGATGTACTCTGTGAATCACATACTGAAATGGGTCACGTCTGAGGTGACCAATCAGTGTCAAATTAAAAGGATCACATTTGATTTGATCAATCAGTCTTAATCTAAAAGGATCACGTCTGAGGTGATCAAATGGTGTTAAAAGATCATAATGTTTATCAAATGTTAACATGTTAAAGGGTCGAAAGTGTAAAGAGGTCAAACTCATAAGTATGAGCCAATCTCATGATTGAACCATAAGTATGAGTCAATCGCATGATTGAACCATAAGTATGAGCCAATCGCACGATTGGACCATGAGTATGGGGCAATCATATGAATGGACTATGAGTATGGGGCACCCATGCGATTGGCCCATTAGGTGATTCAATCGTATGAATAGATCAAGGTGTATGAGCCAGTCGCACGACTAAACCCCAGTCGGAAGGTTGAAGGGTGAGTATGGGCTCAGTCACACGAATAGAGCATGAATATCAGTCCTGTCGTACCACTGAACATGAAGACATTATAAAAGGAGGGTGAGTCGGTCACATTTCTCACCACCCTTCAAATCGCACAATACCTGCTCATACATAGACACCCTGCCCAAATTTCATCTAAGCTTGATTACTTGCTGATTCTGTATCTAAGTTATCTATCGTCCATCTACAGGTATTGTAAGACTCAAAGAGATCAAAATGACCAGTGAAATCAAAGCCTAACTGACCCTATCGACTAAAATCAAGAAATCAGTAAAACTCTTCAAATATACCACTTAAATGGACATAATCGTTAAAATGAAGAATATTAACTGATATTTAGAGTTCCTGCAAATCTAATGAGTCTAAACACAACGTCTAATATCAAGATTTGACCAAGATTCATGGTCGGAGTATCACACAGTGTCTTCTGTGAAAGGACACTCTGAATGAACTTTGGTCGCACGATTGAGCCAGGAGCAAGAGTCATTCGCACGATTGAATCATTTTGTGACTAAGTCGCATGAATAACTCAACCGCATGGTTTAACACACCTCTAAGTTAAGTCACAAACTCAATCGCACGACTGAACTCAGCCGCAGGATCAATGACATGACTGAACTCAGTCTTCAATCACATTTTTGAACCAGTATGATCTAAAACAGTTTAACTTACAAGTGTCATCCCTAATGCACAACTCCAATGAATATGTTTCTTATGTTACAACAACATGGCTGAGAGATGGACTATGAGCACTAAGCACAATATTTGTGCTCATCTTGATGCTACATCTCGGAACACTTCTGGGTTCTCAGGGATTAGTTCCTTCCGGCGTAGATCGAGATCTACAAGGATATTTCTACCCCATGCACTTTATACATGTCCATTCAGCATTCATTCTGGGATTGTGCCAAGGTTGACCGGTCCATTGAGCCACACTGTATACGGAGCTCCATATTTGGACAAGAGATCAAGATCACCGAGGATGATCTGAGGCGGGTCTTAGATCTAGGTGAGGATGGAGCCTACCCAACTAAGCTACGTCCCCTAGTATTTCGGGGATGCTTCCTGAGGATCAAGTACGCCGCTGACATTAATGCCAGCGTACTAAACAAGAGAAACATGTGCCCTCAGTTCAAGTATTTGGCACATGTAATCATCAAGTGCATAGCCTCCAAGCCTGGTGGATTTGATGAGATGTCTGACCAAATCCAGAATGCATACGTTGCTCTGGTACTAAATCACCCATTTAGTTTTTCACGCATGCTCTTCTTTTATATGATAGAGAACCTTAAGGCCAAAGGCAAGGAAGGCTTCTGCATGTACCCACGGTTTCTACAAATGATTATCGATGAGAAGCTTCCTATGCTGCCAAAGGAGAGAGATGATGCAGTGGTGCTCGAGGTAATGATGATATGATACTCGGTAGGATGAAGGTCTACTGGGGGAAGCAAGTGAAACCCCCGGTGAGGAGACTATTTGGGCACCTTGCTAGAGAAGACTATGTGGCGCCAGCTCAGAGGATGTGGCGTCATGTCAATAGTGATTCTCATACTAAGCCCATCATGGCCACCACAGATGAAGATGACGACGACGATGATGACCATGATGACGGTCAAGGTGGGGGAGATGCAGGTCCTAGTTTTTCACGGGCCACCGACACTTTGACTATATCTTCTTCTACTCCAGGTGGGTCTAAGAAAGCTACTATCCACCCGGACTTTCTGGTTGATGAAGATGATGAGTCAGATGATGAGCCTCTCGTGAGGACAGTGGGGAGTCGGGTCATGGCCACTGAAAAAGCGATAGAGATGGTTGGAGGACGCTAGGCTCAGTCTAGGGATGTTGCTGATGATGTTTTTGATCCTTCATACATCCTTGACCAGTCCAGCAGCCAAGGGGGAGCGCCTGTTGTAAAGGGATCCAAGAAGAAGAGAATGGCTCATCTCCACGTGAAGAAGAGAAAAAGGCCAAGGATTACTTTGATCACATCCTCTGCCACAGCCATAGCCACTACCACTACCACAACCACCACTACCACAACCACCACCACCACTACCACACCTCTTACCATTACCACCATAGATACTACTACCACAACCACACCTCCCACTACCACTATTACTCCTCCCACCCCACTACCACAACCACTCCACCACATCCCACACACATTCCACCTCCCATATTCACCACATCCACTACTACCACCACCGGTCACCAAGCAGGTCCCTCCACACATTCTCCATTTATGGCTGGGCCCACTCTAACCCACATTGAGTTAGAGGAACATCTAGCTAACCTCAACAGCACTATGCTTAGGCTACTTTCCACTACTGAGCTTAGGGTGTCTCAGTTACACAAGATGATGGAGGTGAATGCAGCTCAAGCTAAGAAGATCAGGGAGCTTAGTGAGAAGAGTGACCTATATGAGAGAGCTCTAAGCCGAGCCCACCATGCACTTACAAGTCAAAAGTAGTTGGATTTAGCGTTGGTGAAGAGGATAGAAGAGCTTGAGAAGAAGAATAAGAAGATACTGCTCAAGCTCAAAAGGTCAAAGAATGAGCCTTTAATGATCAAGGATGGTGATGGTAATGGTGATGATGGTGATGATGATGATGATGATGATAATGATGATGATGATGATGAGGATGAACATGATACTGAGGAAGAGGTTGAGGAGGGTGGATCGAGTGGAAAATATCAAAAGGATGATGCTGATCAGGAAGGTGGTGCATGTGCATCACCATCACATCCTCTAGCTCAAGAGAGGCGAACTAAAAGAAACCAAGATCAAGGAGCCTCATCCTCCGCTCCTCCGGCTGAAGAACCCACTTTTCAAGACAAAAGTAATGATTAGATTTTTTCGTACTTAAAAGCTTTTATACTTGATTTATACATATTACATTAATGTAATTAACCATCATCTATGTTTGTTTATGCTTAAATGTTTTATATAATGCCTTATGTGTGTAACACCTGACCTCTAGGTCATAATTCTTACCTTACCGACCTGCATCTTTTTCGATTCTACTATTATTATTGCTACTATCATTGATACTATTCTCTCCAACATGCTATGTGTTTTGGTACTCTTGTCTTAATTGACCCCATTTTGGAGTAAATGCCTTGGGTTGACCGTATTTCGTCATGGCCCATTCGCATTGGTTAATGCGGATGAACCTCTTCAGCCGCATTGGCTAATGCGGAAGGACCTATTCAGCCGTATTTGGTTAATGCGGATGAACCTCTTCTGCCACATTGGTTAATGCGGATGGACCTATTCAGCCGTATTTGGTTAATGCAGATGAACCTCTTTAACCACATTGGTTAATGCGGATAGACCTATTCAGCCACATTTGTTAATGCGGATGAACATCTTCAGCCGTATTCCATCTTGTTATGACTCCTGCTGACTTGTGTTTTTGTGATGTTTTAGCTAGATCAAGAATTTGTTAGGGGAAACTTAGTGTCCCTGGAAAGTTTGTTAGTCACCCTTGAAACAATTAAAGTGTGTGCCTACACACTTAATTTTCGGTTAATACATGCATGTTCATGCATAATAATCATCAACTAACTAAATTTACCACCTAAGATACTACCCAATACTACAAGATAATGTTGGATTCTTTATGCCCAAGACACATAGAACATTGATGTGGTTAGTACGTTATGATCCAAGTCAGGTCATACCCAATAACAAGCTTAGCAAACACCAATTGATATTTAATTGATGATGTGATCATGCAATTAAATATATACACCAATTTAGAAAAGCGGGGTTTCTAAATAATTTGCATATGAGATGGAACAACTTACATGGATATTTTATTCATGGGTATTATTTGTAATGTTATTTAAATTGGTTAATTAACATCAAGTAATAAAAGTGTGTATAAGTTATGTAATTAAAAGGTTAATACAATAACTTATTCTAATTACTAGTTAAAACAATTGATAGATAAAATTAGGGGGGAAACCCCCAATTTGAAGGGTATTTTCGGCTGCCCCTAAGAGGGGTTGGCTCCTTTTCTTTTCATTTGAGGTCTTGGAACAATACACCCTTAACTAGACACACACTCCACCTTCTTCTCTCTTTCACATGCAAAAGGGTCACAAGTGTTGGATTCTTTATGCCCAAGACACATTGAACATTGATGTGGTTAGTACGTTATGATCCAAGTCGGGTCATACCCAATAACAAGCTTATCAAACACCAATTAATATTTAATTGATGATATGATCATGCAATTAACTAATTACACCATTTTAGAAAATGGGTTTTCTATATAAGTTGCATATGAGATTGAACAATTTATTGTGATATTTTGTTCATAGGTATTGTTTGTGATGTTATTTAAGTTAGTTAAATAACATAAAATAACAAAGGAGTGTGTGAGAGTTATACAATTAAAAGGTTAGTTACGTATAACTAAATTAGTGACTAGTTAACTTGTGAAAATGGGTGCTTAAGATTTGGGGGAGAAAACCCAAATTAAAAGAGGTTTTCGGCCGGCCCCTTGGCATTTGGCCCTCTTTTGATATCATTTGAGGTCTTGGAACATGAACACCTTTTTTACTACACACACACTCCATCTTCTTCTCTCTCACACATGCAAGAAAGGAACATATTCTCTCCTTTCTTGAAGGTATTCTCGGCTGGAAATGTGTTCCAGCAGTTTGTTCTTTGACTTTTGGTGTACAAATCCTAGCAAGAGTGGTCTTTGCTTGATGCTTGTGAGTATGGATGCTTGAGGACATCTTTCTTTGGTGTTTTGGCTGTTCAACAACATCATCTTCTTCACCAAAAATCGTTTTTCTGCAGATTTACTAAAGGTAGTATGTATGGCTTGTTTTGGGTTGTTATTTCTTGTTGATAGCTAGTTCAAACACATATTTATGATCCTATGTTCTTGGGTTTGTTGATGATATGTTATTAGCCTTAATTTTTCAGATTACTAATGATAATATTAAGGTATTAATCCGCTGCATTTTCATAGTTTAAATGGTCAAACTACCTTGATATGGTCCAACAAACCCAACATTGGCATCTAGAGCTGGATATGTGGATGACTAGTTTCATTTGTTCTTGTAAAATTGGTTTTATGGGGATTTAACAACCTTATAGGGGCTGTTTTGTGGTGATGTTATAAATCCCCAACCTTTCAAGTTATATCTAACATGCTTGTGATTAAACCTTGAAAGAAAGATATCAAATGGTTGATTGTGTTTTGTTTGGACAAAAACACCCTAAATTCTTTGTTTATGTTGGCTGAAAATTTAGGGTCATATGGGGATTTATTTGGTTCTTGTATGTTGTATATGACGATTCATATTGGTGCACAACCTAGCCTTTACCTTGAGTTGATTTGGTTTTGAATGGATGTTTGTTTTGGTTGATTTCATTCATAATGGGTTGTAATATTATTCTTTTGTGTTTAGTATTGGATGTAATTTATTTATTCATTCAATGGCAATGTAATAGATAGATTAAGTGTGCTTTCTTTCATATTGGTGCATAACCTAGCCTTGACCTTGTGTTGATTTGGTTTTGAATGGATGTTGTGTTTTGGCTGTATTCATTCTTATGGGTTGTAATAATTATTCCTTTGTGATTATATTTGGATGTAATTTATTTATTCTTTCATTTGTGATGTAATAGATAGATTAAGTATGTTTTCCTTTATTAGAAAATTAGTATTAGGATATAAATTTTGTAAAAGAAGATGCACAAGATGGAAGCACAAAAGGGAGACACAAGAGAAGGACTTGAAGCATTTGGATTCAAGTTCAAGTGGGGGTCTTTGGAGATATCATCTTTGTGTTGTGTTCAACCCTTAGGAAAGACCAAATGACAACACTTGTGATGGCAAACAAGTGTTTTCAACTTAGTGGCTATGGTTATGCACTTGTGATTGTTTGATTATGCTTGTTTGGTTGTTTGTTATATGATGGTTGTTTGATATTTGGATGTGCTTACAAACTAATTAACAAACATTACAAGCTGAAAATTTATGGTTCCAAAATTTTAATAAAAAGGGGTTTTACTAAAAAGAGAACCATAGGGTGTCATGTATTTGAAAGCATGCAAATACAAGGTACATAGAGTTTTCATAACTAGAATTAATGGAAACTACAATCCCTTTGGAAATAAGTTTAACACCATCCTTTTACATGACACTCGAATCACTTGAGAACTATTGGTGGGATAAAGTTCACGTAACCACTTTTAGGGAACTTGTGTGTTTGAGGTGGGCTTAACGTATTTGTAGGATAAAGTCACCTAACCACTTGTATGTGTAAACTCACACGTGTGTGTAAGTAGAACGACTTGAATTAGAAAACATGTGCATAGGGTCACCAAAGCATGACGTACAATGGTGTTGATGGGATTTTACATGCCAACTAAACATAAGATGTTGAACCGATCCCATATGGCTAGAAGATGCAAAAGGATGCAATTGTCAAATGTTGACTACCTTGTTAATTTAAATAAGGGATAAAGGTCACCTAACCATCACTTAAATGTAATGTTGGATTCTAGATTTTAATTATTAATTGTCTATGAGTGATGAAAGTGGTATTAATGATTAAAATGAAATTTTCAGAAATACTAATATCAACTTTGTAAATTTGGTAGAAATGGCTGCAAACAATAATGCTACCACCCCGACCATCCATACCCTATCGCTGAGAACCATCTTAGAGAGGGATCATCTTAACCGTAATAACTTTATGGACCGGTTTCAAAACTTGAGAATTGCTCTCAAGCAAGAGAAAAAGGCCTATGTTCGTGATGATCCCATTCCTCACCAACTCGACCCCGAGGATGTTGAGGCCTATAACGATTGTCTTCAGTATACTGAGGATTCCATGCAAGTTTCCTGCCTCATGTTGGGAACAATGATTCCTGAACTCCAAAAGGATTTGGAGCATCTTGAGGCATATGTCATAATTACACAGTTGAAGTAAATGTTCCTTCAAAAAAGTAGGATAGAGCACTTCGAAATGGTTCGAGCGCTTCACGTGTGTCGCATGGAAGAAACCCAATCGATATCCTCTTATGTTCTTAACATGAAAAGCCACATTGATCGCCTCGAGAGGCTTTGTTGGACCAAAAGAACCAATGAGCCAAGATCAGAAAACCTCTAAGTCCCACATGATATCACAACAACTGCTGAAGGCTTCATCAGCAGTTCCACAAGTGCTGAAGATTTCAACAGCTGAAGATCAATTACTGAAGACTTCAACAGCTGAAGACTAAAGTGTTGAAGCTCAACAGCTGAAGAACACAAGTGCTGAAGCTGAAGACTAAAGTGCTGAAGTCCAACAGCTGAAGAACACAAGTGCTGAAGCTGAAGACCAAAGTACTGAAGGTCAACAGCTGAAGAATACAAGTGCTGAAGCTGAAGACCAAAGTACTGAAGTTGAACAGCTGAAGAGTCCACAAGTGCTGAAGATCAACAACTACTGTACAAAGTCTGAAGACAAAGACTGAAGACATCAGCTGATGACATCTACTAAAGTCATCAGCTGATGAAACGTCTGAAGTTCAAGTCTGAAGACCAAGTGCTGAAGTTTCAGTAGTTTGTCACAACAGCTGAAGAGTACTTCTTCATTAGTTGTGTTTATAAGTAGTTTTATGTTTTTACTTTCAGTAGTTTTGTAAAAAGTAAACACTTAGCTTCTTGTAAGAAGATGTTAGCTGCTTGAAATCTTCAGTAGTTTTAGTGTTTCAGTAGTTTGTTAAATAACGGTTAGATGTCACTATCAAGTGACATCAGCCTACGTCATCTTTCCTTATATAAGGAAGAATGACCTAAATTGTAATTTTGCGAAAGCCATGCCAAAGCGTGTGATTGAATGAAATATTCCTTTTGCAGAAACTTTCTCTCTCTATAACTAATTCTGTTCATTGCTATATCTTTGGTATTCTTGCTCGAATTGTGCTAGTTGGTACTCTATTCCGCTGCTGAAATCATTCGAATCGATCAAACTAGATGCCGAGATCCTATCAGGCTTAATTTCCCCATCTCAGAGGAATTGGCCATGGATTTGATCCTTAATGGCCTAACCAAAAGGTTTGAGATGTTCATAATGAATTACAATATGAATGGGTGGACAAGAGCATTGGTGAGCTTCACGCAATGCTCAAAACAACTGAGGCAGGGATAGGTAGAAAGGTTCTACATGTTCTCTCGATCAATGTGGTAAGCAACAAGAAAAGGCCATACCCCAATCCAAAAGCAAATATTGCCAAAGGAAAGGGGTACATCAAAGGAAAGGGAAAGGAAAGGTTAAAGCAGAACCTCCAAAGCCTAAGCTTAAAAAGCCTAAGGTAACAGAGAACGATCCATGCTTTGAGTGTGGTGAGATAGGACATTGGAAAAGGAATTGTCCAACCTATCTCAAATAGTTAAGAAACAAGAGGGATGCTACGCAAACCTCAGGTACAACTTTCATAATTCATATTGGTTTAAATGTTATTTCTTCAAACACATGGGTATTGGATACCGGATATGGAACTCACATATGCAATTTGTTGCAGGAGTTCAAAAGAAATAAGCACTTCAAGAAGGGAGACACAAGTCTCAAACATGGGCAACGAAGAAAAAGTTGATGTTGAAGCTCAAGGAGACTATATTTTGAAACATTCAAATGGTTTGGAAGTTGTTCATAAAAACATTTTATATGCTCCTAGTTTGACTAGGAACATAAATTATGTTTCCCGTTTAAAACAATGTGGTTATGAATGAAAGTTTGTTAACAATGGTATTTATGTTTGTATGGATGATGTATTTTATTTCAAGGCTATGCTTTTTAATAGGATCTATGAATTGGTTCATGATAATTCATCATTTGATAACTCATTATACCAATCAAGCACCAAGAAACTTGAAATGGGTTTAAGTGATTCATATCTTTGGCATTGTCGTCTTGGTCACATAAACAAGAATCGGATTTAAACACTTCAAAAGAATGGTCTTTTGAAAACAAATGAAAATGGTTCATTTGATAAGTGTGAATCTTTTTTACAAGGTAAGATGACCAAGTCGCCCTTTAGTGGTACTAATGAGAGGGAAAAAGACTTACTAGGAATCATACATTCAGATGTATGTGGTCCTTTTAAGACAATGACTAGAAATGGTTAAAGATACTTAATTACCTTTACCGACGATTATAGTCACTAAGGTTATGTGTACTTGATGACACATAAACAATAAGCTTTTGAAATGTTCAAAATCTTCAAGAATGAAGTAGAAAATCAACTAAATAAAACTATCAAAGTTCTTCATTCAGATCGAGAAGGTGAATACCTCATAGAGGCTTTTTAGGATCATCTAAGAAGTTGTGGGATCGTCTCACAACTTACTCCACCTGGAACACCACAACATAATGGTGTGTGTGAAAGGAGAAACTGAACCCTATTGGATATGGTTCCATCTATGATGGCTATAAGCTCACTACCTGTAACGCCCCGATTCCGGAATCCTCACAGTTGGTCATTCATAGCAATTAAAACATTAATCATTACAAATAAACGAGCTTATGCAGCGGAATACGTTTATCAAAAGCCATTTATTTCGTTTAAACCCATGTTGTTGAGCAATACATCATCTTTTAACTCATTGCAAAAGAATTGTTTATATGCATTACAAAACAACAGCAACATAGAATACGAATGGATGTCAGTCTTTCCCTTGCCGAGTAGCTACACTCTCGTGCCATCCTCAGTGATGATTACCTGCCAACTCAAAATGTATAAAAGTCAGTGTTGCTGAGTGAGCTCTAGTTTTAAAAGTAATAAAATACTTTCTATATGTTGTATAAGAAAATACTCTTTTCTGTAAAATACAACTCTGTACTGTATATGCGAGCACCATCAACTATATGAACAAATATTGTTCGTTCTCTGTACTATTTGCCTTGTCTGTAAAATTTTAACTTTATGTTTCACTTTCTGTATGGACTAGTGAGCAGTACCCCAACTATATGCGCGATGGAAAACGGGTGATGGGCCATCTATATCCCTCGAAAGGGTCAACTGTATCCCTCGAAAGGGTCAACTATATCCCTCAAAAGGGTAACTGTATCCCCCGAAAGGGTAACTGTATCCCCCGAAAGGGTCTGTGCACTATGTACAAGGCTGACCCAATCACCCAGGGCATGCTAAAAGGGTCCTGCCAATCTCAATTGATTGGCCCTGTGTGCATAAAAGGGTAGCTAACCCGTAGCACAGTTGAGCTAACGACAACACGGTCGTGTCCCTCCTGTAAGCTTGCAAGACTTTTTAACATTTTATTAATGTTCCTCTTCTTTCTTTATTGCTCTTTCACATTATTATTATGAAATACTTTACGTTACGATAATAACATACCACGTAAAATCACATACTATGGGTAATAATAATAATAGCAATAACCATAATAAGGAACAATCATAATCAATCATATCATGCATGAAACAACATCATTAATAAGCCCTTAGTCAACCTCGGTCAAATCCCTAAAGCATAGGTTCCCAGAAAATTCTGTAAAAATTTCTAAGTCTTAGGCGCATAGGAACTATTTGGGCGCATGAGCCCTATTTGGGCGTTTTATCACTATTTAGGCGCATCAACCTAACACTTAAACATTTTCACTTTAGGCGCATGAACTCATTCAGGCGCATGGGCACTATTGGTGCGTATGAACACTTAGGCGCATGAGCCACTTGGGCGCATAGGCACTATTAGGGTGCATGGCCCGACACTTAGTCATCCGCCTATTATTTTCTAGGCGCATGGACAACTGTTCAGGCGCATGGGCAGTACTTCATCGTTTCTAAGGTAATTTTAGGCGCATGGAATACTGTTTAGGCAAATGGATCACACTTAGTTCTTACTATGGCATTTTCAGGCGCATGAACCTTATTTAGGCGCATGGACCTTCTGTACTATATGTTTCCAGTATGTTTTCAACCCAAATCATCGAATCTGTCTGTTCTAAGCTTAATGTGGCTATTCTAGCTTGAATAACCTATAAGCATACAAAAATCACATTCATTCATGCACAATGCACATGGGTAAATATACATGAACTTTATAAAACCATTTTAATACATTTTCAGCCCCAAAGATTCATTTAAAACAAGTAAAACCGGGGTCTAGAACTCACCTGATGCAACTTGGGTGTTTCTTCCTTTATAACCCGCTTGCAATGAGTTCAAACACCTAAAACCAACACCACACACGCACACCCGAGCACAAACACAACACATAAGCACATAAGCATGAAACCGAGATAAAAACCGGCATAAACATGTTAAAACCAGAATTCTTACCTTGAATTCGACTTC
Organism: Flaveria trinervia; assembly: GCA_025506515.1. Taxonomy (NCBI): domain Eukaryota; kingdom Viridiplantae; phylum Streptophyta; class Magnoliopsida; order Asterales; family Asteraceae; genus Flaveria; species Flaveria trinervia. Next base: position 67,344,404 of record CM046446.1, read on the forward strand.
TCTTCTTGTTCTTATCTTCAACGGAGAGTTTTTCTCTGCTCTCTCTCTCTAAAACTGAAGAAGATGGTGATGTGAAAAGAGGGTGGGCGGCCATGCCCACCTTTACAACAACTTTACAATATTTTTGTCCTTTTTACACTTTTAGTCCCTCCACTTGGACTTAATTGCCCTTTCTTTCTTTTATTCTTTATTTCTTGTCTTTTAAAATAACCGGGTGTTACAAGTCCACCCCCCTATATAGGTTTCGTCCCCGAAACCTGTTATTCCTCAAACAGACTAGGGTAATGCTGCCTCATCTCCTCCTCAGTCTCCCATGTAGACTCGGATCCCTTCCTGTGCTTCCACTGTACACGCACAAGAGGAACCACTTTATTTCGCAGCCTCTTTTCTTTACCATCGATGATTGCCACTGGTTGTTCCACATAATTTAGCCTTTCATCTACTTCAATGTCCTCTAGTGGAACAATCATGTCTTCATCAGCTATACACTTTCTCAGATGAGACACATGGAATGTCGGGTGAATCCCACTTAACTCATCCGACAATTCTAGCCTATAGGCCACCTCTCCTACTCAAGCAATGATTTGGAAAGGGCCTATATATCTTGGGCTCAACTTTCCCCGCTTTCTAAATTGGATAATACCCTTCCAAGGTGAGACCTTCAACATGACCCGGTCACCCACCTGGAACTCAATTGGTCTACGTCGTTTATCATCATACGACTTCTGTCTATCTTTAGCTGCCTTCATGAAGGCTTTAATCTTTTCAAGCTTCTCTGTCGTAGCCTCGATTACCTCGACGCTTCCCAACTCTTTCTGACCAACGTCACCCCAACAAACGGGTGTTCTGCATCTCCTACCGTATAACATCTCGTATGGTGGCATGCCAATACTGGCATGATAGCTATTGTTGTACGAGAATTCAGCTAACGGTAAGTGGTCGTCCCAACTTCCACCAAAATCAATTACACATGCCCGAAGCATGTCCTCCAACGTCTGAATGGTCCCTTCTGACTGACCATCAGTTTGAGGATGATAAGCCGTGCTAATATGTAACCTCGTCCCTATGGCGTCATGGAATTTCTTCCAGAGACGTAAACCGGGTGTCACGACCAGACACAATGGACACCGGTACACCATGAAGAGTTACAATCTCCTTGATGAACAGGTCAGCCAGCCTCTCGGATGAATATGTCTCACGGATCAGTAGGAAGTGAGCACTCTTCGTCAGACGGTCAACTATCACCCATATGGCATCGTATCCTTTCGGAGTACGTGGCAACTTCGTTATGAAGTCCATGGTGATGTGCTCCCACTTCCATTCTGGTATATCCAAAGGTTGGATTTCCCCATACGGCTTCTGATGTTCCGCCTTCACTTGCAAGCAAGTACGGCACTTACTCACATACTCCGCCACGTCACGTTTCATACCCGGCCACCAATAATTTTTCTTCATGTTTTGATACATCTTTGTGGCACAATGATGAATGGAGTATCGAGTCTTATGAGCTTCATCCATAATCCTCACACGTAGATCCCCGAAACGAGGAATCAACACTCGTCCAAATCGAGTTTTAACACCCAATTGTGTTTTCACTCAATTCCCCACCCAGTCCTCTCATTCTTTCAGAGTTTAGATGATCTTCTTTCAGCACCTCATCCTAAAACTCCTTGACTTGCTTCATTACATCAGAGGTCATGATCAGTTGGTATGCTTTCACCCGAATCGGCTCGGGCCTCTCCTTCCCGCTAAGAGCATCAGCCACCACGTTGGCTTTGTCCGGATGGTAATGGATCTCGCAATCATAATCCTTTATAAGCTCCCACCATCGCCTCTGCCGCATGTTCAAATATTTATGCTCAAAGAAGTACTTCAAGCTCTTGTGGTCTGTGAAAATGGTGCACTTCGTCCCGTACAGATAGTGCCTCCAAATCTTTAGTGCAAAGACCACAGCTGCTAGCTCCAGGTCGTGAGTAGGGTAGTTGACCTCATCAACTTTCAACTGTCGGGATGCATAGGCTATGACCATTCCTCTTTGCATTAGCACACACCCCAACCCCGAGTAAGAAGCATCAGAATATACCACCAAGTCCTCACTTCCTTTAGGTAATGACAAGATAGGAGCTTGAGTCAACCTCACCTTTAACTCTTCGAACATCTGTTCTTGGGCTTGACCCCATATAAACTTTACATCCTTTTGGGTTATTGGATCAGTGGATAAGCGATCTTGGCAAAGTCCTGAATGAACCTTCGATAATAACCCGCCAACCCCATGAAACTACAAATCTCGGATGGCATGCTCGGAGACTTCCATTGCATCACCGCCTCCACCTTAGCAGGGTCTACCATAATTCCCTCTGAATTTATCACGTGACCTAAGAATTGAACTTCACGTAACTAGAACGCGCATTTAGAGAATTTGGCATACAACTTATCCCTTCTTAACGTCTCTAGAACCTCCCGAATGTGGCCGGCATGCTCAATCTCACTCCTTGAATAAATCAGAATATCATCAATGAACACAATCACTGATTTATCCAACATAGGCCGACACACACGGTTCATCAGATCCATAAAAGCAACTGGCGCATTGGTCAAACCAATGACATAACAAGGAATTCATAGTGACCGTAGCGCGTGTGAAAAGCTGTTTTAGGAATGTCCTGCTCCTTCACCTCCAGCTGATGGTAACCAGATCGAAGATCTACCCTTGAGAACCAATTGGCACCTTGGAGCTGATCAAACAGATCCTCTATCCTTGGTAGGGGGTATCGGTTCTTCACCGTTAACTTGTTCAGCTCTCGGTAGTCAATACACATCCTTATACTACCGTCTTTCTTTTTCACAAATAAGACCGGAGCACCCCAATGAGAGATACTCGGTCGAATGAACCCCCTTATAGACTAGCTCTTGCAACTGCTCCATCAGTTCTTTCTTTTCTATGGGAGCTAATCTATATGGTGCTTTGGCAACGGGTTAAGCACCGGGTATCAAGTCAATTTGGAACTCAATCTCAAGATCCGGTGGCACGCCAGGTAAGTCTTCCGGGAACACGTCTGGAAAGTCACGCATAACTGGTACATGAGACAGTCGCGGTGTTGGCGGGTCCACATCCTTTACGTAGGCCAAGTAGGCACTACATCCACGCCTCATGCACTTTCCCGCCACCACCATCGAAATCACTTTCGGGATCGTCGCGACGCGATCTCCATAAATCGTAACCAAACTCCCATCTGGCGCAACTAATCGAATCATCTTCTTGCGACATACGATGTTTGCTTCTTAGTTTGCTAACCAGTCCCTCCCTAGTACTACGTCAAATCCACCTAGGGGTATCACATGTAAACTAGTAGCAAACCTATGACCTTCTAGTTCTATGGCACAGTCCTCTATCACATCAGTAATTCTAGTTGACTTACCAATAGCAGTGTCTACGTCTAATGGTGCACTGACCTTTCTACTGATAACATGCAACTTAGCGTAGAAAGTAGTAGAAATGAAACTCCTACTAGCACCCGAATCAAACAATATAGAGGCACAAGTTTGGTTTACTAGAAACATACCTCACACAACATCGGGATCAGCTCTGGCTTCCTCCCGGATCATGGTGTAAGCTCTAGCACCTGCCCTCTGTCCTCCTTCCTCTGGCTTCTTCTTCTCTGCCCCAGAGCTCTCTGCCCTCGGCTTCTTACAGTATCTAGTGATATGGCCAGGCTGACCACACCTGAAGCATACGTTCATCCCCATTCTGCACTCACCAGTATGCTATCTCCCACATTTGTCACACCTCCTCAGCCCTGATCCGAATATGACCACATGTCGATCACCTACCTTTGCCACCTTCTTGTTTGGAGCGGTTCTACCACGTCCAAACCGTTTCCCATTCCAGTTCCGACTACAACCATCCTTCCATCCACCTCTGTCACCACCACATCTCGCTCATCATATAATCTGCCAGCCATGTCAACTACCGACCTGAACATGCTCGGCCGGGCGACAATCATATGCCTACGGATATCCGCCGGCAGCCCCTGGATGTATCTTTTAATCTTTTGTGACAATGGTTTCACTTGATTGGGCACCAGCCGTGCCATTTTATTAAATTTGGCGGTGTACTGCTGGTGTGTCATCGTTCCCGCCTCCAGCTGTAGGAAGTCTCTTTCTACCTTGTCCATCTCTCTGTGAGGACATAATTCCACGATCACTAGCTTCTTTAGTTCAGGCCATCTCATTCTTCCAATGGCCCTGCTACCCTCGGCTTGGACAATGATGTCCCACCAGCACAAAGCCGAGTCCACAAAGGAGTGGGTAGCGAACTTCACCTTTTGGTCCTCACGGAACTCACTGATATCAAGGACAACCTCCATCTCCCACACCCATCGGTGAGCAGCTGCAGCAGTGCCGTTCCCATCAAAGGTAGGGGGCTTGCATCTTAGAAATGCCCCATAGTTACAGCCTCGAGTCGCCTCCAGAATAGGCTCTTCTTCCTCATCCTCATCATCGAATGAAACCGTCTCAGTCTTGGGTTGTCTTCTTTTGCCGGTAGATTCGCCCCTTTCCTTTCTCTCTCCTTCTCTAACTGCCTTGATCACTTCGATCACTACAGATGGTAGAATCGTCTGCATGACCTGGTGAACCTCTTCCACCACAGCCTCTTTTAATGAGGCTCTCAGATTGGTGCTCTCGTCACCACCCTCCGGATGAGGGGGGTCTAGTTCTTCATGAACCACTTTCTCTACTCTGGGTCTCCCCTCTTAGGTCGTGGAGCAGCACCGTGACCTCCACCACAGGAGGCCTTTGAAGATCTACCTACAACCATCCTCTATAAACACAGTATAAGATTCAAACACTAACACGGTCATTCAAGGTAATACTCAGTTTATGTCAAGTATAGTAAGTCCCTAATTACAGTGGCCAGTTGTGATTAGCCACTTACTTTACTCTTCATACCCTAAGCATTTCCTATATTGACTTAATCAGTATCTAAATCTACTATAAGCACATAATCAAATAGCATGTGCAAGTAATACCGGTTAACTTTAAGAAAATACATACCTGATGGCACGTAGCTACTCGGGCTGACATCCCTCCATTTGTCCCATTTTCAGTTTAAGTTTAGGTTTTAAAAGTTTATTTAACCCAATTCTCTTAAACCTTGGCTCTGATACCAACTTGTAAGGCCCCAATTCGGGAAACCTCACAGTTGGTCATTCATAGCAATTAAAACATTAATCATTACAAATAAACGAGCTTATGCAGCGGAATATGTTTATCAAAAGCCATTCATTTCATTTAAACCCCTGTTGTTGAGAAATACATCATCATTTAACTGATTGCAAAAGAATTGTGTATATGCATTACAAAACAACAACAACATAGAATATGAATGGATGTCAGTCTTTCCCTTGCCGAGTAGCTTCACTCTCATGCCATCCTCAACAATGATTACCTGCCAACTGAAAACGTATTAAAGTCAGCGTTGCTGAGTGAGCTCTAGTATTAAAAGTAATCAAATACTTTCTATATGTGGTATAAGAAAATACTCTTTTCTGTAAAATACAACTCTGTACTGTATATGTGAGCACGCATCAACTATATGAACAAATATTGTTCGTTCTCCGTACTGTATGCCTTGTCTGTAAACTTTTAACTTTATGTTGCACTTTCTATATGGACCAGTGAGCAGTACCCCAATTATATGCGTGATGGAAAACGGGTGATGGGCCATCTATATCCCTCGAAAGGGTCAACTGTATCCCTCGAAGGGTCAACTATATCCCTCGAAAGGGTAACTGTATCCCCCGAAAGGGTAAGTGTATCCCCCGAAAGGGTAACTGTATCCCCCGAAAGGGTCTGTGTACTATGTGCAAGGCCGACCCAATCACCCAGGGCACGCTACAAAGATCCTGCCAATCTCAATTGATTGGCCCTATGTGCATAAAAGGGTATCTAACCCGCAACACAGTTTAGCTAACAACAACACAGTCGTGTCCCTCCTGTAAGCTTGCAAGACTTGTTAACATTTTATTAGTGCTCCTCTTCTTTCTTTATTGCTCTTTCACATTATTATAATGAAATACTTTACGTTACGATAATAACATACCACGTAAAGTCACATACTATGGGTAATAATAATAATAGCAATAACCATAATAAGGAACAATCGTAATCAATCATATCATGCATGAAACAACATCATTAATAAGCCCTTAGTCAACCTCGGTCAAATACCTAAAGCACAGACTCCCACAAAATTTTGTAAAAATTTCTAAGTCTTAGGCGCATGGGAACTATTTGGGCGCATGAGCCCTATTTGGGCGTTTTATCACTATTTAGGCGCATCAGCCTAACACTTAAAAAATTTCACTTTAGGCGCACGAACTCATGCAGGCACATGGGCACAATTGGTGCGTATGAACACTTAGGCGCGTGGGCCACTTAGGCGCATGGGCACTATCGGGGCGCATGGCCCTACACTTTGTCGTCCGACTATTATTTTCTAGGCGCATGGGCTATACTTTATCATATCTAAGGTAATCTTAGGCGCATGGAATACTGTTTGGGCGCATGGATCACACTTAGTTCTTACTATGGCATTTTCAGGCGCATGAACCTTATTTAGGCGCATAGACCTTCTGTACTATATGTTTCCAGTATGTTTTCAACCCAAATCATCGAATCTGTCTGTTCTAAGCTTAATGTGGCTATTATAGCATGAATAACCTATAAGAGTACAAGAATAACATTCATTCATGCACAATGCACACGGGTAAACATACATGAACTTTATAAAACCATTTTAATACATTTTCATCCCCAAAGATTCATTTAAAACAAGTAAACCTGAGGTCTAGAACTCACCTAATGCAACTTGGGTGTTTCTTCCTTTATAACCCGCTTGCAATGAGTTCAAACACCTAAAAACAACACCACCCACGCACACCCGAGCACAAACACAACACATAAGCACATAAGCATGAAACCGAGATAAAACCCATCATAAACATGTAAAAACCACGAATTCTTACCTTGAATTCGACTTCTCTTCATCTTCTTTTCTTTAACCAAGAGTTTTTCTCTGCTCTCTCTCTCTAAAACTGAAGAAGATGGTGATGTGAAAAGAGGGTGGGCGGCCATGCCCACCTTTACACCAACTTTACAAGATTTTTGTCCTTTTTACACTTTTAGTCCCTCCACTTGGACTTAATTGCCCTTTCTTTCTTTTATTCTTTATTTCTTGTCTTTTAAAATAACCGGTGTTACACTACCTCTATCATTTTGGGGTTTCGCATTCCTCTCTGTGGCTCGTATTTTTAATATAGCCCCAACCAATAAAGTGGATTTGATACCTTTTGAAAAATGGCATGAAAGAGTTCCATTGCTATCATATTTAAAAGTATGGGGTTGTGAAGCTATTGTTTAGATAAACACCCAAAACAAGCTAGAGAAGTCAATCCATTAAGTGTATATTTGTTGGATATCCCAAGACTATATAGGACACTACTTCTTTGATCCAACAGGCAAAAGGATTTATTGCTCGAAGGCAGAGATCTTCGAAGCTAAGTACCTATGGAAGGAATAAACGATAGATATTGGAATTTGATGAGGATCAGTCAAGATCCAACAGCCGATACACGGTTGTTGACCCTAGCAATCAACAGGATGTTGTTGATGATGATCCAGAGGTTGATAAAACACACAAAGCGTTCATAGATTATTAGAGTTAGCATTCCACCTGAAGATATGGACTTTCACGAATGCATGTTATGTGGTGGACTCCGATAAAGCCAACTACTACCACATGCAATGTCCCATTCAATTGTGACAAAGGCTGGAAGCATGACCGTTGAGATGCAATCCATGTACACAACCAAGTTTGGGAATTGGGTGACCCTCCACTTAACTCCAAACTGTTGGAGCATGTGGGTCTTTCAAGAATAAACGGATTGCATGAAACTTGGTGTTAGAATCTCAGCCCTTGGTTTAATCGATTGAACAGATATAGCAGCGGAATAGCTCAGAATTAGACAAATTCAAACAAGAACATTTGATATAAAACGATAAAAGAATTTTGTTATAGAGAGAGAAATATCCGACAAAAAGAATATTGCATTAAGATTGTCGGCCTCAAAGGCACGATTACAGGTGAGTCATCCTTCCTTATAAAGAAAGAGTGACGTAGGCTGATGTCACTTGAAAGTGACATGTAACCGTTTGATAACTACTGATGTTTAACAACTACTGAAGATGTCAACAACTGACATCTTCTTACAAATGTTCCTAAGTGTTAAACATCTTATTTACAACTACTGAAAAACATAAAACTACTGACACTACAACAACTGAAGAACAACCTCTTCAGTTGTTTACAAGTACTAAAAAGAAAAGTAAACAAACTACTGAAAAGAAAAGAAAACTACTGAAAAGAAAAACCATCACAACAACTGAAGAAGCCCTCTTCAGCTGTTGTCATCAGCTGTTAACATCAGCTGATGTCTTCAGTACTTGAACATCAGACTTTGTCTTTCAGCTGTTGATCTTCAGTCTTTGTCTTCAGTACTTGTTGAAGTCTTCAGACTTTAGATCTTCAGCTGTTGTCTCAGTCTTTGTCTTCAGTACTTCAGACGTACTTCAGCAGTTGTATTCTTCAGACTTTGTAGAACAGCTGATCAGGTCTTCTTCAGCTGTTGTGATGTCTTGTGGGACTTAGAGGTTTCTCTGATCAGGCTCATTGTTTCTTTTGGTCCAACAAACTCCCCCTGAACCAATGCAGCCAAAACCTCTAAGTTATTGACGAGTCCCACTTATTTTGGCAGATAGATTGGTCTCTTTATCCTCTTGATCAGATGAGAAGTGACCCTTTTTCAGCACCGGCCTGGGAAGAAGTCTCTGATGATCTGTTGGCATGATATGGTTGGGAGCTCTGTATTGGGGACTTGGACACCGAGCTGTTGCCCCAACCATGAGATCTACTTCCCGTGTATCAGCCTATATGATTCCCTGGTGTAAGCCCTTAAAAATGATTTGCTCATCCATTGTCAGCACCTCGGGCACACCATCAAATAATCCTTCTCGGCCATACACTTCAGATATGTACTTGGCCTGTTTTCCATTCTTGAGCTCAACCGTGGTTATTTGTCTATAAGCAAACTCATCTGGATGAGTCCCTTCTAAGAGCAGGTTGAGCTCTTCTTGTTTGAAGTTTTCAAGTCGTTTGTAAACCAATCCCTTCTTTATGATTTTGTTCTCTAACATCTTTTGAGGTGGTTGTTTGGCTTCATAGGCTTTCTTGAACTCTTCAACAATTTCCCAAGGGGACTCTACAAGCACCACAGTGATGTCTTCGTCGACAACTCTCTTCACTTGGCCCTTGTATCTTGAAGGAATTTCTTTCTTGACAATCCGATGTGCCACCCTAGGATCAGGCCATATCCTTACTCTTTCCCTTTGGTATTGAAAGGTATTAGCAAGGTGTACAATCTTAATACTTCTTTCTTCATGCTGATCATTGAAGAGGATGTGGCATATGCTTTGTCAATGCTTTTCAGCATTTCCTCATCATGTTTTTGCATCTGTTCCTCTTCAATCTTTATCATTACATCATGCATTTGAGAAGCAGGAGTGATGGACATTGGTTTAGCCTTAGGCAAAGTAATGACTGCAGAGAGTGGCAGTCTGTCTTCATCCTCCTCTTCATCTTCATCAGCCTCAGTACCTTTCTTTTCTTTTGCTAGGTACATCACTGGCAGTGGGTTTTGGGGGTAAAGGATTTGGTTTTGTGGGTTGGATGGTTGGTTTAGAGGGTAAAGGGTTGTTTTAGTGGGTTGTGGAGATAGTGATTTTGAGGATTGAGGCTTTTCAGACTGTTTTAGCATTTTGGCTGTAAGGGAGGCTTTGGTAAATTTTGTCAGTTCTTTTCGATTCCCAACCCCAGCTTCATTCAATACCTCAATCACTAAACCTTTGGAGTATTCTTCAGACGAACAAATCTTGGTGGTTATTGCCAAGATGTTGTCCCTGGTCCAGGCCCTTATTTCCATTAGATCTTCCCAAGTATTTAGCTATAAATCTGATCATTATCTCCAGCCTTTCTCTTTCTAAGGCATCATAGCTAGCCCATCTTGAATTGATCTCCTCTGTTTCCATCCTTCTGATCTCGGAGTCTAGTTGTTTGATGTCAAACCCTGCCTATACAACTGCTCAATGATTTTATCCATTGAACGGTTATGGTTGGCGTCAGCTTCTTTCACCATATCCTTCAGCTCCTTCTCCTTCTCAGACTCTCCTTTTCTCTTTTGATATGTGACATGAAAGTCTTTTTGACTTTCATTCACTTCAGCTCCCTTCACACTCTCCTTCTCCTTCTCATTTACAAACTCAGATTCTTTCCTTCTCCCCTCTATCATCCTTTTTCCTTTTTCCTTTAACTAACTGACTCTCCCCCTTTTTGGTTGCATTGGATGCAAGGGTTTGAGCAGTAGAAAGGGATTTAGTCACCAACTCCTCCACCAAGGGTTGTATTATTGTAGGAAGCCTCTCATCAAGGGCTTTGATCACTATATCTGTGATCATGGGAGTGATGAGAGGTAGGGATTTTTGAAGGGTAGCAACTGATTGATCAGGATGGTTCTGTTCCTGAGAATCAGTGCCGAAAGCAGAGGCTGGTGGCTTGGAAGTATATACTGGCTCAGTGTGTAGGGGACCTTCAGAAGAAGGTGCCATCTGTGGGTGTATTGTGGTGGCAGATGGACTTGCATCCTGAGACATCTTGGCCAGCAGCTCTTTGAGTCTGCTAACCTCATCCTCTAGAATGGTGTTTTGAGCAACTACATCATAGAAGAAGCTCAGGTCATCATCAGTTGATACTGAATCACCTGACCTCCTGACAGAGTCAGGATGAACATGCCTTGAGTGTAGATCAAATAGCATGTGCCCCTTGTTCTTGGTTCTGGGGACTTCCAGCCTCAGGACTATGTCCTTCATCAGCTGTTGCCACTGGTGAGGTCTTAGAGATGTTACCAACTGCACCTGGTCATTTGCTGAGTCAGAGACAGTGGCAGCCTCACCAGAATTTGCACCTCCTTATCTACACTAGAAGATGAAACATGATAACCCCTGTGCTGTGGGTTGACAGAAGCATTTGATCCTCCCCCTCAGGTGTTGAGGTTATCCCAGTAGTGATTGGTGTCTGGGTGGGGGGTGAGGAATGCAACTGTGTCAGCACTTTTGCAACAATTATTGTAGGCTTTGAGGGGCGGTTGCATCAGGAGAGGTTGTGGAAGCAGTGTGCACCCGGGACAGTGGTGCTCTTCAATGGTAATCCCCTCAAGTGAGGAGGATCCCAGCAGTGTGGCTTCCCTTTGAGTGGTTGCTTCAGGTTCCTTTTGAGAGGCAACCTGAGCGGCTTCAGTTGGTGGAGTCATAGTCTCTACTGGGGGGTTATTTCCAGCAGAGATAACCTGCGTTGGTGCAGCAGGAGCATCCACAGGACTCAATTCCCTGAGTAGCTTTCTTAGGCTTCTTCTTTGTGGGTTTGGAGGGGACTTTGGATGTGGAGGTGGAGGCTGTGGGTTCCAGCTGCGTGGGTTTGCGCAGCTTGGCAGCCTGTTTGAGAGTTTGGTCAGTGTTGTGTCGGAGTATACCTCCGGCAATACAGCCAAAGCAGGGACTCCCAGACCAACTAGTCCCTCAGCAGAAAGCTGATTCTCTATTATGGCCATTATAAACCGAGGATATAGTATCCAACGGTTAGAAAGTGGTTTTGTGGCCATATCCTTGAGTTCAAGAAAAATTATTTCAGAAAAGTTTAGTGGTTCTTGTTCAAGGATAGAGAACAATACCTGTTGCCATCTGGAAGACAGTTGATCCCAAGAGGAAGTCTTCGGAGCCAGGCAAACATTTACCATATGAAATAATAATCGTTCAGCATCTGGAAAATGTTTCTTCAGGATTGTTGAAGCACTAAGATCACCCTGATATCCATGTTGTCCCAAGGAAAGATCAAGTTGGCGCTTAGGATATCCAACAGGGTAGGCAGCATCATCTAACAGTAATATCTGGCGGATGGTAGCAGTAGAGATGACCACCTTATGAGAGTTGATAGACGAATGGATAGATTCTCCATTAACGGTCGCATTCGTCCAGAACTGACGTAGCGAATCGGCATAAATGATTGGATTTTAGAGGAAAGCCGTTTTCAGTGGGGATTGGACCATAAGATCTATAGCATTATCAAATTTGGTCCAGAAGGGCGATTTTGTGAGGTACGCGACACAGTTGTGTCGAGGCTTGAGTTGCATGGTCGCCATTAATGAAGGTGAAAGGTTTTCAGAGCTTTTGAAATTTTAGGTCGTGAAAGAATGAAAAACTCTGAAAGAGGGATCAGGTATATATAGGGTACGGGTTATGAAACGACTGAAGGTTTTGGTGTTAGTCATCAGTATTTGAAGCTACTGATGACGTGGTATTAACTTTCAGAAGTTTGAAACGACTGATGGTATTGGTGTGGTCAGCAGTTATAAAACAACTGAAGACATGGTGTTTACTATCAGACGTTGAAACAACTGAAGTCTCTGATTTAGGCATCAGTAGTTTTAAAACTACTGAAACAAGTTGACTTCAGAGAAACACTGAGACTTGGTATTAGTCATCAGTAGTTTGAAACTACTGAGACTGTTAGTTGAAACAACTGAAGACTTGGTATTAGTCATCAGTAGTTGTGAAACTACTGAAGACCGTGGTTTTGCCATCAGTTGTTGTAAACAACTGAAGACTTGGTGTTAGTCATCAGTAGTTGTGAAACTACTGAAGACATGGTATTGCTTCAGTTGTTTATAAAGAAACAGCAGTTTGTGAACTACTGAAGAGAGAGTACTCATCAGTAGTTGTCGTCAATTCATAGCCTTTCAGCTGTTTCATACTGTCCTCAACACTTACTCATCAGCCTTTTTGCTGTTTTCAGTTGTTTCATAGGACATCAGTACTTATCTGTTTCTACTGATTTCAGTAGTTGTAACTACATCAGTAGTTTAGAACAGATAAAGTACAGTACTTAAAGCATTTAGCCTTCAGTAGTTATAAAAACTACTGAGGGTAAAATAACTCATCAGTACTTATATGTGACATGGTTACCAATGATCATCAGTAATTACTGAGATCATCAGTAGTTGTCACTTATTCTAGCTGCAGCATACCAAGCCTTAACACCAGGTTGTGGAAAGTTGAACTATCCAAAGGCTTAGTAAAAATGTCTGCAAGCTCATCAGCACTAGGCACAAACATAGGATTAATTAGACCCTTTTCAAAACAATCTCTTATAAAATGATGTCTAATTTCTATATGTTTGGTCCTAGAGTGCTGGACAGGATTTTTGACAATGCAAAGAGCTGAAGCACTATCCATTAATAATGGAGTCTTAGTCTCTGTAATGCCATAATCCAAAAGTTGATTCTGAAGCCAGAGTATTTGGGATGTACAACTTGCAGCAGCAATGTACTCGGCTTCAGCAGTGGATGTAGCAACAGATGTTTGTTTCTTACTCTGCCAAGAAATCAAACAGTTGCCTAGGAATTGGCATCCACCAGAAGTTGATTTCCTGGTCAACTTACACCCTGCATAGTCACTATCAGAGAAAGCAACTAATTTGCAAGAATGTCCAGTGGAATACCATAAGCCTAGAGATGTGTACCTTGCAGATATCTAAAGATCCTCTTGACTGCAATCAGATGAGACTCCTTAGGTGCAGCCTGAAATCTAGCACAAACACATGTAGCAAACATAATATCTGGTCTAGAAGCTGTTAAATACATCAAGGAACCAATCATACATCTGTAAAGGTTTCATCAACACCTTTACCTTTCTGATCAACATCCAATTGTGTGGTGTTGCACATGGGAGTAGAACAGGTTTACAGTTTTGTAAATCAAACTTATTCAAAAGATCTTTTGTGTATTTAGACTGATGAATGAAAATTCCATCAGCTTTTTGTTTGATTTGCAAACCTAGAAAGAACTGTAATTCTCCCATTGCACTCATTTCAAACTTCTGTTGCATTAAGGTTTGGAAATTCTCACACAATTGGGGATCAGAGGATGCAAAAATAATATCATCAACATAAATTTGAACAAGTAGCTTATGCTGATCCACCTTCTTAATAAATAAAGTTTTATCTATGGAGCCTCTAGTGAAATTATTCTGTAAAAAGTTTGATAAGGTCTCATACCAGGCTCTAGGTGCTTGTTTCAACCCATAAAGAGCTTTATCAAGCTTATATACCCATTCTGGGTGCTTATTATCCTCAAAGCCTGGTGGTTGACACACATAAACTTCTTCTTTTATTGTACCATATAGAAAAGCACTTTTGACATCCATTTGGAAAACTTTAAGATTGTGGAGTGCAGCATAGGCTAAAAACAATCTAATTGCCTCCAGTCTGGCTACAGGGGCAAAGGTTTCATCATAATCAATACCTTCTTCTTGTGCAAACCCCTGCACAACCAGTCTGGCCTTGTTCTTAACAATTAGCCCATTTTCATCAGTTTTATTCCTAAACACCCATTTAGTGCCTATTGCACACTTACCTGGGGGTAGAGGAACAAGCTCCCACACTTGCTGTTTCTTGAACTGAAGAAGCTCAAGCTGCATGGCTTCAACCCATCCATTGTCTCTCAAAGCAACATGATAGTTCTTCGGCTCTAGCTGACTGATGAAGAGAGCATAGAAGCAGAAATTGGACAACTGGCTTCTGGTTGAGACACCAGCATTGATATCACCAAGGATTTGAGATATTGGGTGATTTTTCAGCTCTTGGTAAACAATCAAATCTGTGCAAGTGTTTGTAGGTCTTCAGCAGCAGCAGATGTTGATGCAGATTCTTGAAACCATGAAGATGGTGGCAACTCAAATGAAGTTGAGGATGCAGAAATCTCATCAGCATTTGTTGTGGATGGTGCTGCTGGAGCTACAGGAGCATCAGGTTTAGAGGACTCAGGCAGTTGATCACTAAACCTGAAGAGGTGATTACTACTATCATCATCATCTTCAGTAGTAACACCAGGTGGTGAACTGTTGACAGGAGCAACAGCAGGAGATTGATAAGGAACATATTGCAGTATGTCCAAATCAAAGAGCTCCACAGGGCTTTGTGGAATCTTGTCCTTTGGAGATTCATTGAACTTGACATGTAAGTCTCTTCAACCATCTTTGTTCTGCAGTTGAAGACTCTGTATGCCTTGCAAGTTGATGAATAACCAACAAAATACCCTGCATCCACCTTAGGATCAAATTTCTGGAGCTGATCCTTTGTGTTGAGAATGAAACAGGGACACCCAAATGCTCTAAAGAATGAAATGAGAGGGGCCAAATGATGTAGAACTTCATATGGAGTCTTCATCAACCTCTGATTTATTAGCACTCTATTCTGCACATAGCATGCTGTGTTGACAGCTTCAGCCCAAAAGGTCAATGGCAGTCCAGAATCAGCCAACATAGACCTTGCAGCTTCAATGAGGTCCTGTTCTTTCTCTCCACAACTCCATTCTGTTCAGGAGTTCTTGGAATACTAAACTGTCTCTTTATTCCCTTGGAAAGGTAGAACTCATCAAGTGTATTGTTCCTGAATTCTGTTCCATTGTCACTTCTAATACACTTGACTGAGAGGGAATACTGCTTCTCAGCATACAACACAAAGTTTATGATCTTCTGTGCAGCTTCATCCTTTGAATGTAGAAAGAAAGTCCATACAAATCTGGAGTAATCATCCACAATTACCAGACAGTATTTCTTCTGTGCCATGCTCATCACTCTCACAGGACCAAAGAGATCCATGTGAAGAAGTTGTAAGCAGGCAGTGGACTTTGGTTCTTCAATAGGTGGAATGAAACCTTGTGCTGTTTTCCTTTCAAACAAGCAGTGCAGTTGTTTTCACACTTGAACTCCTTCATAGGCATTCCCCTTACTAAACTATGGTGTATCAGTGATTCATGTTCTTGAAGTTAACATGTCCCAGCCTTCTATGCCATAGATTAGATTCTTGAGGAGAGGCCTTGGAAAATAGGCAAGGATGGCCTTTGAGATCAATTTTCTTGGAAAGATCTAAGGCATACACTCTTCCTGTCCTGTTGGCCTTCAGGAGAGTGTGAGCATCCAATACCTTGTCAATCAAACTCAGAACTTTGGATGACAGAATCCTGCAGTTCTGGCTTGTGAAAAGGGCAACATGGCCTTTGTCACACAATTGACTGACACTCAAGAGATTATACTTGAGATTTTCCACATGGTTGACATCATCAAACTTTATTTCCCCATTGGAAACAAAGCCCTTCCCGATGATGTAACCTCTTGCATCATTGCCAAAGGAAACAAATCCCTTCCTTCCTGGAGAGTAGTCATTAAGAAGTGAGTTGTTCCCAGTCATATGCATAGATCCCCCACTGTCTACATACCAGATGCTACTTTGGCATGTTGAAGAAACCTGCATAAATAAACAATCAGTTAGTTTTGGAGACCCAAACCTTTTTGGTTTTGGGCCTGGTCTCATCAACAGATGGTAAACTAACAGGTTTATTGGACACAATAGCTTGAGGTGAAGGAGATGGTGTAGAAGAGGAATCCTTCGGCTTGGATCTCCTTTTCTGGGGTTTCAACACAGGGCCATCAAGTTGGTTAACTCTTCCCAACAGATGTTGAACCATCATTACCAGCTGTGTCTGATTCTGGGAGAGAGCTTTCAGCTCTTCAGACACATTGGTATTGGTGTTTGATGATGAGTTCTTGTGTTGCACCATCTTCTTTTGAGCAACCTCAGCTATTGCCTGTTGCACTCCTTCCTTTTTAGATTTCTTTTTGGTCATAGGAGTAACAGGATTTGATGCTGCTGGTACAAACTTGGACTCAAACTCAGTTTTCATTTTAGCCAAGTTTTCTTTAATTTTCTCTTTTTGTTTGAGTTTGGATCCCTTTTTGTACCAACAATCATCTGTGAGATGATTGAATAGACCACATATTTCACATGGTTTCTTCTTCATCTTCTGTTGATCATCAACTAAAGAAGATGAAACTACTGAAGACTTGCTCTTCAGCAGTTTAGAAGCACTTTTTGCCTTCTTGTCAACTTCCTTAGTAGGCTTCAAATCCTTCCTACTGACAGTTTTCTTCTCTTCAGTGCTGTCAGTCATTAGGATTTGAACTCCAGATGTTATCCCCTGCTCTCCAGTACCCTTAGTACTTCTAGGGATAACACTTGGGTTGATCAACTCATTGATCATGTGAGTGTCAGCAGTTGAACCATCAATATCAGCTGATAGGTTCACAGAGGGATTACTACTGACTTCAACTACTGATGGTGCTTTATCAAGTAGTGAATCACATGATGAGGTGGATTGGTCATTACTTTCTCCATCAGATTCTGCTCCTGCTCTTGAAGCAAAAACTGTAGGAGGAGCAGTGTGATTATAACCAATTCCAAACTTCACATTGGAAGCTGTTTGCTTACTAAGAAGCATTTCAAAGCCCTTGCAAGATTGTACCCATCGATCACACTCTACCTGGGTGACAGCAAGAGTATCTTTGAGGTCTTTGTACTTCTCTAAGAGTACATCCTCCCTAGCCTTATCATCAGAAATTTGGCATTTTAATTTGTAAATCTCATCAGTTTTCTCTTTTAGCACAGACTCAAACTCAGCTTTATTTTTGGAAATTATTTGTTCTAGCTCTACATTTTTATTGATTAAAGCCACATTTGCTTCTCTAATAGAGGCAAATGCTGCTATGCAAGTTTCAGAACATAATTTGGCCTTAGCCTCAGAGGATACCTGTGATACCTTTGTTGAAGAGGTACTTGAAGATGATCCATCAGAGGATTCCAAAGCCATGAGAGCTAGATTTCCAAAAGGATGCTCACCACCATGTTGACCAGCACCTGAGAACAGTTGTTCATTACCAGACACATCATCTGGTAAACTGCTCCAGTCAACAACTCCTGGTGTGAAGAAGCTGTGTTGTTGAAGTTGATTAGGTTGATGAGATTGGGATGGTTGAGGCTCAGGGAGTGCATGTGGTTGCTGAGCAGTGGGTGCTTGAACCTGGCCTGGTTGTGGCATGTAATAGCAGGGGTATGGATATGGCATTGGCCCCTGTGGAACAAAATATGCAGGAGATTGTGGTTGATGATGATAACCAGAATTGACAGGTTGTTGCCCTCTGTTTTGTTGACTATTGCCAGGGAAAGTCACAAAAGGTGCAGGAGTTAGATCCAGATGATCTACATTCTCTTGCAAAGTGCCCAAGCCTGTGGCATTTATGGCACTTCAACTTACTCTTGTCAAAACCAACTTTGGTTTTGCCAGAGAGTCCTGGGAATTTCCTTCCAGTTCTTTTGTAGAACTTCTGAGATCTGATATTTATCAAGGCCATTTGGCTCAAAATATCCATCTCTTCTAAGTCATCATCAGCAATCCCCTTGAGATCATCCATGATGAAACATAGATTGTCACTATTACTACCAACAGAATGACTATCAACACTCACAAAGGCAGGCTCAGAAGTGTTTGTAGAGAAATCAATATGCTCATCATACTGGCTTTCAGATGACGCATATTCTGACTCTTGATGTCCAATCAGGGCAGTGTTCCCTTGGACAAAATCCTCAGTGAGCTTGCCAGATGAAACCAATTTCCTTTTCTGCTCTATCTCTCTCTCAATGTAAGCAGTTTCCCATGAAGTTGGGTGAGAGATAGGCGATCAACATCAGCATTTGAGCGTAGAACAATGGTATATGTGTTCCATCTCTCAGGCAGTGATCTTAAGAATCTATGGTTCATCTGACTCCTGGTATATTCATGTTTAACCATTTTCAATTCAGAATTAAACATGAAAACCGCTCAAATTGTTGAGTCAGAGTCTCACCCTTTCTATGAGAGAAAGTCTCATATTGTTGGGCGAGGATTTCCCTGTTGTTTGCTAAAACCTCATCAGTACCACCAAATTGTTCTTTGATGGCATTCCAGAGGTCATGAGCAGACTCACAATGCAGAAGCCCAGAGTAAATCTCATTAGGAATAGCCATAGCCAAAATTCCATGGGCTTTTGCATCGATTTCAAACAACTTCTTGTCCTCATCGGAGTATTGCTCCTTCTTCTTTGGAACCAACTGGTTTGTTTCCGGATCATTCACCATTGGCTTATGTGGTCCATGTACCACAGATGTCCAACAACCTGAGCTATTGACAGACAGGTGATGGAGCAATCTTCTCTGCCAAATGTTATACTCATTCCTCACCAAGATCGGAGGCTTGGTAGAGGATCCAGTATTGAAAGGATCATTCGAAGAAGTAGTCATTGTGAAAATCAGACAGATTCAAGTAAAATCACAATAAATTTAGCTCAAAACCACACAGAACCTCAAATAAAACGGCCAGAAGCGATACACTCTCAATCTCTATAACAGATCCTTGCGAATTTGCTAATTCATTAAACTTAGAGCGATTGAACAGTTTCAATGATCAATTGTTAGATCGATCAATGATTACCTGCTCTGATACCATTTGTTAGAATCTCAGCCCTTGGTTTAATCGATTGAACAGATATAGCAGCGGAATAGCTCAGAATTAGACAAATTCAACAAGAACATTTGATATAAAACGATAAAAGAATTTTGTTATAGAGAGAGAAATATCCGACAAAAGGAATATTGCATTAAGATTGTCGGCCTCAAAGGCACGATTACAGGTGAGTCATCTTCCTTATAAAGGAAAGAGTGACGTAGGCTGATGTCACTTGAAAGTGACATGTAACCGTTTGATAACTACTGATGTTTAACAACTACTGAAGATGTCAACAACTGACATCTTCTTACAAATGTTCCTAAGTGTTAAACATCTTATTTACACTACTGAAAAACATAAAACTACTGACACTACAACAACTGAAGAACAACCTCTTCAGTTGTTTACAAGTACTGAAAAGAAAAGTAAACAAACTACTGAAAAGAAAAAGAAAACTACTGAAGAAGAAAAACCATCACACAACTGAAGAAGCCCTCTTCAGCTGTTGTCATCAGCTGTTAACATCAGCTGATGTCTTCAGTACTTGAACATCAGACTTTGTCTTTCAGCTGTTGATCTTCAGTCTTTGTCTTCAGTACTTGTTGAAGTCTTCAGACTTTAGATCTTCAGCTGTTGTTCTCAGTCTTTGTCTTCAGTACTTCAGACGTACTTCAGCAGTGTATTCTTCAGACTTTGTAGAACAGCTGATCAGGTCTTCTTCAGCTGTTGTGATGTCTTGTGGGACTTAGAGGTTTCTCTGATCAGGCTCATTGGTTCTTTTGGTCCAACACTTGGATACTTACAAAGCCGACTTGGAGCAAAAGGATTCACTCAAACCAAGGGGTTTTTATATGATACACTTTTAGGATCAGTGATCTCGTTTGATTGATTAGAGAGTATTGCAGCGGAATCTAACATGAATTAGACAATTAACAAGATACAGTTGATTTCAAAGTAAAACAAATGATTATAGAAAGAATTATGCAATCAAGATTTCATTCAATACGCCTTTCGTTGGCAAAATGTCACCCTTACAATCTGATCAATCATCATCCTTATTAAGAATGTCGTGCTGGACATTCCTTATATAGGAGAGTGAGGTCTGCTGATGTCATTTGATAGTGACATCAACAAATTATTCAAACTACTGAATTAACACACTACTGAAGATGTCAAAACAGCTGACATCTTCTTACAAAAAACAAGTGTTAACAGCACTACAACTACTGAAGAACTACTGAAACTATAACGACTGAAGAAATGCTCTCAGTCTTTTATAAATACTGAAACAAAAAGAAAATTACTAAAAGGAAACCATCACACAACTGAAGAAGCTTCTTCTGTTGTAACAACTTGAAGGCTTCAGTACTTGTACTTGAACTTTAGCTGTTGTCATCAGCTGATGCTTCAGTCTTTGTACTTCAGCTGTTGATCTTCATTACTTTAGTCTTCAGCTGTTGATCTTCATACTTTAGTCTTCAGCTGTTGACCAGACTTTGGCTTCAGCTGTTGAAGTCTTCAGACTTTAGTCTTCAGTTGTTGAAGTCTTCAGTACTTTGTCTTCAGCTGTTGATCTTCAGACTTTGGTCTTAGCTATTGAAGTCTTCAGTACTTAGTCTTCAGCTGTTGAAGTATTCAGACTTTGTCAAACAGCTGATCAGTCTTCAGCAGTTGTTGTGATGTCTGTCGGACTTAGAGGTTTTTCTGATCAGGCTCATTGGTTCTTTTGGTCCAACACAACTCCCCTGAACCAATGCAGCCAAAACCTCTAAACTTATTGAAGATGTCCCACTTATTATGGCAGAAAGATTTGGTCTTTTTGTCTTCTAGATCAGCTCAGAAGTGACCCATATAAGCACAGGCCTGGGAAGAAGTCTCAATGATTTGTTTGGCAAAGGATGAATGGGAACTCTGTCTTGGGAAACTGGACACAGAGCTGTTACCCCATCCATGAGATCTACTTCCCAACATGAGTCTGTATGACTCCCTTGTATAGGCCTCAAGGAAGGTTATCTGTTCCTCCATGGTAAGCTCTTCAGCTCCTCCTTCAAAAAGTGATTCTGGCCCATAATATTCAGATAGGTATTTGACCTGTTTCCCATTTTTGAGTTCCACAGTTGTTATTACTCTATAAGCAAATTCATCTGGGTGATTACCCTCTAAGAACAACTGGAGCTCATTCTTTCTAACTTCCTCAAGCCTCTTATATACTAACCCCTTTTTCACCATTTTATTTTCCAGTGTCTTTTGTGGGGTCAGGTTAGCTTTATAGGCTTTCTTGAAGTCATCTAGGATTTCCTAGGGTGATACTACAAAGACCAGTGAGATCACTTCATCTACAGTCTTCTTCACTTGGCCAATGTATCTCTGTGGAATGTTTTTCTTGTGAATCCTATAGAGACCCTGGGATCAGGCCAAATCCTCACTCTCTCCTTTTGATATTGAAATGTATGTTTAAGAGTGTATAACCTGAGAGCGTGCTTCTTCATGTTGATGATTGAAGATGTGGCAGCATATGCTTTGTCAACTCTCCTCAACAATTCCTCATCATGTTGTTTATGAAGCTCTTCTTCTTCAGCTTCACACTTTTATAATTTGTCTTTGAGTTTCACGAGTAATTGTTGGAGGTGACTTGTGGCCTTAGGCAATTGTATAATAGCTGAGATTGGCAACCTATCTTCATTTTCATCATTATCTTCTTTTTCTCTTCTAGCCTCGTACCCTTCTCTTCCTCTTCTGGGGTACATCATCGGCTATTGGTTTTGAGGGTAAGGGAGTTAGTTTGGTGGGTTGTGGTTGTGGTGGTTTTTGAGGTAAAGGTATTGTTTTAGTGGGTTTGGTGTGGGAATTTTGACAGGCTGTTCTAGCATCTTGGATGTGAGTTCGGCTTTAGATTACTTGACTAGTTCAGTCCTGCTCCCAGCACCAGCTTCGTTTAAGGCTTCAATAACCAATCCTTTTGTGTATACTTCAGACGAACAGATCTTGGTGGTTATTGCCAAGATGCTGTCCCTGGATCATGCCTTGATTTCAATCAATGATCTGCCAAGATACTTCGCTATGAATCTGATCATGATTTCTAGCCTTTCCCTTTCCAACACGTCATAACTTGCCCATCTAGCTTGGATTTCTTCATTCTCCAGTCTTCTGATTTCTGAGTCAAGTTTTTTAGTGTGGTGACTTTGCCTAAACAACTGATCAATGATGTTATCCATTGATCGGCTGTGTTCGGCATCAGCCTTCTTCACCATTGTCTCCAAGTCAGTCTCCTTTTCATTCTCCTTTTCTGTACGTGACATGAAAGTCTTTAGTACTTTCAGTCACTTTCTCCATGTCAGCATCCTTCACCTTCTCCTTCTCAGTTTCTTTCCTATCTGCAATCCTCTTTCTTTTTTGCTTTCACTGACTGAATCTCCCCCTTTTTGTTGTATTGCTTGCAAGGGGTTGATGTCAGAAAGCTTTTTCTCACAGCATCCTCTATCAAGGGTTGTATAACTGAGGGAAGCCTCTCATCAAGGGTTTTAAGCACCATATGAGTGATAGTTGATGTGATGAGAGGTAAGGAATGCTGAAAGATAGTAGCTATTTGCTCAGGGGGGTTCTGACCCTGAGAAATAGTGCCAGAAGTAGAGGCAGGTCGCTGAGTGTTTTGGAGTGGCTCTGTGTATGGGTGACCTTCAGAGGAAGGTGCCATCTATGGGTTTTGAGAGGGTAGATGGTCTTTGATCCTGAGAAATGTTGGCAAGCAGCTCTTTGAGTCTGCTCACCTCATCCTCGAGGATGGTGTTTTGGGCTAAAACATCATAAAAAAGCCCAGGTCATCATCAATGTTTATTGAATCACCTGACCTCCTGATAGAATCAGGATGAACATGCTCTGAGTGTAGATCAGTAGTACCATGTGCCCCTTGGTCATGGTACTAGGGACTTCCTGCCTCAGGACCATGTCCTTCATCGGCAGTTGCCTCTGGTGAGGTCTTATGGATAGTACCAAATTCATCCTGATCATTTGTTGAAGCAGGAGAAGTGGCAGCCTCACCAGAATTCAAATCTCCGTTTCCACACTTGGAGATTGAATATGGTAACCCCTGTGCTGTGGGGTGTCAGAAGCACTTTGTCCTCCCCCTCAATGGTTGAGGCCAACCTAGTTTTGATTGGTATCTGGGGAGGAGGTGAGGAGTGCAACTGAGTCAGCACTTTGGCAATTATGATGGTAGGACTTTAGGGGGCGGTTGCAGTGGGAGAGGGTGTGAAGGCAGTATGCACCCGGGGAGAGTGTGCATTTCAATGGCAACCTCCTCAAGTGAAGAAGGTTCCAGATGTATAGGTCCCCAGAGGTGGTTGCTACAGGCTCCTGTTGAGAGGAAACCTGAGCGGTTGAGGGTGAGTGAGTGTGTATCTACTGGAGGGTTATGACCTGTAGATATCACCTGCGTTTGTGTTGCAGGGGCATCCTCAGGGGACTCATTTCCCTGAGTAGCCTTTTTGGCTTTCTTGTGTTTGGGTTTGGTGGGGACAATGGATTTGGAGGTGGTGGCTGTGGGTTCCAGCTGCGTGGGTTTTCACAGTTTGGCAGCCAGTTTGAGTGACTGGTCTGAGTTGTGCCTGGAGTATACTTCAGGCAATACAGCCGTGGCAGGGACTCCAAGGCCAATAATTCCCTCAGCTTTCAGCTGGTTTACTATAATGGCCATTAGGAACCGAGGATATAATATCCATCGGTTAGCTATAGGCTTGGAGGCCATATCCTTGAGTTCAAGAAATAATATTTCAGAAAAATTTAAGTTTTGTTGGTCAAGGATAGAGAATAATACCTGCTGCCACCTCGTCGACATTTGATCCCAAGAAGAAGTCTTAGGAGCTAAGCATACATTCAGCATATGAAAAATTAGTCGTTCCGCATCATGGAAATGTTTCTTCAGGATGGTAGAGGCACTAAGGTTACCCTGGTATCCATGTTGGCCAAATGATAGATCAGTGGTGCCTTTGGATACCCAGTGGGGAAAGTGGCATCATCCAGTTGTAGGTTTGGCGAAGGATTTGTGGAGTGATGACCACCTGACGATTGTTGACGAACGACTGGAGAGAGTCGGTGTCATTCTCCCCAGTGAGGAGGGTGATGTTCGTCCAGAACTGAAGGAGGGATTCGGCATGAATGGTAGGATTTAGAAGGAAAGCCATTTTGTATGGAGAGTTGATCATTAGATCAATGGCATTATCAAACTTTGTCCAGAAGGATGATTTGGTAAGGTAAGCAACACAGTTGTGTCGGGTTAAGCTTCATGTTCGCCATTGATGTGAGAGAAGGTTCTGAGTTTTTGAACGTTTGGTTTGAGATGATGAAGCTTTGTAAGACAAAGTATTTATAGGGTATGGGTATAAAGCAACTGAAGGGTTTAGTATGAGTCATCAGTAGTTTTAAGCGACTGATGACGTGGTATTAACCTTCAGATGTTAACAACTAAAGTCTTGGTTGTAGGCATCAGTAGTTATAAAACTACTGAAGACCATGGTTTAGCTTCAGATGTTGGAAACAGCTGACGACGTGGTGTTAGTCATCAGTAGTTGTGAAACTACTGAAGACATGGTTTTGTCATCAGTGTTGTAAACAGCTGACGACGTGGTGTTAGTCATCAGTAGTGTGAAACTATTGAAGACGTGGTTTTGTCATCAGTTGTTGTAAATAGCTGACGACGTGGTGTTAGTCATCAGTAGTTGTGAAACTACTGAAGACGTGGTTTTGTCATCAGTTGTTTAAGGTGAAGCAGCAGTTTTAGAAACAATGAAGAGAAAATTCTCATCAGTAGTTTTCATCAATTCATAGCTTTTCAACTGTTTCATATTGTCCTCAACGCTTACTCATAGTCTTTTTGGCTGTTTTTCAGTTGTTTCATAGGACGTCAGTACTTATCTGTTTGTACTTATATCAGTAGTTATGACTGTATCAGTTCTTGTAACAGAATCAGTACTTATTTTTGATATGGTTACAAATGATCATCGTACTTATTTACTGAGATCATCAGTAGTTATCACTTATTCTAGCTGCAGCATACCAAGCCTTAACACTAGTTTTGGAAAGTCGAGCTATCCAAGGCTTAGTAAAAATGTCTGCAAGCTCATCAACACTAGGCACAAACTTTGGATCAACCAGATCTTTTTCAAAACAGTCCCTAATAAAATGATGTCTGTTCTCTATATGTTTGGTCCTAGAGTGCTAGACAGGATTCTTGACAATGCAAAGAGCTGAAGCACTATCCATTAATAATGGAGTCTTAGTCTTTGTAATGCCATAATCCAAAAGTTGTTCTGAAGCCAGAGTACCTGAGAAGTACAGCTTGTAGCGCAATTACTCTGCTTCAGCAGTGGATGTAGCAACAGATGTTTGTTTCTTACTCTGCCAAGAAATCAAACAGTTGCGTAGGAATTGACATCCACTAGAAGTTGACTTTCTGGTTAGCTTACACCCTGCATAGTCACTATCAGAAAAAGCAACCAATTTGCAAGAGTGTCTAGTGGGATACCATAAACCTAGAGATTGTGTTCCTTGCAGATATCTAAAGATCCTTTTGACTGCAATCAAGTGAGACTCTTTAGGAGCAGCCTGAAATCTAGCACAAACACACATTGCAAACATGATATCTGGTCTAGAAGCTGTTAAGTACATCAAGGACCCAATCATACATGTGTAAAGTTTTTCATCAACAGCTTTACCTTTCTGATCTGCATCCAGTTGTGTGGTGTTGCACATGGGAGTAGAACAAGGCTTACAATTTCGTAAATCAAACTTATTCAAAAGATCTTTTGTATATTTAGACTGATGAATGAAAGTGCCATCAGCCTTTTGTTTGATTTGCAATCCTAGAAAGAACTGTAATTCTCCCATTGCACTCATTTCAAACTTCTTATGCATTAAATTGGTAAAGTCATCACATAACTGGGGATCAGAGGATGCAAAAATAATATCATCAACATAAATTTGAACAAGTAGCTTATGCTGATCCACCTTCTTAATGAATAAAGTTTTATCTATGGAGCCTCTAGTGAAATTATTTTGAAGAAGAAAATTTGATAATATCTCATACCAGGCTCTAGGAGCTTGTTTCAACCCATAAAGAGCCTTATCAAGCTTGTATACCCAATCTGGATGTTTATCATCCTCAAAACCTGGTGGTTGACACTATAAACTTCTTCTTTTATTTTACCATATAAAAATGCACTTTTAACATCCATTTGAAAAACTTTAAAATTGTGAAATGCAGCATAGGCTAAGAACAATCTACTTGCCTCTAGTCTGGCTACAGGGGCAAAGGTGTCATCATAATCAATACCTTCTTCTTGTGATAACCCCTAAACAACCAGTCTGGCCTTGTTCTTAACAATAAGCCCATTTTCATCTGTTTTGTTCCTAAACACCCATTTTGTGCCTATTGCACACTTACCTAGGGGTAGAGCAACCAGTTCCCACACTTGCTGTTTCTTGAACTGAAGTAGCTCAAGCTACATGGCTTCCACCCATCCATTGTCTCTCAAAGCAACATGATAGTTCTTTGGCTCTTGCTGACTGATGAAGAGAGCATAGAAGCACAAGTTAGACAATTGACTTCTGCTTGAGACGCCAGCATTGATACCACCAATGATTTAAGACATGAGGTGATTCTTCAGCTCTTGGTGCACAATAAGATCAGTGCAAGTGTTTATAGCCGGTTCAACATCAGCAGATGTTGATTCAGATTCTTGAAACCAAGTATTAGATGGCAAATCAAACAATGTAGAGGAATCAGAAATCTCATCAGCATTGTTGTGGATGGAGCTGTTGAAGGTATAGGAACATCAAGTTTAGCAGACTCAGGCAGTTGGTCACTGAACTTGAAAAGGTGAGTACTGATATCATCATCATCTTCAGTACCACCAGGTGGAAGACTTGCTGTAGAAGATGATTTATCCACATGATCTGCAACAGCTGGAGTTTGATAAGGAGCATATTGCAGCATGTCCAGATCAAACAACTCCATAGGGTATTATGGAATTTTATCCTTAGGAGATTCATTGAATTTCACATGCAAGGTTTCTTCAACTATCTTTGTTCTGCAGTTGAAGACTCTGTAAGCCTTGCAAGTGGATGAATAACCTACAAAATACCTTGCATCCATCTTAGGATCAAATTTATGGAGTTGACCCTTTGTGTTGAGAATGAAACAAGGACATCCAAAGGCTCTGAAGAATGAAATCAAATGAGCCAAATGATGTAGAGCTTCATATGAGTCTTCATGAACCTCTGATTTACTAACACTCTATTCTGCACATAGTAAGCTGTATTTACAGCTTCAGCCCAAAAGGTCAAAGGCAAACTAGAGTTAGCCAACATGGACCTTGCAGCTTCAATTAAAGTCCTGTTCTTTCTATCCACTACTCCATTTTGTTCTGGAGTCCTTGGGATGCTAAACTGCCTTTTGATTCCTTTTGAAAGGTAAAAATCATCAAGTGTATGGTTTCTGAATTCAGTACCATTGTCACTCCTTATACACTTGACTGATAGGGAATACTGCTTCTCAACATACAACACAAAGTTTGTAATCTTCTGAGCAACCTCATCCTTTGAATGTAGAAAGAAAGTCCATACGAATCTGGAGTAATCATCCACAATTACCAGACAGTATTTCTTCTTTGCCATGTTCATCACTCTCACAGGACCAAATAGATCCATGTACAGTAACTGCAAGCAGGCAGTGGACTTAGGTTCTGCAATGGGAGGGAATGAGACTTTGTGTTGTTTTCCTTTCAAACAAGCAGTGCAGGCTTCATCACAGTTGAACTCCTTTGTTGATACACCTCTCACTAAATGATTGTGGATCAGCTGATTCATGTTTCTGAGATTGACATGACCCAGCCTTCTATGCCATAGTTTAGGTTCCTAAAGAGAGGCTTTGGAGAATAGGCATGGATGACCCTTCAAATCAATCTTCTTTGACAAATCCAAGGCATACACTCTTCCAATCCTATTGGCCTTCAGAAGAGTATATTCATCCATTACCTTGTCAATCAGCCTCAGAACTTAGGAAGACAGAATCCTGTAGTTCTGGCTTGTGAAAAGTGCAACATGCCCTTTATCACACATCTGACTGACACTCAGCACATTATACTTGAGATTCTCCACATGGTTGATATCATCAAACCTAATTTGTCCATTAGACACATATCCTTTCCCAATGATGTAACCTCTGGCATCATTTACAAATGAAACAAATCCCTTCTTTCCTTGAGTGTAGTCATTAAGAAGAGAACTGCTCCCAGTCATATGCATTGATCCTCCACTGTCCACATACCAGATGCTCCTTTGGCATGTTGAATAACCCTGCATAAAAGAAAACTAGTTAGATTTTGAGACCCAAACCTTTTGGTTTTGGTCTGTTTTCATCAATAGATGCAACCATAACTTGTTTCTTATGATTAACAGCTGAAGAAGGAGATGGTGCTGAAATGGATTCCTTGGATTTGGGCTTGGAATGCCTTTTTAGTGATTTGATCACAGGTGCATCTAATTGGTTAACTCTCCCCAACAAATGCTGAACCATCATAACAAGTTGTGTCTGATTTGTAGCCAAAGCTTTCAGCTCTTGTGACATATCAGTACTTGTGTTTGATGAGTTCCTGTGATCCACCATTTCCTCCTTAAAATTAACAGACTTAGTCTGATGTTTGTTATGAGAAGCACCATCAGCTGTTTTGTGATGAACCTTATCCTTCTTTTTGAATTGGTTAAGGCTTGGGTTTATCATAATGGAATGATTGCAGTACAAACTTAGTCTCAAACTCAGTTTTCATTTCATCCATCTGGATTTTAATGAGCTTATCTCTGTTGAGTTTGGAACCCTTTCTGTACCAACATTCATCAGAAAGATGATTGAATTTACCACATATTTCACATGGCTTATTCTTCATCTTGGATTGATCAACTGCTGATGTGGAAACTACTGAAGGTGTGCCCTTCAGTATTTTCCTCCTTTCAGTAATTTTGTTCAGTACTGAAGAATCTGTAACAACTGAAGAGTTGTTCTTCAGCTGTTTATTGTCAGCAGTTGTTAATACATTTATATCAGCTGATTTGAAATGCTTTTCAGTTGTTGTAACTTGCCTTTCAGTACTTAAGTTACTTTGAGGAACAACATCTGAAATACTCAACTTCATGTGCTTATCAGTAGTTAACCCATCAGCCAATTGACTTGCTGAGGTATCAACCCTTATTTCATCTTGTGATTTTGGGAGATCACTTGTGGAAGATGCACAAGATAATGTGGTTTGGAGATTGCTTTCACTTTCAGATTTTACTATTGGTTTTGGAGTAAAATCTGTTGGAGGTGCAATATGGTTATAACCAATTCCAAACTTCACATTCGAAGCAGATTGCTTACTGAGCAGCATTTCAAATCCCTTGTAGGATGATACCCAGCGGTCACACTCAACTTGGGTAACTGCAAGTTTTTCTTTGAGTTCCTTATGGTTCTCAAGAATGACCTCTAGCTTAGCCTTTTCATCATTTAATTAGCATTTAAGCTTATAAATCTCATCATCTTTGTCCTTAAAGACAGACTCATATTCAGCTTTTCTTTTGGAAATAGTTTGCTCAGGCTCTAGATTTTGATTAATTACAGCTACATTTGCTTCTCTAATAGAGACAAATGCATCTATGCAAGATTCAGAACAAAGCTTGGCCTTAGCCTCAGAGGATACCTGGGTTACGTGTGAAGAAGATGCATTGGAGCAAGAGCCCTCAGTGGATTCCAGGGCCATGAGAGCTAGATTCCCAAAAGGATGTTCACCACCATGTTGACCATCACCAGTAAATAATTACTCAGTACCAGAGAGATCATCTGGTAAACTGCTCCAGTCAACATTACCAGGGGTGAAAAAGCTGTGATGAGGTTGTGAATGAGATGATAGAGGCTTAGGTAATGCTTGTGGTTGTTGTGCAGTAGGAACTTGAACTGGATTTGGCTGAGGCATGTAATAGCAGGGATACGGATATGACATTGGACCCTGAGGGACAAAATATGCAGGCGAAGCAGGTTGTGAATGATGACCAGAACTAGCACGATGTTGCCCCCTGTTTTGTGGACTAGTGCTTGGAAAAGTCACAAAATGTGCAGAGGAGTTAGATCGAGATGATCTACACTCTCTTGCAAAGTGTCCAAGCCTTTGGCATTTGTGACACCTCAACTTACTCTTGTCAAAACCAACTTTGGTTTTGCCAGAGAGTCCTGGAAATTTCCTGCCAGTCCTCTTGTAGAACTTCTGA
Organism: Flaveria trinervia; assembly: GCA_025506515.1. Lineage (NCBI taxonomy): Eukaryota > Viridiplantae > Streptophyta > Magnoliopsida > Asterales > Asteraceae > Flaveria > Flaveria trinervia. The sequence continues at coordinate 67,375,237 of CM046446.1, forward strand.
GATCTGATATTAATCAAGGCCATTTGAGTCAGAATATCCATCTCTTCTAGATCATCATCAGCTATTCCTTTCAAATCATCCATAATAAAACATAAATTGTCACTATTACAGCCTAAGTGACTATCAACACCAAAGAATGCATGATCTGAACTGTTTGAAGAGAAATCTATATGCTCATCATAATTACTTTCAGATGCAGCATATTCTGACTCATGACCAACCAAGGCAGTGTTCCCTGGTACAAAGTCAGTGAGCTTTCCTGATGATGCCAGTTTCCTTTTCTGCTCTATCTCTCTTAAATGTAAGCAGTTTCCCATGAAGTTGGGTGAGAGATAGTTTATCCAGATTTGCACTGGAGCGTAGGACAATAATGTATGTGTCCCATCTCTCAGGCAGTGATCTAAGGAATCTGTTTTTCATCTCGCTATTGGTATATTCATGTTTGACCATTTTTAGCTCAGAGATCAAACTGGAAAAACGCTCAAACTGTTGAGTCAGTGTCTCACCCTTCCTATGAGAGAATGTTTCATATTTTTGGGCAAGGATTTCTCTGTTGTTTGCTAAGACCTCATCAGTTCCACCGAATTGTTCCTTCAGTGCATTCCAGAGGTCATGAGCAGTTTCACGATGCATAAGCCCTGAATAGATTTCATTCGGCAGTGCCATGGCCAGAATTCCATGGGCTTTAGCATCAATCTCAAACAGTTTCCGATCTTCATCTGAGTATTGTTCCTTCTTCTTTGGAAACATTTGATTGGTTTCCAGATTGTTCACCATAGGCTTATGTGGACCATGTACCACCGATGTCCAACAACCTGAACTGTTAATAGACAGGTGATGAAGCATTCTTCATTGCCATATGTTATACTCAGTCCTAACCAGCATCGAAGGCTTGGTTGAAGAACCGGTATTGTGAGGGTCATCAAAGGAGTAGTCTTTCTCACATTCAACCAAAATCAATTAAGTTTTAACAGATTTAGAACAGAACACAACAGACCAAATTGAACCACGAGAAAACAGAAAGCAATAAAACAAAAGTAGAAGAAATTCAATTTAACTATAACTGATTCTTGCAAATATGCCAATTCAATCAAATGCAGATATTGATTAGCAGTTTCAATGATCAATTGTTGGATCGATCAATGATTAACCTGCTCGGATACCAATTGTTAGGATTAGTGATCTACGCTTGATTGATTAGAGAGTATTGCAGTGGAAATCAAACAATGAATTAGACAATTCACAAAAATACAGTTGATATTCAAAGTAAGAACAAACGATTATAGAAAGAATTCTGCAAATCAAAGATTTCATTCAATACGCGCTTTCGTGGTGGCAAAATGTCACCCTTACAATTAGGTCAATCATCCCTTATATAAGAATGTCGTGGTGGAACATTCCTTATATAGGAGATGAGATGTCTGCGATGTCATTTGATAGTGACATCTAACAGAATTATTCAGACTACTGAAAGTTAACACAACTACTGAAGATGTCAAAATAGCTGACATCTTTTTACAAAAATACTAAGTGTTAACAGTCACTACACTACTGAAAAGAAACTACTGAAACTACAACGACTGAAGAACATGCTCTTCAGTCGTTTTACAAATAATGAAACAAAAAAGAAAACTACTGAAAGGAAACCATCACAACAACTGAAGAATGCTGCTTCAGCTGTTGTAACAAACTCTGAGGGCTTCAGTACTTGTACTTGAACTTCAGTTGTTGTCATCAGCTGATGTCTTCAGTCTTTGTACTTTAGCTGTTGATCTTCAGTACTTTAGTCTTCAGCTGTTGATCTTCAGACTTTGGTCTTCAGCTATTGAAGTCTTCAGTACTTTAGTCTTCAGCTGTTAAAGTCTTCAGTACTTTAGTCTTCAGCTGTTGATCTTTAGACTTTTGTCTTCAGCTGTTGTAGTCTTCAGTACTTTAGTCTTCAGCTGTTGAAGTCTTCAGTCTTTGTCAAACAGCTGATCAAGTCTTCAGCAGTTGTTGTGATGTCTGTGGGACATAGAGGTTTTTCTGATCAGGCTCATTGGTTCTTTTGGTCCAACAGAAACTTTCTCGCCTAAGGCAATACTAAAGTTAATTAGGATATTTTTTGTCATAGCTGCATATTATGACTATGAGATTTAACAAATGGATGTGAAAACTGCTTTCCTTTATGGACATCTCAAAGAGATTGTTCATATGGTTCAGCCTGATGGTTTTGTCGATCCACAACATCCTAATAAAGTATGCAAGTTAAAAAGATCAATCTATGGATTAAAACAAGCATCGAGGAGTTGGAATCAATGTTTTGATGAAGAAATCAAGAAACTTGGTTTCATCAAGAACGCTGACAAGGCTTGTGTATATAAGAAGGCTAGTGGGAGCATAATTACATTCCTAGTATTGTATGTTGATGACATACTACTTTTGGAAATGATATTCCAACCATGGAAGGAGTTAAAACCTGGCTTGGAAGTTGTTTTTCCATAAAAGATCTCGGTGAAGCTGCCTATATTTTGGGAATAAACATCTATAGGGATAGATCAAGGTGGTTGATAGGTGTTAACCAAAGTGCATATATTGACAAGTCATGAAAAGGTTCAAGATGGAAAACTCTAAGAAAGGTATGGTACCTATTCAAAGAGGGACAATATTGAGTGCATCTCTATGTCCAAGCTCAAAGGACGAGCAAGATCGAATGAAGGACATCCCATATGCATTTGCTATAGGATCCATCATGTATGCGTTGATATGCACTAGACAGGACGTGTCATGCGTGTTAAGCATGACAAGCAGATATTAGCAGAATCCAGGTAATAGCCATTGGATGGCTCTTAAAAGTATATTGAAATACCTTAGGAGGACTATGGATATGTTTCTAATATACGAGCCTAGTAAAGAGGAACTCATTGTAAAGGGTTACACGGATGCGAGCTTCCAAACTGATCGAGATGATTCTCGATCACAATCGGGGTATGTCTTCATTATGAATGGAGGAGCAGTGTCTTGGAAGAGTTCAAAACAAGACGTCGTAGCATTGTCCACTACAGAATCTGAATACATAGCCGCCTCATTAGCAGCTCACGAAGCTCCATGGATAAAGAAATTTATCGCTGATCTAGGGGTGGTCTTTACCATTCAAGACCCTCTAGAAATCTTTTCTGATAACGAGGGTGTGATTGCACAAATCAAGGAACCCCATGCATATCAAAAGACTAGGCACATTAAGCATAGATTCAACTACATAAGGGATGAAGTTGAAGAAGGAAAGATATGTATTGGTAAAGTTCACACCGATCAAAACATTGCGGATCCACTCACGAAGCTCCTTGAAAGGGCAATGTATGAAAGTCATACTTGTGCCTTAGGACTTTCATATTCTAGTGATTGGAATTGATCTGTTTAGTATTTATTGGTTCAACACAATGTAGTATTTAACTCTTTCATATATTTGTGATATGTTGAGTTATGTGCCTTTAGCATTTATACATCCATGAAATGTTTATTATTCTAAATGTCCGTAGTGGGTCATGTTTGTGGGAAAAAATATGCATGTAAGACTATTATGAACATGGATTGGTGGATATTCATAAGGCATGAATATAGAGCAATTGGTTGATGCCAAAGTTCATAGATATTTGTGGGATACAAATATTGGACTGACCCGCGTCTCAAAGTTTACTACATGGAATCTTCTTGATTGATCATAGGTAAATTTAAGTAAAGGCAAATATCATTTGGTATCCTTCAACCTGAGATACATATTGGGTTTTGATAATCACCAATGTGTTATACCTTGAACTACTTCTTCACTGCTCTGAAATAATGGACAGTACATAAGGCTATGTTCAGGTGTGACACGAGGTGATTGTGAGAAACGTATGTAGTCAATATGGAATTTGTTCCTCTTATTCGTTGAGAGAAAGATGTCTAAGGCTGATTATGTTAAATCAACAAGGAATGATCATTTTGTGTCCTTAGATTTGAAGAAAATGATAAATGATTGATTCGCCTAAATCATTCAAGTTGGTGTCCTTCAAACTATCTCTTTTGGAAGAAAGAGTTCACGGCTGGAATAGGATTCCAGCAGCTTTTGATCCGTTTTGGTGCACAAATCCTAGCAAGAAAGGTCTTTGCTTGATGCTTGTGGGGGTATGAAGCTGAGGACACCTCTCTTGGTGTTTTGTCATTCAAGAACATCATCACCTTCATCAAAACTTCCATTCTCAGCAGCTCCTGAAACATAGTTTCAAGGGTGATATTTTGGTTGTTTTCTTTCTTGATAGCGTCTATTCACATATATTTGATCCTATGTTCTTCCGTTTCTTGTTGCTAAGTTATAAGCCTAATTTACAGTTTACAAAACATTATATTAACGTTTGATTCCGCTGCATTTTTCATGTTTAAATGTTTAAAGGACATTGATAATGTGTCCAACAAACCCAACAGATAACACTAAACAATATTGTTTAACATTTAAATTTAAATCTAAAACCCACACATGGGGCCAAATTCGGCCGCCTCTTTGACTACCAATCCCCTCCTATTTCCTCCACTAAACACCACCACTCTCTCCTCCAATCTCCTTTCATGCAATACTTGAACACATCCCCCTTTTTCCCTCCCTCTCTTTCTCGTTTCTCTCCAGCTGAAACCCACACACTCTCTCGAATTCCCTCTCCATTCCAGCTTGTTTTCGAAGGTACACAACATCATACATTGGCCAAGCTCAAGAACCGCAAAGGTGAAGTTTTGTGTGCTCTTCGGTACACGTTCTACTAGTTCAGTCTTCTCCATCCTTACTCGTGAAGGGATCGAGATCTAGTTTGATCAATTAGATTAGGATTTGTAGTGGAATAGCACACGAATTAGATGAAATTATAGCAAGAATAATATGAATATTCAATCAAACAGTAACGGTTATAGAGAGGAGTTTTCTGGAAAAATAATGTTTTCATTCATGCACAAGCTTCCGTACGGGGAAATTAGGTCAACATTCCTTTTATAAGGAATGTGACATGAGCTGACGTCACTTGATAGTGACATCTAACTGATTTATGCAAACAAGTGAAAGTAAACTAAACTACTGAAGATGTCCACAACAACTGAGGACACCTTCACTAAAAGCTAAGTATAAGCTAACATTACAACTACTGAAGTTATAACATCTGAAGTGTAAGAACTTTAGATGTTTTACATAATATAAAACTACTGATTACTAACTATTGAAATGTAAACAATCACAACTACTGAAGGGAACTACTTCAGCTATTGTGACAACTTCTGAGAACTTGATCTTCAGACTTTATCTTCAGTAGTTGTCTTCAGACTTTGTCTTCAGACTTTGTCTTCAGCTGTTGTCTTCAGACTTTGTCTTCAGACTTTGTCTTCAGACTTTGTCTTCAGCTGTTGTCTTTGGACTTTGTCTTCAGTTGTTGTCTTAGACTTTGTCTTCAGCAGTTGTCTTCAGACTTTGTCTTCAGACTTTGTCTTTAGACTTTGTCTTCAGCTGTTGTAGATCAATTCAGTTGTTTTGATGTCTGTGGGACTTAAAGGTTTTTTGGATCTGGCTCATTGTTTCTTTTGGTCCAACAAACTCCCCCTGAACCAATGCAGCCAAAACCTTTAATATTATTGAGGTCCCACTTATTGGCAGAAACAAAATCTGGATCAGCTCAGAATTCTTCAATATAAGCTCAGACCAGGGAAGAGATTTCAGAAGGTTTGATTGGAAAGGATGAATGGGAACTCTTTCTTTGGGAATTGGACACAGAGCTGTTACCCCATCCATGAAACCTACTTCCCAATGATAAGTCTGTAAGACTCTCTGACATAGGGCTCAAGTAAAACAACTTGTTCTTCCATTGTGAGTTCTTCAGCTCCACTTTCAAAGAAGAACTCAGGCCGAGAGTACTCAGATAAGTACTTAATATGCTTTCCATTTTTCAGCTCCATAGTTGTTTCTCTCTGTATGCAAACTCATCAGGATGAGTGTCGTCAAGAATAATTGGAGCTCATTTCTTTTTATTTCTTCAAGCTTCTTGTAGATTAACCCCTTCTTTACCATTTTGTTTTCTAGTAATGTTTGTGGAGTCATTTTAGACTTGTAAGCTCTCTTGAAGTCATCAAGGATTTCCCTGGGTGACACTACAATGGACAACATTATCACATCATCTACAATCTTCTTTACTTGGCCATTGTATCTGCTTGGAATCTTCTTTTTGTGAATTCTGTCACTTACTCTGGGGTCAGGCCAAATTCTCACTCTCTCTTTCTGATATTCGAATGTAAATCTGAGAGCATACAACCTCGAGCATGTTTCTTCATAGCCTGTATGAATGAAGACTTGGGAAACTCTTTATCAATCATCCTTAACAGCTGCTCATCATGTTGTTTGTGTTGTTCTTCTTCTTCAAGTTTGACTTTTACCATTTGCCTTTGGAAGTCAGGTGTGATTGTTGTTGGTTGACTTCTGGGCTCAGGCATCTTCATTTTGAGAACGGTAGAGATTGGCAGACTATCATCCTCATCATCTTCTTCTTCTTCTTCCATCCTCAACACCCTTCTCTTCCTCTTAGGTGCATCATTGGTAGTGGGTTGAGTAGGTTTATTGGGTAAAGGAGTTGGTTTTGAGGGTTGTGAGGGTGGTTGTTTTGGTTTGGGTAATTGTGCAGGCTGCTCTAGCATCTTGGATGTGAGTGAAGCTTTGGATAATTTTGCCATATTAGTCCTTTTCCCAGCACCAGCATCATCAAGAGCTTCTATGATCAATCCCTTGTTAAATACTTCAGAAGAACAGATTCTGGTGGTTATCTCCAATATACTATCTCGGGACCATGACTTTACTTCAATGATTGACCTTCCCAAATATTTTGATATAAATCTTGCCATAGTTTCCAGCCTTTCCCTTTCTTTCTCAGTCCAACTTGCCCATCTATGTTCAATTTCTTGAATCTCTAACCTTCTGATTTCACAGTCAAGTTTGGTAGTGTCAAATCCTTGTCTGAAGAGTTGATCAATAATCTTATCCATAGATCTGCTATGTTGCTCATCAGCTTCTTTGATCAAGTCTTCTAACTTTTTCTTACCTTCAGTCTTTTTAGAGCTTTTCTTCCTCTTGTAGGTGATCATTTCCTTTTCCTTTTGCTCTTTTTCTGCTTCCTCTTCAGCTCTCTTTCTTTTGTCTACTTTCACTGACCTAGACTCCCCCTTTTTGTTGCATTGGGTTCAGGGGTGTGAATGTCAGAAAGTTTCTTAGAAATAGCAGCATCAACTAAGGATTGTAGATTTGAGGAAAGCCTCTCATCAATGGCTTGATGTACAGTGTTTGTGATTATAGAAGTGATGAGAGGTAAGGATGTTTGAAAGGCAGCAACCATTAGCTCAGAGGGGTTCTGTCCCTAAGAAATGGCACCTGAAGCAGAGGCTGGTGGCAAATTTGTTAAGAGTGGCTTAGTGTTTGGGATAGTTTGAGGAGAAACTGCCATCTGTTGGTGAATGTGGGTAGATGGACTTGATTCTTGTGACATTTTGGCAAGCAGTTCCTGTAGTCTGCATACCTCAGTCTCAAGAATAGTATTGTGGGCTAGAACATCAAAGAAAAAGCCCAGGTCATCATCAGTCTGTGCTGAATCAGCTGAGCTCCCAATGAAATCAGGATGAACATGTGCCGAGTGTAGATTAGTATTCACATCTGCCCCTATTTCTTGGAACTGGGGACTTCCTGCCTCAGGATGATGTCCTTCATTGGCAGTTGCCTCTGGATGATGTCCTTCATTGGCAGTTGCCTCCGGTGAGGACTTAAAATGATACTATCTTCATCCTGATCATGTGCTAAACCAGGAGAAGAGGCAGCCTCACCAGATGTTCTAATCTCCTCCTCTACATAGGAGATTGAACTCTATAATCCCTGTGTTGTGGGATATCAGCCACATTATAATCCTCTCCCTCAACTATTGAGGTTTTCCCAGTGGTAATAGGTTTCTGGGGAGGGGTAGAGGAATGTAGTTGAGTCAGCACTTGTGCAATAACCACAGTTGGGCTTGTAAGGGTGGCTTCAATGGGAGATAGGTGTGAAGAGGATTGCACCTGGGGTGAATGGTGCTCTTCAATGGCAATCCTCTCAAGTGAGAGAGATTCCAGTAATATGGTTTCCCCATTTTTGGTTGCATCAGGATCCTGTTGAGAGGATACCTGAGCGGTTTCAGCTGGTAAAGTCCTGGAAACCCATAGTTTCATCCTGCCTTTGTGTTACAGGGGCATCATCAGGGGACTCAACTCCCTGAGTAGCCTTTTTGGTTGTTTGGAATGAGGTTTGGAGGGGACTTTGGATCTAGCGGATAAGGCTATGGGTACCTTCTACTTGGGTTTTAGCAGTTTGGCAGCCTCTTTGAGGTGTGGGTCAGAGTTGTACCTAGAGTATACCTCTGGCAAAACTACCATAGCAAGGACTCCAAGGCCAACAGGGCCATCAGATTGTAACTAATTCATGTTTATGGCCATAAGAAACCTTGGATATAATAGCCATCTGTTAGCTACAGGTTTCATTGCAAGATCTTTTAATTCTAAAAATATAATTTCAGAAAAATTTAAGCTTTGGCGTTCAAGAATAGAATACAATAGCTGCTGCCACCTGGATGAGATTTGATCCCATGAAGAGGTTTTGGGGGCAAGGCAAACATTTATCATGTGGAAGATTAGGCGTTCAGCATCATGGAAGTGCTTCTTCATAATGGTTGTAGAACTTAGGTTGCCCTCATATCCATGGTTGATGAATGAGAGATCAATGGTGCCCTTCGGGTATTTCGTGACAAAGGTAGCATCATTCAGATCTAGCGTTTGGCGAATGATAGCATTAGTGACTACCACCTTCTTCTCGTTTACAAATGACTGGAGAGTGATCACAACATCATTCTCACCGGTATGGATGGTGACATTTGTCCAGAATTGACGAAGAGAGTCGGGATAGATGGTTGGATTCAGAAGAAAAGCAGTTCAATACGGGGAATCAACCATCAGATCAATAGTATCATCAAACTTATGAAAAGTTTGAAGTTAGGGTTAGGTATTTATAGGTTATGAAACGGCTGAAAGAAAACAGCTAAAAGTTTTTGTTTTAGTAATCAGTTGTTAGAAAACGACTGAAGACATGGTTTTAAGTTTCACATGTTGTAAACAACTGAAGACTTGGTGTTTGTCATCAGTAGTTTTCGACTTGGTTTTGGCTTCAATTGTTTTGAAATCAAACAGCAGTTGTTTGAAACAATTGGAGAATAAAATTGCCCATCAGTTGTTGTCGTCAATTCACATATCTCAGTTGTTTCATTTGACCTTAACACTTACTCAGCAGATTATCTGATTTTCAGATGTTTCATTGGTCATGAGTACTTATCTGTTAGAACAGACTTCAGTAGTTGTAACCACATCAGTACTTTGCAACAAATAAAGTACTTAGTACTTTTAAGTAATTTAGTCTTCAGTAGTTATGAAAACTGCTAAAGATAAAATAACTTCAGTACTTATTTTTGATAGTTGTATACTGATGCTCATCAGTACTTGTGAGCTGAGATCATCAGTAGTTGTCAAATCATTCAAGCTGCAGCATATCAAGCCTTAGCACTAGATTTTGGAAAGTTGCACTGTCGAAAGGCTTAGTAAATATATCTGCAAGCTCATCAGCACTAGGAACAAACTTTGGATCAATCAGACCTTTTTCATAACAATCCTTGATAAAATGATGTCTGGTCTCAATATGTTTGGTCCTAGAATGCTGGACAGGATTCTTAACAATACAAAGAGCTAAAGCACTGTCCATCAATAAAGGAGTCTTAGTCTCTGTAATGTCATAATCCAATAATTGATTCTGAAGCCAGAGTACCTGAGATGTATAACTTGTAGCAGCAATGTACTCTGCTTCAGCAGTGGATGTAGCAACAGAGGTTTGTTTCTTACTCTACCAAGAAACTAAACAGTTGCCTAGAAATTGGCATCCACCAGAGGTTGATTTTCTCGTTAATTTACACCCTGTGTAGTCACTATCAGATAAAGCAACTAATTTGCAAGAGTGCCCAGTGGAATACCAAAGTCCTAGAGATTGAGTTCCTTGCAAATATCTAAAGATCCTTTTGGCTGCAATCATATGCGATACTTTAGGTGCAGCCTAAAATCTAGCACAGACACAAGTTGCAAACATAATGTTTGGTCCAGAAGCTGTAAGGTACATCAAGGAACCAATCATACATCTGTAAAGAGTTTCATTAACTGCTTTACCTTTCTAATCAACATCCAGTTGTGTGGTGCTGCACATGGGAGTAGAACAGGGCTTATAGTTTTCTAAATCAAACTTTTTTAATAAATCCTTTGTATATTTTGACTGATGAATGAAAGTTCCATCAGCCTTTTGTTTGATTTGCAACCCCAGAAAGAACTATAATTCTCCCATGGCACTCATTTCAAACTTTTGTTGCATCAACTTAGTAAAGGCATCACACAACTGTGGATCAGAGGATGCAAAAATAATATCATCAACATAAATTTGAACAAGGAGCTTATGCATGCCTACTTTCTTAATGAACAAGGTTTTATCTATGGAGCCTCTAGTGAAATTATTTTGAAGAAGAAAGTTAGACAGTGTTTCATACCAGGCTCTGGGTGCTTGTTTTAGCCCATAAAGAGCCTTATCAAGCTTAAACACCCAATCTGGATGTTTATGATCTTCAAAAGCTGGTGGTTGGCACATATAAACTTCTTCTTTAATTTACCATATAAGAATGCACTTTTGACATCCATTTGAAAAACTTTGAGATTATGAAAAGCAGCATAAGCTAAAACAATCTGACTGCTTCCAGTTTGGCTACAGGGGCAAAGGTTTCATCATAATCAATACCTTCTTCTTGTGAAAACTCCTGTACAACCAGTTTGGCCTTGTTCTTGACAATTTGGCCTTTTTCATCAGTTTTATTCCTAAACACCCATTTAGTGCCTATTGCACACTTACCTTGGGGTAGAGGAACCAGTTCCCACACTTGCTGCTTTTGAAACTGAAGAAGCTGAAGTTGCATAGCTTCAACCCATCCATTGTCTCTTAATGCAATATGATAGTTATTTGGCTCTTGTTGACTGATGAAGAGAGCATAGTAGCAAAATTTGGACAATTGACTTCTAGTTGAAACACCAGCATTGATGTCACCAATGATCTGAGACATGGGGTGATTCTTCAGTTCTTGATACTCAATAAGATCTATGCAAGTGTTTGTGGGTGATTCAGCAGCAACAGATGGTGATCCAGATTCTTGAAACCTAGAATGAGATGACAATTCAAATGAAGTAGAGGATTCAGAGATCTCATCAGCATTTATTGTGGATGGAACTGCTGAAGCTACACGAACATCAAGTTTAGTAGACTCAGGCAGTTGATCACTAACACTTGCATTTATACCAACAGATGGATAACAAGTGGCACGAGATGATGGATTCACAGAATCTGCAACAGTTGGAGACTGATAAGGAACATATTGCAGTATGTCCAGATCAAATAACTCCACAGGGTTTTGTGGGATTTTCTCCTTTTAAGATTCATTAAACTTTACATGCAAAGTTTCTTCTACAATCTTTGTTCTGCAATTAAAAACTCTGTATGCCTTGCCAGTAGATAACTACCCAACAAAGTACCCTGCATCAACCTTTGATTCAAACTTCTGAAGTGGATCCTTTGTGTTGAGAATATAACAAGGACACCCAAATGATCTAAAGAAGGATATCAGAGGAGCCAAATGATGTAACACTTCATAAGGAGTCTTCATCAACCTTTGATTTACCATACTCTATTTTGCACATAGCAAGCTGTGTTAACAGCTTCAGCCCAAAAGGTTAGTGGCAAACCAGAATCAGCCAACATTGACCTTGCAGCTTCAATAAGGGTCCTGTTCTTTCTCTCCACCACTCCATTTTCTTCAGGAGTTCTTGGAATGCTAAACTGCCTCTTGATTCCCTTAGAGAAATAGAATTCATCAAGTGTGTGATTTTTAAATTTTGTGCCATTATCACTCCTCACACACTTGACAGATAGAGAATACTGCTTTTCCACATGCAACACAAAGTAGATGATAATTTGACCAGCCTCATCTTTTGAATGTAAGAAGAAGGTCCGTACAAATCTGGAATAATCATCCCCAATTACCAGACAGTATTTTTTCTTTTCCATGCTCATCACTCTTACTGGACCAAAAAGATCCATATGCAGTAATTGCAATCAGGCAGTGGACTTTGGTTTTTCTATTGAAGGAATGATACTTTATGTTGCTTTCGTTTTAAACAAGCAGAGCAGTTGTCATCACATTTGAACTCCTTTAATGGCAGACCTCTCACTAAACCATGAAGGATGAGCTAGTTCATGTTTCTAAGATTCACATGACCAAGCCTTATGTGCCAAAGTTCAGATTCCTAAGGGAGAGGCCTTGGAGAACAGACATGGATGGCGTTTTAGATCAATTTTCTTTGATAAGTCTAAGGCATATACTCTTCCAATCCTGTTGGCTTTCAGGATAGTATGTTCACCCAATATCTTGTCAATCATACTCAAAACATTGAAAGACAGAATTTGATAGTATTGACTGGTGAAAAGTGAAACATGCCCTTTATCACACATTTGACTGACACTCAACAAATTGTACTTGAGATTCTCCACATGGTTGACATCATCAAACCTTATTTCACCATTTGAAACAAAGCCTTTGCCGATGATGTAACCCTTAGCATCATTACCAAAAGATACAAATCCCTTCTTTCCTTTAGAGTAGTCGTGAAGAAGAGATCTGCTCCCAGTCATATGCATAGATCCTCCACTATCCACATACCAGATGCTTATATGGCATGTTGAAGAACCCTGCATATATCACAACAACTAGTTAGCTTTTGAGATGCAAACCATTTTGGTTATGGGTCTGTTCTCATCAACAGATTTTATACTAATGATTTGTCATGATTAACAGCCTTTGAAGATGGAGATGGTGCTGAAAAGGATTCCTTGATTTTGGCTTAGTTTTCCTTTTTAGTGGTTTAATCACAGGTACATCTATTTGGTTAACTCTCCCCAACAGATGTTGAACCATGATAACAAGTTGTGTCTGATTGGTTGTTAAAGCCTTCAGTTCAGCAAACACATCAGTACTTGTTTTTGAATGGTTCCTGTGACACACCATGTCCTCCTTTTTGAAAGACACAGACTTAGTCTGTTGTTTTGATACTCCTTGAGGAATATTTTGAGCTGTTTTATGATAAACCTCTTTCTTCTGTTTAGATTTTTGTGAAGACTTTGGTTTATCAGGTTGAGATGTTTGTGGCACAAACTTGGTTTCAAATTCATCTTTCATTTTATTAATTTTCTTTTTAATGATTTTATCTTTGTTAAATTTGGAACCCTTTCTGTACCAACATTCATCAGTGAGATGATTGAATAGACTACATATTTCATATGGCTTTTTCTTCATCTTCTGTTGATCAGCTGCTGAAGAAGATGAAAATACTGAAGGTGTGTTCTTCAGTACTTTCTTCCTCTCAGTACTTATGTGAAGTACTGAAGGATTTGTAACAACTAAAGACTTGTTCTTCAGAAGTTTTCTATCAGTACATTTGGATTTGCTGATAGATTCTTCGGTAGTTGTCAAACCATGTTTGGTTCTATTTGGTTTGAAATGTTCTTCAGGTGTTGTTACTTGCTCTTCAGTACTTTGAGTACCTTGTGAGACAACACCTGAAGTGCTTAGCTTTTCTTTGATCATGTGTTCATCAGCAGTAAGACCATCAGCAGATTGATTAGCTGAGGTACTATTACTGACATCATCCTCTGATTGTACATTATCACTTGAGGATGAGACACATGATGATGTGGTTTGGGAATTGATTTCACCTTTAGATTTTACTTCTGTCTTGGGAGTAAAATCTGTAGGAGGTTCAGTGTGCTTATATCAAATCCCAAACTTCACCTTTGAAGCAGTTTGCTTACTGAGAAGCATTTCAAACCCCTTGCAGATGTTACCCAGCGTTCACACTCAACTTGAGTAGCTGCAAGTGTTTCTTTGAGACTCTTATGATTTTCTAAAATGACCTCTACCTTAGCCTTTTCATCAGTGATTTGTCATTTTAATTTGTAAATCTCATCATCTTTTTCTTTTAAAACAGACTCAAACTCAGCTTTTCTTTTGGAAATCACTTTCTCTAGGTCAAGATTTTTATTAATTAAATCTACATTTACTTCTCTAATTGAGGCAAAAGCAGTGATGCATGACTCAGAACACAACTTGGCCTTAGCCTTAGAAGATACTTGTGGTACCTGTGATGATGAAGCATTGAACATGAACCATGAGTAGACTCCAGGGCCATAAGAGCAAGATTTCCAAAAGGATTTTCACACCATGTTGACTAGCACTAGAAAACACTTGTTCAGAATAACCAAAGAGATCATTTGGTAAACTACTCCAGTCAACAACTCTAGGTGTGAAAAAGCATTGATGTGATTAAGATTGAGATTGAGATTGTTGACTTGATTGAGATGGTTGAGGCTCAGGTAGGGCATGTGATTGTTGAGCTATGGGTACAGGAACCTGATTGGACCGAGGCATGTAAAAGCAAGGATAAGGATATGGCATTTGACCTTGAGGAATAAAATATGCAGGAGATGATTGAATTTGTGAATGATGACCAGAACTAGTAGAATGTTTCCCTTTGTTTTATGAATTATTGCATGGAAAGGTCACAAAGGGTGCAGAAGAGTTAGATCCAGATGATCTACACTCTCTTGCAAAATGTCCAAGTCTATGGCACTTGTGACACCTCAACTTGCTCTTGTCAAAACCAACTTTGGTTTTTCGAGAGAGACCAGGGAATTTTCTACCTGTCCTTTTGTAAAGGTTTTGAGATCTGATATTAACTAATGCCATTTGGCTTAAAATATCCATCTCTTCCAAATCATCATGAGCAATTCCTTTCAAATCATCCATCAAAAAGCATAGATTGTCACTATTACATCCTAAATTACTATAAATACGAGCAAAAGCATGATCTTCACTGTTTGAAGAGAAATCAATTTGCTCATCATAAGAATGTTCTCAAGTAGCATATTCTGACTCATGACCAACCAGAGCAGTATTCCCTGGTACAAAATCATCAGTGAGCTTCCCAGATGAAGTCAGTTTCCTTTTCTGTTCTATCTCTCTTTCAAATATTAGCAGTTTCCCATGAAGTTGGGTGAGAGATAGATTATCTAGATTTGCACTGGAATGTAGGACAATAGTATATGTGTCCCATCTCTCAGGCAGGGATCTGAGAAATATATTGTTCATCTGACTGTTTGTATATTCATGTTTAACCATTTTCAACTCAGATATCAAAAAGGAGAATCGCTCAAACTGTTGAGTCAGTGACTCACCCTTTCTATCAGAGAATGTCTCATATTGCTGGGCAAGGATTTCTTTATTGTTTGCTAAGACCTCATCAGTTCCTCCAAATTGTTCTTTCAGAGCAACCCAGAGGTCATGAGCAGATTCATGATGCATAAGTGCAGAATAGATTTCATTAGGCAGTGCCATGGCCAGAATTCCATGGGCTTTAGCATCAATTTCAAACAGTTTCAGATCTTCATCTGAATATTGCTCTTTCTTCTTCGAAACCATTTCATTGGTTTCCAGTTTACTCACCATAGGCTTATATTGTCTATGAACCACAGATTTCCAATAACCTGAACTGTTGACAGACAGGTGATGGAGCATCCGCCGTTGCCATATGTTGTACTCACTCCTAACAAGCATCGGACGCTTTGTTGTGGAGCCAGTATTGTGAGGATCATTGATTGATGTAGCCATTTTCACCAATTCAAATAGGTTCAATGAGATTTTAACAGATCTAACTCAAAAACTCAACAACACAGTTTAAAACAAGAAGAATCTCAAATTAATTCACAGGAAGCAACAGAAAAACAAACTCTATAACCAATTCTTGCAAATTTGCTAATTCGATCAAACTTAGATATCAAAAGAACAGTTTCAATGATCAATTATTAAATCGATTAGTGATTAACCCACTCTGATACCATTTGCACAGATCGAGATCTAGTTTGATCAATTAGATTAGGATTTGCAGCGGAATAGCACACGAATTAGACGAAATTATAGCAAGAATAATATGAATATTCAATCAAACAGTAACGGTTATATAGAGAGAGTTTTCTGCAAAAAAAATGTTTTCATTAATGCACAAGCTTCCCATATGGGGAAATTAGGTCAACATTTCTTTTATAAGGAATGTGACATCAGCTGACGTCACTTGATAGTGACATCTAACTGATTTATACAAACAATTGAAAGTAAACTAAACTACTGAAGATGTCCACAACAACTGAGGACACCTTCACTAAAAGCTAAGTATAAGCTAACATTACAACTACTAAAGTTATAACATCTGAAGTGTAAGAACTTCAGATGTTTTACATAATATAAAACTACTCATTACTAACTACTGAAATGTAAACCATCACAACTACTGAAGAGAACTACTTCAGCTGTTGTGACAACTTCTAAGAACTGATCTTCAGAATTTGTCTTCAGACTTTTTCTTCAGACTTTGTCTTCAGACTTGTCTTCAGACTTTGTCTTCAGACTTTGTCTTCAGACTTTGTCTTCACACTTTGTCTTCACACTTTGTCTTCACACTTTGTCTTCACACTTTGTCTTCAGACTTTGTCTTCAGACTTTGTCTTCAGACTATGTCTTCAGACTTTGTCTAAAGACTTTGTCTAAAGACTTTGTCTTCAGACTTTGTCTTCAGACTTTGTCTTCAGACTTTGTCTTCAGACTTGTCTTCAGACTTTGTCTTCAGCTGTTGTCTTCAGACTTTGTCTTCAGACGTTGTCTTCAGACTTTGTCTTCACAGTTTGTCTTCACACTTTGTCTTCACACTTTGTCTTCACACTTTGTCTAAAGACTTTGTCTAAAGACTTTGTCTACAGACTTTGTCTTCAGACTTTGTCTTCAGACTTTATCTTCAGCTGTTGTCTTCAGACTTTGTCTTCAGACTTTGTCTTCAGACTTTGTCTTCAGACTTTGTCTTCAGCTGTTCTCTTGAGACTTTTTCTTTAGATTTTGTCTTCAGCAGTTGTCTTCAGACTTTGTCTTTAGACTTTGTCTTCAGACTTTGTCTTCAGACTTTGTCTTCAGACTTTGTCTTCAGACTTTGTCTTCAGACTTTGTCTTCAGACTTTGTCTTCAGACTTTGTCTTCAGACTTTGTCTTCAGACTTTGTCTTCAGACTTTGTCTTCAGACTTTGTCTTCAGACTTTGTCTTCAGACTTTGTCTTCAGACTTTGTCTTCAAACTTTGTCTTCAAACTTTGTCTTCAACTGTTGTAGATCACTTCAGTTATTTTGATGTCTGTGGGACTTAAAGGTTTTTCTGATCTGGCTCATTGCTTCTTTTGGTCCAACAACTCGAGATCCTCCAGCCTTGTCCAAGGATTTCCAGGCCATCCTCGACCAGTTACACACTCCAACCCGTGGGCTACATTGAGTGTAAGCTTCATGTCACCCGGTTTGGTCATTTCATGCGTTTGTCTTCATTTTTCATAAAAAAACCTTACCATTTTACCTTCTAACAGAACCTTGCTGCTAATAGCTCGTTCATAAGGAGCTCTTCACACTCTTGAAGGTACTCCCTCGTTTATACATGACATTCTATAGCTGTAACGCGGTTTACACCTAGAAAACCCTCTCTTTGGGAGTATTTACACCATCCCACTTGCTCAACTTGTAACCTTTCGAAACTAATCTTGTAACCTGCTCAAAATGGGTTTTCTAAATTCCTAATAACCTGCTTTTAATGTTCCAAAAGGTTTGGGTAATGTTTAATCACAAGTTTTAACGTTTAACACATGTGTAATGGAAGACAATGGTGTAATCTTAAAGTTTCCATCTCGTTCGTGGTTTGTTAGTTGAACCCACGGGAATGACATAGTATTTCAGTAGGTTTTGGATGATTTTGGGTGTGTGATGAGATGTTAAAGGCTGAAAATATAACTGTCATAGACTTATAAGCGATTTGGGCATATTCGGGGACCCGAAAAGTGGTAAACAAGCTAAAAACAAGAAAACATGGGTGTTGACCATCTTAAAACGTATTCTAGGCTCTAAAATGGTTAGCAAAGTATCTGGATAGGATTTATTGCAAAAATTGGGCAAACAAACTTTTAAATGGTCAAATTCGGGTAAAAACAAGTTTTAACGGGTTAAACCTAAAATGTGGACCTTCACCTAAGAAGAGCTTGTAAAACATTTTCAGCAGATTAACAACTTATAAACAGTTATTTATGATAAAATTTAATGAATCTAAGATCAATTTTATGGAAACCAAACTTTGGGGTAGAAGTTGTAAATTTTGGAAACTTGGAGGACTAAACTGTAAATTTTGCTAAACTTCTATGAACCGACCTCTTGAACCAAGAATCACTTAGAAGACTCAAACTAACTTATATAGGTGATTTAGCATGGTAAATCATGTATTCTTTCCTTAGAAACCCTAACTTACTATAAAATGAAACTTTTTATATAAAAACTTGGCAAATCAAAGGCTATTAAGACGTTAACCTCATGACACACTTAATGCGTCTTCATAACCCTAGAATTAGTGGCTTAACACTTAAAACTTAATGGTTAGGTGCTAGACTTGAGACTTTTCCTGGCACACGAAGAGCCCCTTTTTTCCTGAGATTTTAAGGTGAGTTCAAGTGTTCCCTTTTTACTACTGTTTTTGGGATGAAGCATGATCTATTTAAACTAAACTATATTTGTGCTATATTATGATGCTATATGTTATGGTAACATTGATACCTGCTGATACTTGTATCATAGTCATTAGTTCTTTTGTGAACCACTTGTTTATATGGGTAGATCTACTTGGGGAATCCCCCACACACAGTGCCTTCCGTGATGAACGTGAAGGTTACCACACTGATATCTTGTGGGGTGGTTTGTAGCATGTATCAGGTTTTATTAGATACTATGGTGGACCATCCGGCAGGTACGATCCACTGGTTTGAGGCTCAGTTCTCCCCAAGGGGATTGAACCGGTAACATAATTTTTGAAAGGGCTAGCCGGGGTTGAGTACAGGGTTGATTATGATCCCCACAACAATGATACTATAACTTTTTAATAAAGTGTGGATTATAATTAATCCTTGTTTTTAAACTTTAAGCACTTGAATTCACCAACTTTTAAGTTGACACAATTTCTTTTAAGCATGTTTCAAGTGATGCATGAGTGGAGTCTAGCTGTGTAGATCTAACGCCCCGAATAATGTCTAAGCGAGCCAAATATTAATAATGGGCTTAGACGAGATCAATTAGTGAAAATAAGATGGATATGGTTATAGACCGAGTACACTTCGAGGGTTATGTTTTTGGCGAGTTTAAGGTCCCGGGAACACCCGGTATATATAAACGGATTAGCTTGAGCGGCTCTCATTTGCAACTCAACACTCTAGTTCTAGAGAGGGAGTAGAGAGAGAAAGTAGAGAGATTGCAGATTCAAGGCTCGGTTGATCTCGGGATTAAAGATCGGTGTTCGTGGGCATCCAAACAACAAGAAAACACCAAGAATCCAGGTAAGAAATATCATTTAATCGTTGCTTTTGATGTAAACCCGGATTCTTGGGTTTGGGTTTTTAAAAGTGGCAAAGATTCGCCCAAAAATTCATGTTTTTGTGCAAGAAAAAATGTAAGAAGCTTAGATAAAGCTTATTGGGTGATAAACCAAGGTTTTGGATGTAAAAGATTGAAGTTTTGGGTCAAAAATGGGTTGTTCGTAATTTTCAGCCCCTTCTGTGAAATTGGGTGTTCATCCAGGGAAATTAGGTATTCGTCCGGCGAAACTGTGGATCTTCCTGCAAAACTAGCGAAACTGGCAGCGAAACTGGCAGCGAAACTGGCAGCGAAACTGGCAGCGAAACTGGCAGCGAAACTGGCAGCGAAACTGGCAGCGAAACTGGCAGCGAAACTGGCAGCGAAACTGGCAGCGAAACTGGCAGCGAAACTGGCAGCGAAACTGGCAGCGAAACTGGCAGCGAAACTGGCAGCGAAACTGGCAGCGAAACTGGCAGCGAAACTGGCAGCGAAACTGGCAGCGAAACTGGCAGCGAAACTGGCAGCGAAACTGGCAGCGAAACTGGCAGCGAAACTGGCAGCGAAACTGGCAGCGAAACTGGCAGCGAAACTGGCAGCGAAACTGGCAGCGAAACTTCTAGTGAAGATGCCATCGAAACTAGCAGCGAAACTAGCAGCGAAACTGCTAGCGAAATTAGCAGCAAAATTAGGCAGAAATTAACTCATTTGAGTGTTAACTTATCTGCAGGTTGTGTAGTGCAACCCCTACTTTGAAAGCTTGATTGAGAAGCTACTCATCGAGTATAGCTGAGTTTTGGATCCCCATGTGGTGACACCAGAAGCTAAATGTGTATCCTAATTTATCTGGGAGTTACATCTAGGGTTCGAGGGATGGTCCGATCTTCCGGGCCTACGACCCTACAATATGCGGTGGATCTCACTAGTAGCCTGACTAATGACCTAATTAGAGCTAGATGGATAGAGCAGGGAAGAACTGAAGAAAGAAAGAGAAAATTGATTGATGCCAATAAGGCGATGGGCAACAGCACTGGTTCAAGCAGGAGAGCAGGTGAAGGTGTAAGGAATGACGATCAAGGTGGAAGGGCACAGAGGCTGTATGTAGGCACAAACCCGTATTGTAACAAGTCCAAATTGCACCATCAAAGGGAGTGCAACCCAATGCCTTGTTTCAGGTGCAAGCGAACTGGCCACTTGATCTTGGATTGCATATTCACGTTGGGTAAGCAGTGTTATGAATGTGGAGACGCTGGGCATATGAGGAAGAAATGCCCCAAGCTGGCAAGAGACAACGATGCAAGACATAACAAGCCTAAGGGACGAGAATTTGTGACGGGACCAGCTAATGCCCACAAGGAACCTGATGTGGTTAATGGTACGTTCCTTATAAACAATCGTCCTGCTACCATAGTCTTTGATACA
The DNA here is from genome assembly GCA_025506515.1 of Flaveria trinervia. Taxonomy (NCBI): domain Eukaryota; kingdom Viridiplantae; phylum Streptophyta; class Magnoliopsida; order Asterales; family Asteraceae; genus Flaveria; species Flaveria trinervia. Next base: position 67,396,313 of record CM046446.1, read on the forward strand.
TGAGCAACTGTTAGTTTTTTCTCTACTGCTTTTAGGCCTTTGATTGACTTGAGTGCGTGTATCCTGACTCATCCATTTACCGTATAATTTGCCAATGGTAACGTTATAGAAACTAATGAAGTCATCAAGGACTATTCTATGAATCTAAAAGGTAGCACATTTAAGATCAACCTAATCCCTATTAAGCTAGGAGGATTTCATATGGTTGTTGGTATGGATTGGCTGGCTAAGCAAAAAGTCGAAATCGTCTACGAGAAACGCCTGCTTGGGATACCATTGAGCGACGGGAAAGTACTAGTGATTCGTGATGAGGGAAGTGAAATGCTAAGCCCTATGATATCCCATATGAAAGTGACCAAGAGCCTTGAGAAGGGACGTCCAGCTCTCATGGTCTACGTAATGCAAGATAAAGAGGGGAAGAATATTGAGGATATTCTAGTAGTTTCTGAATATCCAGAAGTGTTTCGTGAAGATCTACCGGGACTCCCTCCGAACCGACAAGTCGAGTTTCAGATAGACCTACTGCCTAGTGCTGAACCAGTAGCTAAGGCATCATATCGAATCGCCCCTCCCAAGATGAAAGAACTAATGATGCAGATCCAAGAACTACTGGACAAGGGATTTATTTGATCGAGTGTTTCTCCATAGGGTGCGCCGGTCTTATTTGTGAAGAAGAAGGATGGAACCCTACGGATGTGCATCGATTACCAAGAGCTAAACAAGCTGACGATAAAGAATCTTATCATCTCCCAAGGATTGGTGACTTATTTGATCAATTGCAGGGAGCTAGCTTCTTCTTGAAAATAGATTTAAGATCAGGATACCATCAACTGAAAATAAGGGAAGAAGACATACCCAAAACAGCTCTCTGGACGAGATACGGACATTATGAGTATCTAGTCATGCCATTTGGACTAACTAATGCACCAGAGGCATTTATGGATCTCATGAATCGTGTATGTCGACCGTATCTTGACAAGTTTGTGATTGTGTTTATCGATGATATCCTGATCTACTCCCGTAGAAAAGAAGAGCACAATAAACACCTCAGTCTGATTCTCGAGCTGCTCAAAAATGAACAATTATATGCCGAATTCTCCAAATGTGAATTTTGGATGTGAGAGATCTTGTTTTTAGGGCATGTGGTAAATGAGAATGGGATTGAAGTTGACCCTTCAAAGATTAAGGTGATTGAGGACTGGAAAATTCCTCAAAATCCTACCGAGATAAGGCAATTCCTTGGATTGACCGGATACTACCTAAGGTTTATTAAAAACTTCTTGCGCAATGTGCAACCATTGATTTCTCTGACGAAGAAGAACACAACCTTTGTGTGGGAACGAGAGTAGAATGAAGCATTTGAAACACTCATGGAGAAGTTGTGTAGTGCACCTATCCTAGCTCTCCCAGAAGGAATTGAGGATTTTGTGGTCTAGTGCGACACCTCGTGCCAATGACTAGGATGCGTGCTAATGCAACACAACAAAGTAATCGCTTATGCATCAAGGTTACTAAACGATAATGAGAAGAACTACACAACGCATGATCTAGAATTGTGTGCCGTGCTGTTTGGACTGAAGATGTGGAGACATTATATCTATGGCACGAAGTGCATTATTTACACTGACCATAGGAGTTTGTAGCACATTCTGGATCCAAAGATGCTAAACATGCGCCAACAAAGATGGGTCGAGTTACTGAATGACTACGAATGTGAGATACGCTACCATCCTGGTAAGGCCAATATACTGGCCAATATAGGGAGAAACCTTTGCGCATACGTGCCTTAAGAATAAGTGTGTACACGGACCTTACCACAAGACTAAAAGAAGCACAAGGCGAGGCGCTAAAGGAAGACAAGTTAGCAGGGGAATTGTTAACGGGAATGCAGAAAAGATTTGAGCTGAATAACCATGGTATATATAAATGTGAAAGGAGAACGTGGGTACCAAAGCATGGGGGAATTAGAGAGGTGATCCTCGATGAAGCCCATAAGTCTAGGTACTCGGTTCACCCTGGAAGTGACAAGATGTACCATGATCTAAAAGCCCTTTTCTGGTGGCCTGGGATCAAGAAATCCATCACCATTTATGTGAGCAAGTGTTTGACGTGTGCCATGGTGAAGGCTGAAAATCAAAAACCATCAGGGACGTTACAACCGCCTGAAATTCTAGAATGGAAATGGGATAATGCCACAATGGATTTTGTGACAAAGCTACCCAGAACGTTTAGAGGTCATGACACCATTTGAGTAATAGTGGACATGTTAACCAAATCAGCACATTTCTTGCTGGTTAGGGAAGACTACGACCTAACAAAACTGGCTCAGTTGTATAATGATGAAATAGTGACTAGGCATGGTGTGCTTTTGTCAATCATCTCCAATCATGATAGCCATTTCACTTCACGTTTCTGGAAGTCACTGCAGCAAGCATTAGGAACTCGTTTAGACATAAGCACTACATACCACCCACAAACCGATGGCCAAAGCGAGAGAACTATTCAAACCCTGGAACACATGCTAAGAGCTTGCGTGATTTACTTTGGCGGGAACTGGGACAACCACTTTCCTTTTGTAGAGTTCTCCTATAATAACAGTTACCACACAAGTATAAAGGCAGCTCCGTATGAGGCCCTATATGGTAGGAAATGCTGATCACCATTGAATTGGAATGAGATTGGTGACAGCCACATAATGGGTCCTGACATTGTGATTGAAACCACCGAAAAGATATTCAAACTTAAGGAGCGGTTGAGAGCAGCCAGGGATTATCAAAAGAAATACGTTGACAAAAGACAAAAACCTTTAATGTTTCAAGTGGGTGACAAAGTAATATTGAAAGTGTCACCATGGAAATGTACCGTGAGGTTTGGAAAGAGAGGAAAACTAAGCCCGAGATACATTGGACCATTCGAAATACTAGCAAGAGTTGGACTTGTGGTGTATAAATTAAAGCTGCCACAAGAGTTGAGTTATATACATGACACCTTCCATGTGTCAAACCTTAAAAAGTGCTTAGTGGACGAAACCTTGTTGATACCATTGAGGGAAGTTAGGGTAACCGATAAGTTGAACTTCATAGAACAACCCGTAGAGATCAATGACCGGCTGGTCATGAAACTTAGACGAAGTCGCATACCCAATGTCAAAGTAAGATGGAATTCTAAGCGAGGACCAGAATTGACTTGGGAGCGAGAAGATGAAATGAGGAAGAATTACTCGCATCTCTTCGAACCTACCCGTACCAAATCTAAGCGAATCTAAAATTTCGTGACAAATTTATTTAAACGGTGGGAGAATGTAACACCCGACCTCTAGGTCATAATTCTTACCTTACCGACCTGCATCTTTTCTGATTCTACTATTATTAATACTACTATCATTGATACTATTCTCTCCTACATGCTATGTGTTTTGGTACTCTTGTCTTAATTGACCCCATTTTGGAGTAAATGCCTTGGGTTGACCGCATTTCCTCCTGGCCCATTCACCTTGGTTAATGCGGACGAACCACTTCAGCCGCATTGGCTAATGCGGATCGACCTATTCAGCCGCATTTGGTTACTATGGATGAACCTCTTCAGCCACATTGGTTAATGCGGATGGACCTATTCAGCCGCATGTGGTTAATGCGGAGGAACCTCTTCAGCCACATTCGTTAATGCGGATGGACCTATTCAGCTCCATATGGTTAATGCGGATGAACATCTTAGCCGTATTCCATCTTGTTATGACTCCTTATAACTTGTGTTTTTGTGATGTTTTAGCTAGATCAAGCATTTGTTAGGGGAAAACTTAGTGTCCCGGGAAAGTTTGTTAGTCACCCCTCAAACAATTAAAGTGTGTGCCCACACAATTAATTATCGGTTAATACATGCATGTTCATGCATAATAATCATCAACTAACTAAATTTACCACCTAAGATACTACCCACTACTACAAGATAATACTACATAATATTGTTTAACATTTAAATTTAAATCTAAAACCCACACATGGGACCAAATTTGGCCGCCCCTTTGAACACCAATCCCCTCCCATTTCCTCCACTAAACTCCACCACTCTCTCCTCCAATCTCTTTTCATGCAACACTAGAACATATCCCCCTTTTTCCCTCCCTCTCATTCTTGGTTCTCTCCAGCTGAAACACACACACTCTCTCTTGAATTTCCTCTCCATTCTAGCTTGTTTTCGAAGGTACATAACATCATACAATCAGCCAAGCTCAAGAACTGCAAAGGTGAAGTTTTGTGTGCCCTTGGGTACACAGTTCTTACTAGTTTGGTCTTCTCCAGCCATAGTCGTTATCCTCCAGCCTTGTCCAAGGATTTCCAGGCCATCCTCGACCAGCTACACACTCCAAACCACGGGCTACATTGAGTGTAAGCTTCATGTCACCCGGTTTGGTCATTTCATGCGTTTGTCTTCATTTTTCATTCAAAACCTTACCATTTCCGTATCTAACAGAAACTTGCTACTAATACCTCGTTCATAAGGAGCTCTTCACGCTCTTGAAGGTACTCCCTTGATTATACATAACACGGTTTACACCTAGAAAACCCTGTTTTGGGGACTATTTACACCATCCAACTTGGACAACTTATAACCATTCGAAACTAATCTTGTAACCTGCTCAAAATGGGTTTTCTAATATCCTCATAACCTGCTTTTAATGTTCCAAAGGGTTTGGTTAATCTTTAATCACAAGTTTTAATGTTTAACACATGTGTAATAGATGAAAATGGTGTAATCTTAAAGTTTTCTTCTCGTTCATGGTTTGTTAGTTGAACCCATGGGATTGATATAGTATTTCAGTAGTTTTGGATGATTTTGGGTATGTGATGACATGTTAAAGGCTGAAACTATAAATGTGATAGACTTATAAGCGATTTGGGCATATTCGGGGACCCGAAAAGTAGTAAATGAAGGGATTTAACAAGATTATCAAAGTCCATATAAGCTATTTTATAGGAAAACGCAGCGGATTAAGAGTTTAAAATCTTGTTAATATATATATAGATTATCAAAACCCATTTGTAAGCTAAATCCAAACCATGGATCCAAATACGAAATGCATACAAAAGGACAACTAAAGGAGGCTTAGAAGACAACCTTTTGAGCTGCTTGAAGACGGGTTTGTGAGGGTGCAAAGGATGAACTTTATGGCTGAAACTTGAACCAAAATGACCTCAAGAAAGCTAAACCCCAAACCAATAACAAAACACCTTTAGAACCATGGTTATGGAGGACAAGATGATGATGTTTGATGGTCAAGACTTCAATGTAGAAGTCCTCAAGAGATGATACCCACAAGCTCCTTCAAACACCCTTGAAATGCTAGGTTTTCGACACCAATTTCCAGCAACTTCAAACCTTTGTAGTTGCTGAAATGTCCTTCTCTTGTTCCAGCTCCAAAAACGTTTTTAGAGAGAGTTTCTGAGAGAAATCTTCAGCCTTTGCATGCAAGAGAGAGAGGGTGCAAGATTGGAATGTGTGTGTATTGAGTCATGCACTACTCAAGACAAAAGGGTGGTGACATTTAAGGCCCCTTGGGAGGCCGAAATGTTACAAAGGATTTTAAAATCCATTTTACCTCCCTTTTATAATAAACACATTTAATCTTATATTTTATAAAGTTGAAACCAATTTTAACTTAATAAACTTAGCACTCTTTTATTTGTTATTATTTAACAAACTTAAATAATGAAACAAAAAAAACTCATGAACAATTATCCATATAATGATGTTCATCTACAAAAGCGATGTATTTAGAAAACTTATTTTCTTTAAATTGATGTCAATATTTATTTTATGATCTTATCAACGAATAAATATTTATGGGTGTTTGTCTAGCTTGTTATTGGGTATGTCCCGACTTGGATCATATCACACTAGCCACATCAACTTAATATGTATCTTGGGCAGAACAAGTCTTTCAATCTCCCACTTGCACAAGATTCATAGAAGGTTGATGCAAGCAACAAATATCACCTAGCAACGGTTTGTTACTCCTAATGTATATGATTAAGTGCCATTCATAACATCATCCTCTTCAAGTACCTTACTTGAAATGTTTTAGGTGAATCAATCATCTATCCTTTTGTTTGAGATGTCATGTTGAATCCTAGAGACACAGAATGGTCATTCTCCGATGATTTAACTTTAATAGGCCTTAGACATCCAACTCTCACGAATAAGAGAAACAAATCCCATCTTGACTACCTACGTCTCTCATAATCACCTTATATCATACCTGAACCTAGCCTTATGTACTGCCAATCTTTCAGAACAGCAAAGAACTAAGTCAAAGCACAATACTTGGTGAATATCAAGACCCATAGTATCTCAGGTCTAAGGATACAATGATATTCGCCTTTACTCAATATCTCTTATGACTAAGCACAAAGATTCTATGCAGAAATAATTGAGAGCGGGTCGGTCCAATATCTATATCCCATAGATATCAATGAACCTTGGTAGCAACCTTTTGCTTTATATTCATGCCTTATGAATATCAACCAATCCAAGTTCATTATAGTCTTACATTCATAGTTGTTCCCAAAAGTATGATCAACTACGGACATTTAAAATAACTTATTTATTTACGGATTTAAACATGCTAAAAGGAAGAACAAATGAAATTTATAACCAGATAATAAGGTCAAATAACATAAGTTCCAATATCTAAATACAAATTTCGATCAAGTCCAATCACTAGAATATCGAAGTCCTAGGGCACAAGTATGACTTTCATGCTTTCACCTATCTAGGAGCTTGGTGAATGGATCCGCAACGTTTTGAACGGTGTGAACTTTGCGAATACATATCTTTCCTTTTTCAACTTCATCCCTTATGTAGTTGAATCTTCGTTCAATGTGCCAAGTCTTTTTATGAGCACAAGGTTCCTTGATTTGAGAAATCGCACCCTCGTTGTCACAAAAGATCTCTAGGGGGTCTTGAATGGTAGCAACTACCCCTAGATCAGCAATGAACTTCCTAAGCCACGCAACTTCTTGAGCTGCCAATGAAGCGGCGATGTATTCTGATTCTGTTGTAGATAGTGCCACTACATCTTGCTTTGAGCTCTTCCATGAGACTGCTCCTCCATTCATAATGAAGACATATCCCGACTGTGATCGAGAATCATCTCGATCAGTTTGGAACTCGCATCCGTGTAACCCTTTACAACGAGCTCCTCCTCACCAGATCCATATATTAAGAACATATCCTTAGTGTTCCTAAGGTATTTCAAAATACTTAACAGCCATCCAATGACTATTACCAGGATTCTGTTGATATCTACTTGTCATCTTAGAGCACATGACATGTCCGGCCTAGTACATATCATTGCATACATGATGGATCCTATAGTAGATGCATATGGGACTCCATTCATTCTTTCTTGTTTAACCTTTGAACTAGGGCATTGAGATGAGCTCAATATAGTCCCTTTCTGAATAGGTACTAACCCCTTTTAGAATTCTCCATCTTGAACCTCTTCAAGATCTTTTCAATGTATGCACTTTGGTTTAAACCTATTAATCGCCTTGATCTATCTCTATAGATCTTTATTCCTAAAATATAAGCGGCTTCACCAAGATCCTTAATGGAAAAAAAGCTTCCAAGCCAGGTTTTTACACCTTCCAAGGTTGGAATGTCATTTCCAAAAAGTAGAATGTCATCGACATATAATACAAGGAAAGTACTAATGCTCCCACTAGCTTTCTTATACACACAAGCTTCATCAGCATTTTGATGAAGCCAATTTCTTTACTTCATCATCAAAATGGTGATTCCAACTTCTTGACGCTTGTTTCAATCCGTAGATTGATTTCTTTAACTTGCATACCTTGTTAGGATGTTTTGGATCGACAAAACCTTCAGGTAGTTCCATATGGACATCTTCCTCAAGATATCCATTAAGGAAAGCAGTTTTGACATCCATTTGTCAAATCTCATAGTCATAATATGCTGCTATGGCAAATAATATCCTAATAGACTTTAGCATTGCCACAGGGGAGAAAGTTCATCATAATCAATCCCTTGAGTTTGAGTGAAACCTTTTGCTACGAGTCTAGCTTTATAAGTATCCAAGTTTCCATGCATATCGGTTTTTTTCTTGAAAACCCACTTACTTCGAACTATCTTGGACTTAAGAGGTGGTGTAACCAATTCCCAAACTTGGTTATCATACATGGATTACATCTCAACGTTCATGGCTTCTTGCCATTTGTCAAAATCAGGTTTTGACATTGCATCATGGTATGTGGTTGGTTCATACGAATCTACCACATAGTATCCATCCATGAAAAATCCATATCTCTCAGGAGGAACACTAATTCTACCAGATCTACGAATGTTTTGTGTATCTTGATCATCCATATGATCATTCTCAACATTCTCGTGTTGATTGCTAGTATCAACCAATTGTGTATCGTTTTGTGAATCTTGAACCACTTCAAGTTCCACTGCTCTTCCACTAGTTTCTTCCGAAAGAAACTTAGTTTCCAAGAACTCTGCCTTTCTAGCAATAAACACTTTCTGCTCTGTCAGATCATAGAAATAATATCCAATACAATCTCTAGGATATCCAATGAAGACACACTTTGTGGATCGAGCTTCCAGTTTGTTTTGAGTGTATTGCTTAGGATAAGCATCACACCCCCAAACTTTTAAATATGATAATGATGGAACCCTTCCATGCCATACCTCGAAAGGTGTCCTTTCCACTTTCTTGGTTGGGGCCATATTTAAAATACAGGCCGCGGAGAGCAACGCGAAACCCCAAAATGATAGAGGCAGTGTGCTTCTAGCCATCATTGATTGAACCATATCCAATAGAGTCCGATTCCTCCTCTCAGACACACCATTATGTTTTGGTGTTCCCGGTGGAGTAAGTTGTGAGATAATCCCACAACTTCTAAGATATTCTTGAAATTCACTACTAAGGTATTCACCTCCTCTATCTGTTCGAAGAATCTTGACCGTTTTGTTGAGTTGATTTTCTACTTCATTCTTGAAAATTTTGAACATTTCAAAAGATTCATGTTTGTGTCTTAACAAGTACACATACCCATATCGACTATAGTCATCGGTAAAGGTAATGAAGTATCTTTCACCATTCCTAGTTGTTGATTTCAAACGTCCACATACATCCGAATGTATGATCCCTAATAAATCTTTTGCCCTTTCATTAGTCCCACTAAAAGGGGCCTTTGTCATTTTACCTTGTAAACAAGACTCGCATACATCAAATGAATCATTTTCATGGTTTTCAAAAGACCATTTTTTTGAAGTTTTTGCATACGATTCTTGTTTATGTGACCAAGGCGACAATGCCAAAGATAGGAATCACTCAAATTAAGTTTGAGCCTCTTGGTGTTGCTTGGTACATAGAGCTATCATATGTTGTGTTATTATGAACCAATTCATAAATACCATTACAAGGTATAGCCTTAAAATAAAACACATGATTTAAAGAAACATGAATATCATTGTCAACAAACTTGAAATCATAATCATATTGTCTTAAACGGGAAACAAAAATAATGTTCCTAGTCAAGCTAGGAGCATACAATACATTCTTTAAAATGACTTCCAACCCACTTGGAAGCTTCAAAATGTAGTCTCTTGGGCTTCCACGTGAACCTTTGCACCATTGTCCATAAAGAGACTTATTTCCCCTTTTGCATAATGCTCAGTTCTTTTGAACCCCTGCAACAAATTGCAAATATGAGTTCCACATCCAGTATCTAATACCCATGTGTTAGAAGAAATAACATTAAGCTCAACATGTATCATAAACATTGTACCTGAAGTTTGGCGCGTCCCTCTTCGATCTCAACGCTTTGAGATAGACCGGACAATTGCGTTTCCAATGGCCTTTTCACCACACTCAAAACATGGGTCATCTTAGCAACCTTTTGCTTCTTTTCTTTCGGTTTGGGCGGTTCCATTTTTGCTTTACCCTTACCCTTCCCTTTGACGTGCCCCTTCCCTTTGGCAACATTTGCCCTAGGGTCGTGGAGGTGCCTTTTCCTACTACCACCTTCATTGATCCTAAGGACCGGTAGAACATTTCTACCCATGCCTGCCTTGGTCGTTTTGAGCATTGAGTGGAGCTCACCAATGCTCTTATCCCATCCATTCATGTTATAGTTCATAACGAAGCTATCAAACTTCTTGGATAGGGAGTTGAGGATCAAATCTGTTGCCAACTCGTTGGACACACGACAGTTAAGCCTTTCAAGGCGATCAATGTGGCTCTTCATCTTGAGAACGTAAGATGATACCGATTGGGTCTCGTCCATTCGACATGCATGAAGTGCCCGAATGGTTTCGAAGCACTCCACCCTTGATTGTTGTTCGAACATTTCCTTCAACTGGGTGATCATGTCATAGGCATTGTGGTTCTTAAAGTCCTTTGGCAAATCGGGTATCATACTCGCCAGCATGAGACACGAGACTTGCACAGAGTCTTCGGTGTACTTGACCCACTCGGCAAAGGCCTCAACGTCATTTTCATCGGGTTGATCGGGAATGGGATCGTCTAACACATAGGACTTCTTTTCCTGTTGAGAACAATTCTCAAATTTGGTACCAATCCATGAAGTTCCCATGGTTTAGACGTTCCTTTTCAAGGATGGTCCTTAGTGATAGGTTATGGACGGTCGGGATTGCGTTGTTGTTAGCCATCTACAATATTACAAAGTTAAATTTTTAGTACTTTTAATATCAATGTATTTTGATTATTAATACCCTTTTTGTCTCATAGACAATTAATAGTCAAAATTTTAGAATCCAACGTTACATTTAAATATCGGTTAGGTGACCTTTATCCCTTTATTTAAATTAACAAGGTAGTCAACGTTTGACAATTGTAACCTATTACAATTTCTAGTGTATGGGATGGGTTAAACATCTTATGTTTGTTAGGCATGTTTATCCCATCAACACCTTTGTACATCATGCTTCGGTGATCCTAATGCATGATTTCCAAATTAAGTCGTCCTACTTAGACACACGTGTGGATTTGCTAATATTAGTGGTTAGGTGACCTTTATCCCATAAATATGGCAAACCCACCTCAAAACCATAAGTTCCTTTTAATGTGGTTAGGTGACCTTTATCCCACATTAAATTCTCAAATGATTCGAGTGTTGTATAATAGGATGGTGTTTGACTTGATATAAAAGGGATTTATGTTTCACAAAATTCTAGTTTGGAAAACAATTTTCATACCTTGCATTTGTATGCATTCAAATACATGGTAGTTAATTGAAAACATATTTCAAAATTCCTTTTAATAGCCCATTAATTATGAAATCAATAACCTTCGGTAAAACCCATTTTATTACTTATTGATTTCTAAGGAATCAATTATATGCGAGTGGTTGATTTCGAGTTGTTAACAATCCAATTCCATAATAAGATAAGAAGAACATAAATCAACCATACATGCATAATAAAACAACCACAAGTTCATAACCATAGCCAATGGATTTGGCAACACTTGTTGGCCAAAACAAGTGTGTCAAGAAGGTCAATAATAAAGGATAAACATGACACAAGGCATTAAGATGGTGTGTTCCCACTTGATCCCGCATCCTAATGCATCAAGTGCCCATTTTGTGTTGTCACCGATTTGCTTTATTTGGGATTTCTTTTGGGCTCCAACTTCAGCTCCTAGCTTCCTTGGGCCTTCATGCTTTGGGCTTTGGTTATTGGGCTTAAAACCAATCTTGGGCTATGAGGCCCATTTGGGTCTAAAATGGCCCAAACCAAAATCAAAGTCTTCTTTGAACTTCTTTTACAAAATATATCCTAATACATTTTTACTAGTAAAAGAAATAAAACTAATCTACTTATTATTACAAACCAACATAAATAATAAATAGGTTACAAACGCAAATAAATAATCAAACAACATCACAACACAAAACATATCCAAATACAAGGTATTGGCTAGGCTATGAACATCCATTTACATATCCAAATATGCACATATCTATCGATTTTGGCAGCCCCTTTTCAACCCATATTCTTGGCCAACATAAACCAAGAACAAATGGGTTTGGTCCAAACAAACAAACAAACATGACCTAAATTTTAAAGATCCTAATCATGCATATAAAATAGTATCTTTAAAATCAGAAAAAGGGAACCATTGCAGCCCTCTAACTCTCGGCCATATGGTGTCACACACACAAAAACGTGAACTAGAATGTCATATACATGTATGCATTCGTATAAGTGGCTCTTGATGCCATTGAAGGGATTTAACAAGATTATCAAAGTCCATATAAGGTATTTTATAGGAAAACGCAGCGGATTAAGAGTTTAAAATCTTGTTATATATATAGATTATCAAAACCCATTTGTAAGCTTGAGCCAACCATGGATCCAAATACGAAATGCATACAAAAGACAACTAAAGGAGGTTTAGAAGACAACCTTTTGAGCTGCTTGAAGACGGGTTTGTGAGGGTGCAAAGGATGAACTTTATGGCTGAAACTTCAACCAAATGACCTCAAGAAAGCTAAACCCCAAACCAAAACAAAACACCTTTAGAACTGTGGTTATGGAGGACAAGATGATGATGTTTGATGGTCAAGACTTCAATGTAGAAGTCCTCAAGAGATGATACCCACAAGCTCCTTCAAACACCCTTGAAATGCTAGGTTTTCGACACCAATTTCCAGCAACTTCAAACCTTTGTAGTTGCTGAAATGTCCTTCTCTTGTTCCAGCTCCAAAAACGTTTTTAGAGAGAGTTTTTGAGAGAAATCTTCAGCCTTTGCATGCAAGAGAGAGAGGGTGCAAGATTGGAATGTGTGTGTATTGAGTCTTGCACTACTCAAGACAAAAGGGTGTGACATTAAGGCCCCTGGGCGGCCGAAATGTTACAAAGGATTTTAAAATCCATTTTACCTCCCTTTTATAGTAAACACATTTCTTATATTTTATAAAGTTGAAACCAATTTTAACTTAATAAACTTAGCACTCTTTTATTTGTTACTATTTAACAAACTTAAATAATGAAACAAATAATACTCATGAACAATTATCCATATAATGACGTTCATCTACAAAAGCGATGTATTTAGAAAACCCATTTTCTTTAAATTGATGTCAATATTTATTTTATGATCTTATCAACGAATAAATATTTATGGGTGTTTGTTTAGCTTGTTATTGGGTATGACCCGACTTGGATCATATCACACTAGCCACATCAACTTAATATGTATCTTGGGCAGAACAAGTCTTTCAGGAAACAACTGTAAAACAAGAAAACAGGGGTGTTGACCATCTTAAAAAGTATTCCAGGATCTAAAAGGGTTAGCAAAGTATTTGGATAGTATTTATTGTAAAAATTTGTCAAACGAGCTTTTAAATGGTCAAATTCGGGTAAAACGAGTTTTAACGGATTAAACCTAAAATGTGGACCTTCACCTAAGAAGAGCTTGTAAAACATTTTCAGCAGATTAAAAACTTATAAAAAGTTATTTATGATAATATTTAATGAATCTAAGACCAATTTTATGGAAAACAAACTTGGGGTAGAAATTGTAAATTTTGGAAACTTGGAGGACTAAACTCTAAATTTTACCTCTTGAACCACGAATCAGTTAGAAGACTCAAACTATCTTATATAGGTGATTTAGCATGGTAAATCATGTATTCTTTCCTTAGAAACCATAACCCACTATAAAAGGAAACTTTTTATATAAAAATGGCAAATCGAAGGCTATTAAGACGTTAACCTCATGACACACTTAATGCATCTTCATAACCTTAAAATCAGTAGTTTAACACCTAAATCTAAAGGTAGGGTGCTAGACTTGAGACTTTCCCCAGAACACAAAGAGATCCTTTTTGCTAGAGATTTTAAGGTGATTTCAAGTGTTCCTTTTTTACTACTGTTTTTCGGATGAAGCATGCTCTGTTTAAACTGAACTATATTTGAGCTATATTATGATGCTATATGTTGTGGTAATGCTGATACCTGCTCATACTTGTATCATAGTGTTGGGTTTTGTAACAAGTTTATCAAAGTAAGTTTAACCATTTAAACTTCAAAAACGCAGTAGATAATAGAGTTTAAAGTATGTTGAACAATCTGAAATTTTAAGCATTTTAACCAAAAACAAAACCCAAGAACAATGGTAATTGATATATGTGAAAAGACATGCTATCAAAACAAAAGAACAACCATAGGTGTTCTTGAAACTACCTTTCAAGAACAAGATGTTGAAGTATGGATGAGATGAAGATTATGATGCTCTTGAATGTCCGGCCCCAAAGAGAGGAAGCCTAGAGTTTGTATACCCACAAGCTCTTCCAAACACCTAGCTAGTTAGGGAGCACAACACCAAGACCCAACTCCTTCTTGAACAATCCGAAAATCAGCCAAGAAACTCCTTCAAGTCCAGCCCAAAATTCAAAATTTTCAGGCAAGTTTAGAGAGATTTCTTTGCTTGTGTGTATGAGAGAGAGAGTGTGCATTGATTGAAGAGTGCAAGTGTGGTTAAAGTCTTGCAGTATCCCAGACAAAAGGCTCCTCAAAGCCCACATGTGGCGGCCGAAAATAGAGTTTCAAAATGGGTTCCCCCCATTTTGTAATCTTTTACAAAATTGCACTCTTCAAACCATTAGTGTATAAAATTAAAACCTATTTTAATTTTAGAACATTAACAAACTTTTATTTGTTATTATTTAACCAACTTAAATAATGAAACAAATAATTTCTCATGAACAAATTATCCATATAATGTTGTTCTATTATAAAAGCACGTTTCAGAAAACCCATCTTCTAAATTGTTGTCGATATTTATTTGTATGATCTCATCAAAAAATAAATATTTATTGGTGTTTGTCAAGCTTGTTATTGGGTATGACCTGACTTGCATCATAACGTACTAACCACATCAATCTTGTATGTGTCTTCGGCATACAAGATCCAACAATCTCCCACTTGCACAAGATTCATAGAAGATTGATGCAAGTAGTAAATACTGCCTAACAACGGTTTACTACCCTTAATACGTATGACAAAGTGCCCTTCAATAACATCATCCCCTTCAAGTACCTTACTCGAAATGTTTTAGGTGAATCAATCATCTATCCTTTTGTCACAGATGTCATGTTAAATCCCAGAGACACAAAGTAATCATTCTCCATTGATTTAACTTTATCAGGGCTTAGATATCTTACTCTCAACGAATAAGAGGGACAAATCCAGAGACACAAAGTAATCATTCTCCATTGATTTAACTTTATCAGGGCTTAGATATCTTACTCTCAACGAATAAGAGGGACAAATCCCATCTTGACTACATACGTCTCTCATAATTACCATATATCATACTTGAACTCAGACTTATGTAGTGCCATGTTTCAGAACAACAAAGAACTAAGTCAAAGTATAACATTTGGTAAGTATTAAGACCAAATATGTATCTCAGGTCAGAGGATACCAAATGATATTCGCCTTTACTCTAAATTACTTATGATCAATCACGAAGATTCCATGAAGTAATATTTAAGATGCAGGTCAATCCAATATTTGTATCCTACAAATATCTATGAACTTTGGCAGCAACCCTTTACTCTATATTCATCCATATGAATATCTACCAATCCAAATTCATAATAGTCTAACCTTCATACTTGTTCCCAGAAGTCTGAACGAATACGGTTGTTTTGAGTGTAGGATTTACTCATGGATTTTATACATGCAAAATAGGAATATTAGTTGAACCATTATACCAAATAATCAATTCAAGTATTAAAGGGTTACAATATCTAAATACAAAGTTAAAGATCAAATCCAGTCACTAGAATATTAAAGTCCCATGGCACAAGTATGACTTTCATGCTTTGCCTTTTCAAGAAGCTTCGTTAGTGGATATGCAATGTTTTGATCCATGTGAACTATGCGAATACATATCTTTCCCTTTTCAACTTCATCCCTTATGTAGTTGAATCTCCATTCAATATGCCTAGTATTTTGATGTGCACGAGGTTCCTTGATTTGGGTAATTGCACCCTCGTTATCATAAAGAATTTTTAGGGGGTCTTGAATGGAAGGAACTACCTATAGATTGGCATTGAATTGATTAACCATGCATCTTCCTAAGCTGCTAATGAAGCGGCGAGGTATTCAGACTTTGTAGTTGATAATGCCACCACATCTTGCTTAGAGCTCTTTCAAGAGATTGCTCCCCCATTCATGATGAAAATGTACCCCGATTGTGACCGTGAATCATTCCGATCAGTTTGGAAACTCACATCCATGTAACCCTTTACTATGAGTTCCTCCTCACCAGATGCATAGATTAGGATCATATCTTTGGTCCTCCTTAGGTACTTAAGTATGTTCTTAACAGCCATGCAATGACTGTTTCCATGATTTTGTTGGTATCGGCTTGTCATGCTCAAAGCGCATGACACGTCCGGCCTAGTGCATATCATTGCATATATGATGGATCCTATAGCAGACGCATACGGTATTCCCTTCATTTTGCCTTGCTCACCCTTTAGCTTGGACATTGAGTCTTACTCAATATTGTTCCTCTTTGAATAGGTACTGTACCTTTCTTAGAGTTTTCCATATTGAACCTTTTCAAGATCTTGTCAATGTATGCACATTGATTTAAACCTATCAACCGCCTTGATCTATCCCTATAGATGTTTATCCAAAAATATGGGCGGCTTCACCAAGATCCTTAATGGAGAAACAACTTCCAATCCAGGCTTTTACACCTTCCAAGGTTGGAATGCAATTTCCAAATAGTAAAATGTCATCGACATACAATACTAGAAAAATGATGATGCTCCCATTAGCTTCCTTATATACACATGCTTCATTAGCGTTTTTTATGAACCCAAATTTGATTATCTCTTCATCAAAACGGTGATTCCAACTTCTAGATGCTTGCTTCAATCCGTAGATTGATTTCTTTAACTTGCATACTTTGGTAGGATGTTTTGGATCAACAAAACCTTCAGGCTGAACCATATAGACATCTTCCTCAAGATATCCATTTAGAAAAGCGGTTTTGACATCCATTTGCCAAATCTCATAACTATAATGAGCAGCTATGGCAAATAATATCCTAATAGACTTTGGCATTGCAACAGGTGGGAAGGTCTCATCATAATCAAGCCATTGAGTTTGAGTGAAACCTTTTTGCCACAAGTCTAGCTTTATAAGTATCCAAGTTTCCATGCATATCAGTTTTCTTCTTGAAAACCCACTTACTTCCAACTATCTTGGAGTTATGAGGTGGTTCAACCAAGTCCCATACTTGGTTGTCATACATGGATTGCATCTCAACGTTCATGGCTTCAAGCCATTTCTTCCAATCCAAATTGAACAGTGCATCACGATGGGTGTTGGTTCATTGGAATCTACTATATAGCCTCCATGTACGAAAAGCATATCTTTCAGGTGGATTACTAATTCTACCAGATCTGCGAATGTTTTGTGTATATTGATCAACCACTCGGTCATTCTCAACATCCTCATATTGAGTGCTAGTGTCAACCAAACATGTATCGGTTTGTGGTTCTTGATCCTCCTTAAGATCCACAGTTCTACTGCTAGTTCCTTCCGTAAGGAACATAGCTTCTAAGAACTCAGCCTTCTTGGCAACAAACTCCTTTTGTTCCAATGGATCATAGAAATAATATCACATAGAATCTGATAGGATCAAATGTATCAATCTGTGATGATCTATGAACACAATTCAAAGAAATACAAACAAAGTAATCAAATAAAGCAAGATATTAACAAATTCACAGTTTCATTAATATCAAGCAAAGACAATTACAAAGTAAGTAAGCAGTGTTCGTCTCTCTTACTAACTGCAACAATCTAAACTATTTATAATGAAACAAAAGGAACTAACAAAATTACAAAACTAGTCGCTATACTATTACAAATAGACAAAAGACACCTAAAGACAATATGTTAATCTTTTTGGAGAACTAACAATACTGCCCCTAAAATTTAAATGGTCTTCAGTCTTCAAAATCTTCAATCTTGTTTTCTTGTTAGCTTTCTTTCAGCTTTATCCTTCAGCTTTCATCTTCTATCTTCAGCTTTCAAAGAAGTCTTCATGTTCTTCCTTGATCTTGAACATTGGCTTATTGTACATCTCTTGTTCTTTCAAAGCCTTTGCAATAGCAGACTTAAATTTTCTTGCAAGAATTCCTTGTTCTGGTTTAGCTTCATTTGTCTTTATCTCCATCTTGTTTATTCTTTCCAATGTATCTTTGATAAACAGGTGATATCAATATTAGCATATAACTCAATAGGATTTTGACTTTCCTTTGAGTATATTTCTAAAACACCTTTCCTTGAAATTCTCATAAATTCAATATCTTTGATATCTTTCTTCACAATGTTTGCATATGCAAGAGCCTTTCATAATGATATTCTTTCGATAGCAGCATTCATCACATTGATGATGGAAAGGAAATACTTGTCTTGCTTTGCAACATCCAAAGATACTTTCTCAAACTTTTGTACAGACAAAAGTGATATATAACTGGGATGTAATAGCTTGAGTTCAAAAGCACCAAAAAGGGTAATCATGTCCTCATCCCATTGTTTGAGATTTCGGACCAATTTAAGCTCAAACGTCTCAGTGTTATAAAAGCATCTGAGAATTGGTTTTGACTTTTGGTTACCATCAATCACTTTCAAACCAGGAGTTATTACTTTTTCAAAGTACTTATCATAAAATTCAATCATGAAGTGTTCTTCTTCATATTGTAATCCCTTGAGCTTTTTGTTTTTCTTTAAGTAGCAAAGTACTCTTTATCTTCTTGATCACATCCTGTTTGAAGAAAATTACTTGATCTATCCATTCCTTTCTCAGTAATTCTACCATCATCTTACCCTATTTATAATCAGTTGGATTAATAAGAGGTAATCTGTTTAACTCTTTCAGATCTTGCACCGGAAGTTTAATGATGCTAGAGTAAAAGTGATATACATCACAACAGCATTTACTCTTTTAATAAATAATGCATAAAAAATCTCATCATACTTCCATGCTATTATCTTGACTAGATTTGTGATATCAGGAGCAATCATAGCATTTATCAACTCAGCAATTGATTGTCATTTGTGTAATACATTCCTTACCAAGTCACCTGTCGATTTGGCATTATCAAAAATCTGTATTTGTTCAGATGAGGCTTTGTATGCTTGCCTTTCAGTACCTGAAGACATTTTGATCAGATCTTTTCTACTATCATAAGCATCAGATTCTCTTGCCATTTGTTTAATTTCTTGAGGTTTGAGCACTCTTGTTCTTTTGGTGATTTCTAGATATTGAGGAATATATGTATCAAGAATAATCATCATCTTCGATTGTTTTTCAGTTTCTTGAAAGCTTTTGACAAGATTCCTTAAAGATACTCATTGTAATCTTTTCAATTTTCTCCGTGGATAATTTCTAGCTTGCAACCATGACCTTAATGCTGGAATACTTATATTATCAGGATCTGGATGGTGCAGCTCAGAGCTCGATAATTCTTCTACATTGATACTTTCTTTGCTCTATTCTATTCTCCATGTTCTATCATAATTTCATTTGGATCAATTGGTGCAACTGACTCTGCAGCAATACATTTCTCATATTCATCATTAATATGAGAAACAGTCAGTCCATCCAAAAATACTCTATTATACTTCATCTTCACCATATAGTTGTATCTATCCTCAAAATCTTGTGGAAT
This sequence comes from Flaveria trinervia, assembly GCA_025506515.1. NCBI lineage: Eukaryota > Viridiplantae > Streptophyta > Magnoliopsida > Asterales > Asteraceae > Flaveria > Flaveria trinervia. Next base: position 67,416,070 of record CM046446.1, read on the forward strand.
TTCATCTTGATCTTGAATTTGTTCTTGTGCAGAAAAATTTGACACAATCTGCGCTTCATCTATGTCTTCTTCATCCATAACCTCATCATACCAGTCATCATTGTAAACTTCTTAAATGTCTACTAAAGATTCAATTTGTTCTTGAGTGTTTGCTCTTCAACATTTTCTTCTATTCTTTGAGCTTTTGAAGCTGACTCAGTTAAACTTGCATGTGCAATATCATCAATTTTCCTTTTTCGTGTAATCTTCTGAGGATTCTCTTCAACAATGTTTATTTCAGAACTGATCATTTGATCTGGTAAATTAGGCTTTTGAGATTCTATTATCTTTAGCAATTCATCTTTCAATTTTCATTTTCTTTAGACAATATCTTGAATTTCTCTTCAGGAATATCATAAATTTTATCATGACTTCAAAGTTTTTGAACACATGTTCTTTATCTTTAGCATGGCTCACAATCTTTGTATCTTTCAACAAATTTTCTTCTTTTAACTTTTGAATTTTCATGATTTAACTTTTGAATTTCCTTCTCAAGATATATGTTCATCTCTTTCAGTTTATCATTTTCAACCTTTAATTCTTCAATCTCTTTCTCTTTATTCACAATTTCTTTATTCAAAATTTCCATCTCATCTATATCAATTTTCTCCTCAGTTTGTACACACACATTGTGTGTTATACTCACTAGAATTTCATCAACACCTTCATTCACTTCAATTTGAAATACTGGTTCATATAGCATATCATTCATGAAATCAAAATCAAAGGTTTGATTTTGTGAATCTTCTTCCTGAGCAACAGTAACTACTGATTATCTTCTTGAACAACTGAACAGAATCATGATGAATATCAATATCAGTAGCTTCTTCAACTATTTTGAGTTTCATTGACATTCTCATCTTCATTCCATTCATCCGTAGCTGCTTGATGTGCTTCAGATGCATCATCATTGCCATCATCATCAATATCATCATCATCATAAGTTGATAAGCTTTCAGAATCTTCATCATCATCATCAATCACATCATCTACTACATCCTTAATAAGATCATTTGGATCTATTGGTTCATCTTCAGATAGATGGTAGTGTGGTTGATTGATATCTACCTCATCCATAGCTACATTCCTTATGTACTCAAATAAAGGAATGTTTTGAGCACCAGTGATCATAGCCAGTCTTTTATAAACGGATTCAGACATGTGCTCCAATTGTAGTTTATCACCTTCAACTCCTTCAACATATAAGTCTGGATTTTCTTCATTAATAAGCATTTGGAGAAATCTAGGATACATTAAGTATTTATTTCTCTTTCATCTTTCAAGATTTAAAATAAATCCATTCATTAGCCATTTAGCCATGTTGAACCTTCTATTAGTAGCTAAAGCAATAATTAGAGATGCAATGTCCACTGGGAATGAATCCCAACCTGCACTTCGTTTGGACATGCAATGTTGAAAAATATAACACAGAAGTTTCCAGTGTTTGTATGCTCTAACTCTGAAAAATTGTTTCTTTGGAAAATGATCTGGATGACCCATTTGTAGAAAAACTTCTCTACATTCATTAAAAGTGTACTCAGATAAGTCTTGTGGGTCATTTTCTCCAAGTTTAATAGCTGTTCTTATTGCTTGTTCAGTGACGTCAAGCATTCTATCAGAAGTAATAAATGCTCTTAAGACTTTGTTTCCTTCTTCATCTCTTTTTATGTTTGCTGTTCTCCAAAATCTTTTGATTAATCTTGCATTAATCATTGGTCTAGCACACATTGCATAGACATATTTTGATCTAAGCAAAAATCTTATCATTTCTTCATATCCAACTGCTTCTCTATTTTCTTCATCCAGAAATGCAGCAACATTTGTTTGGGTTCAAACTTCAAAGCTACCATCTACAAAATAAAAAATTATTAGAACATTGAAATTTGATGAATTTTCAATTTGAAATATTAAATTCAATTTTGACTTATGATTTTTACTTTTTACTTATGAATTTAAATTTGTGGAATTCTTAAATTTATTCATTTTGAATTCGTCATTTTATCAATCCATTATTTGAATTCTGAGTTCATCTTCTTCTTCTTCCTTCAAGAACCGCCTATCCAATCTCTTATCAAAATCATTCTCAATTTCAGTCCACAAACAATATGTCAAATTGATTGAAATTTGATATACATCAACAATCCAAAATCAATTTTAGATATGGTTAAGATTTGATTAGTTAAACTTTGAATGTTATAGTGTTCGAACGCCCGAATAGCAGTCAAACGCCTATGTCAATCATAATGTTTATAACCAAAATCTACAGATTTGCATCATAAACTTACATTTATAACTCAAATAATATCTATCAATCAACACAAATTTGCTTCAAACAACAAAGTCAGAAAGTTCGATCAAGACCAGAGTCGATAGTTCAGAGGGTTTTGTTTGGAGAATTTTGAGTGTGAATGAGAAAAACAAGTGTAAGTGTTCAATATATATTAAGTGAAATTTTAGACGTATGAGCACTGTTTGTGCGTATGAAACCCTAAAATGCACAAAATAATGAGATGTATGAGCATTGTTTGGTCGTATTAACTCAGACGCATGAGAACTGTTCAGCCGCATGAGCACTGTACAGACGCATAAGCACTGTTGAGGTGCTTTTGCACTGTTCACCTGCATGAAGTTCCTGAAATGTCCAACACTTGTAACTTTCAACATTGTGTAGACGCATGAGACATCATAATGTCTAACACTTGTAACTTTCAACAAAGTGTAGACGCATGAGACATTCAAAACGTCTAACACTTGTTAAACACAGACTCATTATCACTGTTTAGGCGTATGGGATTGATGAAACGTCCAAACACTTGATCATGGACTTATTGCAACTGTTTAGGCGCATGGGAATATGAAAAACAACCAAAAACTTGTATAAAATTCCTCAAAGTTCATCATGCTCCTATTTAGACATATGATCACTATTTAGGGGCATGGGTTGACTTTGAGTTGATTTTCATGAGTCTCACACTTGTGTTTTTCAAATTTCTTCACCTGCATACTATTTAAACATATTGGCAATATTTCATACTAATATTTAAACATGATACGCATAATTTTGAATTTCCAAAATTTACATTTTAGCCTTTCAAATTTGAAGTTTTACATTTTGCACACTCAAATTTATTTTTCAACAATTTTTTTTTAATTCTTAACGTTGTTTAACAAATTTAGTCTCTATTCTCAACTTTGAGAGAAGCATTTCCACTTGCAATTTTATATAGGTTCATATTATCATTTTCAAAAGTTTCATGATCACACTCACATATACTTTGAACATATAGCATCATCCTTTCAATTCAACTCTCTTTGATTTTGATTTTCTAAGAAAAACTCTTCTATTTATTACTCCCCCTAAACTTTTAAGTTGAAACAACTTATAAGTTTCCTAAGGTAGAATAATAAGATCACACAACTCATTGTTATATTGCCTTCACACACATAAAACATGCATAAATCAAAATAAAATCAGAATCAAATTCTAGTATACACAAGAATTATGTCTGCAGTGAGATCATATCAATAAAGATCAGCACATTAAAATAAAAAAATGTGAGTAGTCATGGACAATGAATAAATCCTGATCTAGTGTGTTCCACGTCAGTGATATCATAGCAAAGGAGACAAAGATCTAAGGACAGACAATGAGTGTTTGTGACAAAATATGAGCTCACTTACTTTTTCAATTCTTAGATTGATTAGGTTATATGTAAAGAGCTAACTATCATCAAGACATGCAAGCAAGAACACATACTCAATATTACTTGCAACATATGTGTAATCAGAGCTCATGTTACTTAAATGAATAGAGAATGATCATGGATAACCATTTAATCAGCTCTAACTATCCATTTGAATGGATTGTGCACATTGGCATCTTTTGCATCAAAGAGAAAATCCACGTCTGTAATGACTTACAACAAAGGATATCTGAGCACTTGAGGTCTATGATGACTCATAACAAAGAAGTGAAATGATGCTTGTATAGATCTCATTATTAATTACATCACCATGAGGTGCAAGTGGTGTTACTTAACAAACAGTCAATCTGTTAAGCCAGAACATCTCAAAAGTACTGAGATGATACATATTTAGTGCAATCACAAGAATTTACTATTTCAGTAATAGCATGATAGTGTCTACACATCATATCTAATCATGTCAGACTTTAATAATGAGTGAAATATGCAACTGATCTCACTAATGTACTATCATTTCTCACATATTGCAAAACAGATTCTTTTCTAAAACAATGAACTGACAATAGAAAAAGACTCTATTTTTGGAGTTTTGATTTATACTTTTGTATTTGGTTTTTCTATGACAAAAGAAAAAAAAACACACACACACAAAATAAAAACAGGCAATTAACATTGAGAGGATCACATATGATGATCATTTAATTTAAAGGGTTCACATATGATTAATAAGACCAATTGATTCTACTAAATACTCAAACCGTCCTCGTAGGAAGGCTTTAGTAAATAGAACTGCCAACTGTTTTTCTGTTGCAATTTGAATCAATATGATTAACCCTTTTTCAGAGTTATCTCTGAGAAAATGATTGAATTTCGATATGTTTTGTTTTTGAATGTTGAACAGGATTAGGTGTAATGAACATTGCAAGAGTGTTATCAATGTATATAGATGTTTTAAGAAAATTGAACCCATAATCCAGTAGTTGATTTTGCAACCAGAGGATTTGAAAACATCCTGCTCATGCAGCAATGTACTCAGCTTCTGCAGTTGAAACAGAGACATTTGTTTGTTTCTTACATTGCCATGAGACTAATCGGGGACTGAGAAATTGACATCCACCCGAACTAGATTTTCTATCTTGACAACAACCACCATAATCACTATCTGTATATCCATGTAATTTAAAGTTACCCTCGTAAGGATACCAAAGCCCTAAAGCTGGTTTACCTTTAAGGTACCTAAATATTCTTTTGACAGCAATTAAATGTGATTCTTTCGGGTTTGATTGATACCTAGCACAAACACAAACATCATACAATGTCTGGTGTAGATGCAGTAAGATGTATCAAAGAACCAATCATTGATCTGTATAATGATTGGTTAATAGATTTTCCTTTTGGATGAGGTTCAATCTTGGTGTTAACATCTGATGGAGTTTGTATGGACTGACAGTCTTGCAACTTAAATTTCTTCAAGAGCTTGTCAACAAACTTCCCTTGATTGATAAAAATTCCATCGTCAGTCTGCTTGACTTGAAATCCAAGAAAGAAATTAATCTCTCCAATAGAACTCACTTGGAACCGAGATTTCATGATTTCTTCAAATTCATTGCACAATTTTAGACTGGTAGAACCAAATATGATATCATCAACATACACTTGTACAAATAAGAGATCATCATTATCTTTCTTTATGAATAAAGTTGGATCAATTTTCCCTCTTGTGTACCCATGTTGGTTTAAGTGTTCTGATAATGTCTCATACCAAATTCTAGGGGCTTGATGAAGTCCATACAAAGCTTTACTCAGCTTGTACACTCGATGTGGAAATTCTGCATCAAAGCCCGAAGGTTGCTTCACAAACACATCATCAGTGATAGGACCATATAAAAATGCACCCTTTACATCCACTTGATACACCTTAAACTTCATGAATGAAGCATATGCCAGGAAAACTCGAACGGATTCAAATCTTGCAACTGGTGCAAACACCTCATCATAATCTATCCGTTCTTCCTGTGTGTATCCTTGTGCAACAAGTCTCGCTTTTTTCCTTATTACCATACCACGATCATCGGTCTTATTTCTTAACAACCATTTTGTGCCTATGGCATTTTCTCCTTCAAGTAAATCCACTAAAATCCACACTTCTTGTTTGTTGAATGGAAGTAATTCTTCTAGCATAGCTTCTATCAACCATTGTTCATTAATGCTTCGGTAACATTTTTAGAAACAATTTAAGAAAGAAAACAAGAGTATAAGTACAAGTTGCTTGTTCTGATTTACTCCTTGTTGTTCTCTTATTCGATGGACAATAATCTGAGAAATTGGATAATTCTTATGAATACGAGATGCTGGAATCTCATCACATTGAACATTAACATCCAGATTTGTTTGGTTTAAGTTGGAGAGCTGATGTAACAAATTAGAAGAATGTGGATTGAAGTTTGGAACTTGAGTCAGTGAGTTAATAAAGTAATCAAAGTTACTAGTATCAACTGCATCATCAGAGATGGATGATGTGCCAGACTCAGGTTGCACAAATGCATTACCATCATTAGGAATTGGTTGTGATTCTTCGAGATCAATTGAGACTGAATGATCTGAAGCTGAATTAGCATGATCATTTTCATTGAATCGAATTGTTGAGTCCTTGATAAATGATAAAAATGGGTAGTCTGAGCTAGAATCATCTAGGTCATCACAATGTGAATCCTCACTGAAAGATCCAAGATCTCCTCTAGATTTCTTCTGGCCTGTAGAATCAAGACAATCTAATTGATTAAACAAGTAAGATTGAAAAGAATTTGAAAATGAATCTAAATCAAATAACCATGTAGGACCATTTCAAACTGATGGAAAAGAATTTTACAAAAAATTAACGTTGAATGTTTCAAGAATTATATTCGTCCTAGAGTTATACACTCGATAGGCTTTTGAAACAGATGAATATCCAACGAAAAATCCATTATCAGATTTTGCATCAAATTTTCCTAACTCATCATTTGAATTAAGAATCATAAAAGGACAACCAAATGATTTTAGAAAGTTTATGCTTGGTTTTCTTCTAAACATTAACTCATAAGGAGTTTTCATTTTATCTTTCATAATTAAGATTCTGTTCTGAATAAAACACGCAGTTGATATGGCTTCATCCCAGAAAGTTATAGGAATCTTTGCATCAGCTAACATAGAACGAGCAGCTTCAATCAGTGTTCTATTATTCCTTTTAGCAACTCTATTTTGTTGAGGAGTTCTGGGAGCACTGAACTGATGAGCTATCCCTTTCTGAGCATAAAACATTTCAATGTTAGCATTTTTGAATTCCATCCCATTATCTCTCTTATTATTTTCACTTTATTTTCTAATTGATTTTCAACTTTAGTGATAAATTCTTTGAGTAATTCAGCCGTTTCAGATATAGCATACAAAAGAAAACCCATGAAAATCTTGTGTAGTAATCAATGATAACTAAACAATAGGATTTTCGTCCAATACTCTTGACATTTGTTGGTCCAAAAACGTCCATATGTAACATTTGAAGAGGTTTGGAAGTTGAGTTTATGAGTTTGGTCTTATAAGACGCTCTGTGTGTTTTCCCTTTAAACATGCTGAGCAGTGATCAGTCGTTGCAAACTTCTTAGATGGAAGTCCAATGACATGATTTCCTCATACAAGCTTGTTCATATTCTTGAAATTTGAATGTCCCAGACGTCTCCCAAGCTGAATTTCATCATTCGATCCTTTAGCAATTAGGCATGTTGTTTCAGTTGAAGGATCAACTTGAAACATATCCAGTTTGAACACATCTCTATCCCTTTCAGTTATAACAATTATCTAGTCTTTGCTTATCTCAAAACCTGGCTTCAAAATAACAGAATGAATCATCAAATAGAACAGAGTATGATTTATCACATATTTGGGATACACTTAAGAGATTAAAGTTCAACTGTGAACAAAAGTTGACTTTGTCAAAGCTTTTTATCCCATTTGATACTGTTCCTTCTCCTGTTATTTTTCCACCAGCATCACCACCAAAGGCGACGTGTGTTCCATCCTTTAACTTAAAATCTTCTGACAAGGTAGGATTGCCTGTCATATACCGGCTACACCCACTATCCACATACCATGTATTAAGTGGTCTTCTTGGGCGTACCTACACAACAAGAAAATTAAGTTGAGATATCCACCCAAGCCGAAATGGTCTTGGGTTTTCCACATTTATCAATAATGGTAAATTGTTTGTAATGAAGATTATTCAAATCAGGTTTATTCTTGATGAATTTACCAATTTTGTTTTGGAAGTTGTTTGAGTTATTTTTGAAAGCATTCACACCATTTGATTGATCAATTTTTGACACGAATTGATGACTAACATTTTTATTAGTCATTGATACCGATCTTGGTATGAATTGTTCTTGCACATTTTGTTTAGATCTCACATAATTGTTCTTTTGAAAAGATCTCAAACCAAAAGAAGGTTGATTAGTTAATTTTTGAAATCCATCAGTTTGATTTCTCATATATGAGGATTATCATAACCTTTGCTCCTGTTTGAGTTTGCAAATCCTCTTTTAGGTGATCTCTTTCTAAAGTAACAATTGTAGTATTATGAGTCTTCTCATCACAATAAGTAAAGTATTTGTTAAAATAATATATGCTGTGGAATGATTTCTCATGTCACATATGTGACAGTACTTGTTGAAATAGCACTTAGCAGTATTGTGATTTTTCATATCACATATTTTACAGTCCTTTTGTGGAGTCATAAACAACTTTTTGTTAACTTTTGACATTGACATTATATTTGATTCATTTTTATATTTTGGTGTCAAATAGTTAAACTGTTGTTTTTCAGTTTTCACATTTTGATTTTGTGCCAAATTATTTTACATTTGTTTAACATGAACTTCCTTCTTGAATTCATTTGGAACAAATCTTTTTGCTATAGCGGAAGTCTTCGAATCTGAACTTGATTTCAGATCAGAGTGAAATTTTTTCAGAGTATTCACCATGTTGTTTTGAAGATAATTCATATTTAACAAACCGGCTGACACAAATTTTATTGGTTTAAGTTTAGTTGCCTGATTTGGTGCCTGATTTGTTGCTTTGATCAACTTTTTTGAACTTTTGTTTTGTTCAGATTTTGTTTTTGATAATTTCTTTCTTCTTCTTTAATTCTTTGACTTAGAAAAACTTGGTTTACTTTCAGATTGAACATCATCAGAAGAAGATTCCTTTTTAGATTGAACTTATTTTAGATTAATAGTATTTGAATCTTCTGATGTTCCTACCTGGTGTTTATCATTGCTTTCAACTTTCACTTCTTCTAATACAAAATTAATTTTATCAGAAGTGGTTTGTTTTTGTTTAGGTCATATGATTTTATCTTGATTGGATGACCATTTTTAATCTTTTCTTGATCATTTTCAACAAAAACTTGTACATTTTACTTTTCTTCTTCTGAAATCTTATTTTTGACCTGAAAAGCTTTAAGTTTAGCTTTATTCACAAGAGAATGATCATGTGTATTGAAGTTTCCTGGTAAAGTGTTTGTAATAGATTTAGACATTGGTTCATGAGTGAAACCTAACCCTGCTTTCTAATTATCTTTTCTTTCACTTACCAATTTTTCCATAATCATTTTTGAACTTTTGACCCTAGCAATATCCAATTGAATAGTAGCATGTGCTATCTTTTCTTGTTCAAGATTTTTGATAGTCTCTTATAATTGTTTAGAAACAATTTCTAATTCTTTTAGTGTTTTGTTCCATGAAGTTTGAACAGAGATAATCATTTGATCTGCTATTTTATGATCAGATTTGTTATGCAGTGATTCTTCTTGTTTTAGTTTCATAGATTTTATATGAGTATGTTCTACGGTATTCAACATGTTCATAGCATGATTTGGTGCAGAGTTTTTCTCTTACTTCAGATGGGATTTCAGGGAATTTTAGAGATAAGGTTTCACATTTTGAAGATGAAGTGTCAACCATAGGTTGATCAGAGTGTGCCATTAGAGCTACTTCATCTGTATCCTCCTTAGGATAAGTTTTGTCACTCCAATCATAGTCATCTTCTTCATTCTTACTTTCTACCTTTGGATCATTATTTTCTGACCAATCTTCTCCCTGTATTTCTGCAATAAGAGATAAACTTGATGTTAAATCATTAGTAATCTGTTCGGCATATGCACTCCAATCATAACCATCTTTAATGCCGACTACTAAAGCTTTCTTGGTTTCATCAGATGGTTTTGTTTCATCTTTAAGCTCAGGCATAGGAAGACTTTGATAAGGCTTTTGAAAAGTCTTCTGAGCTGGTTGAAACCTTTGATTGCTAGGACTTGATTGAGCATTTCCTCCATTATTCCTTGGAGCTTTGCATTCTCCGGAGAAATGTCCATGACTGTTATAGTTAAAACACCTTAATTTTGACTTATCAAATCCAACAGTCTTGTTAGCACTTGGCTTGTACTTCCTATTGACATATGAGTGTTTTTGTGTCCTGTAAGAAATTATCACAATCTGCCAGTTTAAGTCCATCTCTTTAACATCTTCAGGATCTATTTCAAACAAATCCTGCAAAACAAGGTCTAATTAAGTTAAATGGCTACCTTGATATGCTTGAAAACTAGCCATAAATGCAATTTTAGACTCTTCATCCTCAAATAGGATGTTAATCACATCTTAACTTTGCTAGATTTAGCAGAGTTAGATGAAGAAGTATCTATTTGAACATTAGATGTTTGATACTCAGATTTAAGAGGAGATTGAGAATGAGACTGTGTTGTATAAGCAGGAGCACTAGTAAATGATGAATTAGTGAAAAATCCCATTCCAACAAACAAATCTCCCTCCTCTTCTGTAATTTTCTCACTTTTTGCCATGAATGCATTTTCAATAGTATTTGCAGGAGAAGCAACAAACTGATACTGATACATTGATGCTGCTCTATCATTGTTCCATGAGCTTTCATAAATCTCTACTGACTCAATCTTGGCAATAAGTAGATCTAGATCCATAGGGAACTTCTCAGTATGCTTTAGTAATGTTACTATTTGTTTCCATGACGAGGGTAAGCATTGACTAGTCTAAGATTTAGATCTTCAAGATTAGGCTTAATACCGGCTATTGACATCTCAATTGTAAGTTGAACAAATCTGTTCATCATCAGTTTTATCGTTTCTCCTAGCAAATGTTGGAACAATTCTAATTGCCTTTGCAACTTTTGTTTCTTGAGATTTTGAATCTCCTTGCCTCCTTCACAAATGGTCTTTAAGGCTTTATACATAGTGTGTCCAGTTTGATATCCATCAAGCCTTGCAAGAACTTCCACAGGTAGTCTTTTACACATCAAGGAGTATGCTTTGATATCATTCTTTACTCTTCGCCAATCATCTCCTTGAAGAACAACTTCAAGATAGGGTTCTTGAGAATCTTTAGTGTATACAAAACCTTTGTTAGGTCCATCAGTGATTATAGGAATGTATGGTGCTTTCTCTATGGATTTCCAAAGATGAATATCAATGGAATTTAAGTGATGTTTCAACCTAAGAGACCAATTTTTGAAATCAGCTCTATTTTTAAGTTTTGGAACTCTATTTTCAAAATCTTCTGAATTCACCATTTTTATATTTTTGTTGTTTTTCTTAGATTTTGAAATAAGAAAAGAAATGAAAAAGTTTTTGAAAAATTTTCTTAAAAAAATTTTTCTAAGTATCAAGGGTGATGCGCCTGAACAGTAATCAAACGTCCAAACAGTTAATGCGCCTAGGTTGAGAGACGTCTAAGGGACTGCCTTAGAAAAATTTTCCAAACCGCCTAAGTTGATGCGTCTGAACAGTAGTGAAACGCCTGAATAGTCTTAATGCGCCTACATAGTTGTAAAGCACCTCAACTGTTGTCAAACGTCTAACAATTCTAATACGCCTCAACAAAGATGACACGTCTGAACTTTTACTCTTCAACAGTAGTCAAACGTCTGAACCGAAAACGCCCAAACAGTGTTAATGCGACTATACAGTAGTCAAATGCCTAACACTTAGACAATTTTTCAGCAAACTTCAACCCTAATGCGCCACATTCATCATGTTCATATGAATGTAACTAACTCAAATCTTCTGAAATTCTTCAAAAGTTGACAAGTTGGATTGGAACTTTCCAATTAGACATGTTTTATACCGATAATCATTCTTCTAACAACAATTTATTTCAGTATCAACAACAAACCAATCAATTTTGTGATTTTCAGTTCGAAAAATAATGAGCTTTTTGAACACAAATTCAACAAATTATCTCGAATTTGTTGAATTAACTGCTACTTGTGGTTAAAACATGTTTCTGATGATGAAACACATCTGAAATCCACAAAATTTCAATTGAATTGTCTATCAAACACAGATTCAGTGAATTTTTGCGTTTGACAGTTCGACAGAACTCAAAGAGCACTCTACCAACGGCTCTGATACCATTTGATAGGATCAAATGTATCAATCTGTGATGATCTATGAACACAATTCAAAGAAATACAAACAAATTAATCAAATCAAGCAAGATATCAACAAATTCATAGTTTCATTAATATCAAGCAAAGGCAATTACAAAGTAAGTACGCAGTGTTTGTCTCTCTTACTAACTACAACAATCTAAGCTATTTATAATGAAACAAAAGGAACTAACAAAATTACAAAACTAGTCCTTATACTATTACAAATAGACAAAAGACATATAAAAACAACATGTTAATCTTTCTGAAGAACTAACAAAATCTCTAGGATATCCAATGAAGATACACTTAATGGAATGACTTTCTAACTTGTTTGAGGTGAGAGTCTTAACATAAGCCTCACAACCCCATACCTTTAAATATGATAGTGATGGAACCCTTCCATGCCATATTTCAAAAGGTGTCGTTTCCGCTTTCTTGGTTGGGGCCATATCCAAGATACGTGCCGTAGAGAGCAAAGCGAAACCCCATAATCATAGAGGCAATAAGCTTCTAGCCATCATAGATCAAACCATATCCAAATGAGTTCAATTTCTCCTATCAGACACACCATTGTGTTGTGGTGTTCCAGGTGGAGAAAGTTGTGAGACAATACCACAACTTCTAAGATGATCTCTGAAAGCATCACTTAGGTATTCACCTCCTCTATTGGTGCGGAGAATTTTTAATTTCTTGTTGAGTTGATTTTCTACTTCATTTTGGAAGATTTTGAACATTTCAAAAGCTTCATCTTTGTGTCTCAACAAGTACATATAACCATATTGACTATAGTCATCGGTAAAGGTAATGAAGTATCTTTCATGGTACCTAGTTATTGGCTTAAAAGGACCACATACATCCGAATGTATAATGCCTAATAAATCTTTTGCCCTTTTGGATTTGCCACTAAAAGGTGCTCTAGTCACTTTACCTTGTAAACAAGATTCACATACATCAAATGAATCATATTCACTTGTATTTAAAAGACCGTTCTTTTGAAGTGTTTGTATGTGCTTCTTGTCTATATAACCAAGACAGCAATGCCAAAGATAGGTATCACTCAAATCCAATTTGAGTTTCTTAGTGGTGGTTTGGTACAATGAGCTATGATATAATGTGTTTTCTTGAACCAATTCATATATAGTATTAATAGGAATAGCTTTAAAATAAAATATGCCATTTCAAGAAACATGAATTCCATTTTCAATAAATGTTAAAACATAACCATTTTGTCTTAATGGGCAACAGAAATAATGTTTCTAGTCAAAATAGGAGCATACAAAATATTGTTCAAAATTGCTTCCAAACCATTTGGAAGCTTCAACATGTAATTTCCCCGGCCTTCAACTTGAACTTTTGCCCCATTCCCCATGTAGAGGCTAACATCCCCTTTCTTGAAGTCCATACTTCTTTTGAACCCCTACAATAAGTTGCAAATATGAGTTCCACATCCAGTATCCAATACCCATGTGTTAGAGGATATTAAATTTATATCAATATGAATCATGAAAATTGTACATGAGGTTTGCCCGGCATCCCTCTTAGCTTGCAACTCTTTGAGATGGACTGGGCAATTTCTTGCCAATGACCAATCTCCCCACACTTAAAGCATGGGTCACTCGAAGCAACCTTTTGCTTCTTCTCCGCTGGTTTTGGTGGTGGCACTCTTACCACTCCCTTTCCCTTTCCCCTAACGTGCCCCTTACCCTTGGCAACATTTGCCTTGGGTGCGCGGTGAGGCCTCTTCTTGTTCCCACCTTCATTGATGGTGAGAACAGGTACAACCCTTTTACCCATGTCCACCTCAACAGTTTTGAGCATAGAGTGAAGCTCACTTATGTTCTTGTCCCACCCGTTCATGTTATAATTCATGACAAAGTTGTCAAACCTTTTTCACAAATATTTGAGGATCAAATCCGTAGCCAACTCTTTCGAGACGAGACAATTCAGCCTTTTGAGGTGGTCGATGTGGCTTTTCATCTTAAGTACATAAGCTGAAACAATTGGGCATTATCCATACAACACGCATGGAGTTCTCGAACCGTTTCGAAGCGCTCTACCCTTGCTTGATGTTGGAACATTTCCTTCAACTGGGTTATCATGTTGTATGCTCCATGATGTTCATACTCCTTTTGGAGATCCAGAGTCATACTTTCCAACATGAGGAAAGACACTTGGACCGAGTCCTCAGTGTATTTCACCCGATTATTGTACTCCTCCTCATCCTCCTCACTAGGTTGATCGGGAATCAAATCATCTAAAATATACGATCGTTTCTCTTGCTTGAGGACAATTCTCAACTTTCGAAACCAATCAATAAAGTTATTATGGTTTAGACATTCCTTTTGGAGAATGCTCCTTAGTGATAGTGAGTGAGCGGACATGATTTCATTATTTTTATTGTTGTTAGTGGCCATCTACAAAATTTAAGAAAGTTCAATTTTAGTATTTTTGATATTGTCATATTTTAATAATTAAAGCCCCTTTTAAGTGTCTTACATAATTAAAATTCTAGAATCCAACGTTACATTTAAATAGTTACTAGGTGACCTTTATCGCATTATTTAAATTAACAAGGTAGTCAACGTTTTGACAATTGCAACCCTTTGCAACTTCTAGAGTTATGGGATCGACTTTAAAACATGATATGTATAGTCCGCATGATTATCCCATAAACACCTTTGTAAGCCATATTGTAGGTCATCTGTTTAACATGGTTTGCAAATCAAGTTACCCTACTTGCAAACACATGTGAGTTTTCTAACATAAGTGGTTAGGTGACCTTTATTCCACAAATATGGTATGCCCACTTCAAATCACAAGTTTTGTTAGGGACCGTGTACGGATGGAGTACTAACTGATTACGTGTATACCTACTCAAATAGTGCGGAATCCTATTTTATTGGCGATCCAATCAGTGAGAACGCGTGTAAAATCAATCCAAGAATGTAACTAAAAGTCAAGAATGATAGTAGGATGATTTACAGTGATCTATGAACTTGGAACAGGTGCTCTAGGGTCTCTGGACGGCTAGGGTGCGATTTAGTGCGTAGGTATTCGAATTGTTGTGTTTCTCCACAAATTAAGTTGTATTTATAGGTTAGGGTTTCTTATTCATGCGACTGAACCATTATTAGGGTTCAGCCGTGCGACTGAGTCATACGATTGTTCCATCCGCACGACTGAGGCTTCAGCCGTGCGACTGAGTCAATCTCACGTTACAATCGTGCGACTGATCCAGTCTCCTAGTTCAGTCATGCGACTGGTCCATTAGCATAAAGTTGTTCATGCGTATGGTCCATTAGCATGGTCCATTCACATGTGAACTTCACACGATTAAGTTTAAGCATGTTTCTCAATCATTATTGACTAAGAACTATGTAAACAACCACAAACCTATATAGTTAGTTCAATAAGCGTTAACACACAATAATCAACGAAATAATAAACATTATAAGCATAAACCACACATTGTATTTCATTCAACCTATTCTATTACTTATATGTAAGACATGAAAGACATTTTACATTAAGCCCACAACTAGGTACATATGTATCTACAAACTCTCCCTTGGACCTAGTTTACTCTATCGTCTAACATTCTTCATTAGCTCTTCATATTTCTTGTACTTCTCCTCCCTTGTAATTCCTACATGTATTTTGAATGCAAAGCAAAGTCTTATTACATTTTGGAACCGGAGAGCTTGTACAATGTCTTGCACGTCATTGAACAGTAGTCACTTATATAAGGCGTAAACATCATAAGCCGACAAGTTAGTGAGCCACATCAGGTCAAACACCTGATAGTTTGCATATTTCCATTTCTGTTCAGAACTATGACCGCCTCACTTGTTCTCCGGTCATAGTACCACCATTTAAAGTGTGGAGTGAAGTCCTGAGGCATTTCCCTTAGAGGGATTCTCGACATTATTCGCGGAGGACTCCACTTCAGCACAATGTTTGGCTTTCAGTAATGGCATCAACTTCAATTCTTTTGATATACCTCATTGGTTGTTGAGGTTTGAAGTTGACCACCTTGTGTGGTACTCTCTCTTCAAAGCAGCTTCAAACCATCCTGACATCTTTCGAGGGTCAGCATATAACAGCTTCAATTTGGCCAACCGGGTAGAGTCTTCAGATCATGTGGGAATCTAAAGTACTCGATTCCCTTCTCTCTCTTGATAGCATAAACATTTAGATCATCAAAATATGCCCATGCTATGATTTTTCCTAACACCTTCAGATGCTTCTTCACTTTGTAAAGCTTGGTATAGGTACTAGACTTTGGAGCACTGTGTTGGGCTCTAATCTCTGTAAAATATGCCGCCCATTCAGCATTTTTTGATGTTCACATCAGCATCCGAGGCTTGGGCTTAATCCTTATTATTCTCCGACTCCTGCTCCATCTTATCCAGTGTTTCAAAAGTATCATTGATAGGGTGTCTCTCAGATTGGGGACTACATTTCCCTTGTTGTCAGCATACTCTAGATAATGTTATGCTGTGATGTCTTCAATCTCAATCTCATCCACATGGTTAAGCTCATCATCACTATCCATGTCAACAGTAGGAGCATCCTTCACAAGCTCATCTGGATTCAATTGGAACATCTCAGCCAGTTGCTCATCAGTACGGTCGTGAATTATTTCTACTTCTTCAGGAGTGTAACTCACTAACCTCCTGACGATCCCTTACAGATCAAATATCATTGTGTGTTGAGACTTGATCTGCTGAAGGGGAGCAACATCGTACTCATCTTGCTGAGATGAATGATCTGCTTGATTTAAACATATAAACACATCAACCATTAGTCAATAATCAAGACAGTAAGCATTAAATAAATATAAACATTATGTACACGAGTTTAATACATGATTCAATTACACATGATTTAAATTACATAAACAACTAATCATTACGTTTGTCTTGAATCTTATGCTCTTCTGCAGTCGAGGCTGATGTTAAGGCACCTTGATCTTGACTTTTCTTGGTCCGCCTCTCACTAGCTTGTGTAGCACCCGATGCAGATGTACCTCCACCTTCTTTATCATCTCCATTTTCTCGTGCATCCTCATCATCTCCTCCTTCGGTCTCATCCTTATAATCATCCTCGTCATCATCATCCTCATCATCATCATCATCATCAACATCATCACCATCTCCCTCTCGTATCTTTTGAGGCTCATCCTTTGTGCCTTTAAGTTTGAGCATGATGGTCCTTTTGGCATCCTCCAACTCCTCAATCTTCTTAGTAGATAGCACGTTCTACTCCTGGAGTTGGGCAATATCTTGACTTTGAGCAGCCATATGCTGAGCCTGCTCCTCTATCTGTTGTGCCTGCTAAGAGATCTGCTGTGATTGTGTAGCAATTAGCTCCATTAGCTGTCGTAGCTGAGCAGTCTTCTCGTCATCGGCAGCTAATAGCTTTAGAACCATAGGATTTAGTGCTGAAAGCTGTTCCTCTACCCCACTAGGAGGTAGAGATGATCCTAAGGGAAAAGATGGGTGATATAATGGTCCTGCCAGGTGGCTAGTGGTGGTGGTGGTGGCAGTGGTGAATATTTTTGGTGGTGTATGTGTGGGTGGTAATGGGTATGTTGTAGTGGTGGTGGAAGTGGTGTAGATAGGTGGAGGAGTGGCTGTAGTGGTGATGGTGGGTGAACTAGTAGTAGTGGTGGTAGCAGTGGTGGAGGTGGAGGTAAATATGGTAGTGACTGGTGGTGTAGTCGTGGTGGTGGTAGCAGTAGTGGTTGAGGTGGTGGTTGTGGCTGTAGTTGAGGTCAATGTGAACTTTTGTCTCTTCCACTTCTTGCCATAGGGGTGAGCCATTATCTTCTTCCTTGTGCCTTTAGACACTGTGGCTCCCCCTTGGCTGGAAGGCGGGTCCGAGGTATATGATGGATCTGTATCAACAGCAACAGCATCCCCGGACTGCCCTTGGTGTCCACCAACCGCGTGAATATCTATCTATGTGGCTACGACACGGCTCCCCACCGTTCGCACCAGAGACTCTTCCTCTGACTCCTCCTCCTCCATAGAAAGACAGGGTGCATAGGAGCTAGTTCGGGTCCACCCTGACCATCCCCTCCCTGATCAGAATCATGATCATCTCCATCAAAGTCATCGGAGGGTAGAGCAATTTGCTCTACATCTGAATCGTTGTCCTCGTGACGCCACTTTCACCGAGCTAGCGCTACGTAGTCTTCTCTCGCCAAGTGCCCAAACAGTCTCTTTACAAGGGGCTTTACCTGCTTGCCCCTATAAACCTTCATTCTCCCGAGAGTAGTATCATCCATGATCTCGAGAGATACAACATCATGGCTCTCCTTAGGCAAAGTTGTAAGCTTCTCGTTGATGATCATCTGCAGAAATCTTGGGTACATGCAGAAGCCCTCTTTGCCTTCCGCCACTATATTCTCGATCAAGTATGAGAATATCATGTTGGAGAAGCTAAAGGGGTGATTCAGCACCAGTGCCACGTAGGCATTCTTGATTTGGTCTGATAAGTCATCAAATCCACCCGTTTTTGGAGCAATGCACTTCAGTATAACATCAGCTAGGTACTTGAACTGGGACACAGGTTGCTTTTATTAAGCACACGTGCATTGATGTCCCAGAATACCTCATCCGAAGAAAGCATCCTCTTACGGTAAGAGGCTGTAGTCTGGCGGGATAAGTAGCATCATCTCCCAAATCAAGAACCCGTTTGAGATCAGCTGCTATGACCTCGATCTCCTGGCCAAATATGGAGCTACGCATATTGTAGGTCCCAGTCGATCGGTCAATAAAAGAACCTTCCTAGAAAGCCTGGTGTATCGACCTATAGGGTGTGCACGGTGTAGATATCGCTCGATAAATCCTCGATCTCTTTAGGAATGCTATAATCCCAGCAAACATGGTAGCATTCTAAGTGGTGGCATCCAAGTGAGCACAGATATTGTGCTTAGTGTTTATGATCCACCGATCTGCCATGAACCGGTAACACAAGACACATACATATTAGATCAGCACATAACATAAGCCATTTCACTTTAAACTGTTTGTGATCAGTCTAGTTCATTCGTGTGATTGATCATATGATTGAGTTCAGTCTATTGATTTGGTATGTGACTGACTTCAGACGGACGACTTAGCATGCGCTTGGGTTCAGTCGGGCGACTGAGTCTGCGACTGGGTTCAGTCTGGTGACTAAGTCTGTGACTAGGTTCAGTCGGGTGACTGAGCCTGCGACTGAGTTCAGACAGGTGACTGAGCTCATACACCTCATTCATTCGGCCGACTGAGTCATTTCCCCAGCTTAGTCGTGCGATTGAAGTTCATCAGGGTGTCCAATCGCATGACAGACTGTCTATTCAATTGAAATTCAAATTTTGAGCAAAACTTAGTACTAGACTTAGTGGTTTGGCGCATTAGTCTTGCAAGTGACCGATATAACCCCTAATAACTTTCTATTTCACAAAATACTCAGTTTTATTAGTTAATTTGTCAAACTAAGTCTCGGTTCCATTTAGGTCTGAATTCAGTCATTTAGGTAAAATTTGATTCCCATTTGAGTAGATTGCACCGCATTGTACCTTGGAAACACTGGAAATCGTCAGAATACAACAAATTAAAGTCAAGCAAGGTCAAAGGAAAATCAGGCAGAGTAATGGCACTATGAGGCGATTTTAGGGCGAATGAGAAGTGATGAGCACATGCGATCGGCTTTAGCCCTCCTTATAATGAATCTGGTTTCATTCGGCGACTGGATCCATTCGTTCTTTTCATTCACGCAATTGGATCGCAGTCGTGCGATTGGTTCAGTCAATCATATTCAGCCGGCCGATTGGGTTTCAGTCGGGCGACTGACTCATTCGGTCAACCCCATTCAGGCTACTCGCTCATTCGGTCAACCCCATTCATGTGACTGGCTCGTTCTTGTAAGCGAGTCGTGTGTATGGTTCATACTCATGCTCCATTCGGTTTACTAGTTCATAAGTATGGCCCAATCGTACGAATGGATCATACTCATGATTTTGACTTTTTGACCATTTGACACTTAACTCCTTTTAACTTTTGATTAAACATTTGAGCATTCGATCATCTCAGACATGACCATTTTAAGTTAGACAACTTTTGATCACCTTAGACGTGACCCTTTTAAAACTATTTGAAAATCCGTTTAGTCACCTCAGACGTGACCCTTTTTAGTGAGTAGATTCCAGACATAATTCCAATATGTGGTCTGACTTTTAACAACTAAACTGACAAACTTAAACAAAGAAAATACTAGAATTAAAAGACATAATTTAAAAACATATATTTGTGATTTTGTGTGAGGTGGAAATCCTAATATAGAAATCTAACAGATTTATTTCTTGAACAGGCAGCTTTAAGTTATTTTGACCATAAGTAGAACGATTCATTATGGAATCATACAGGTAAATCAAATCATTCGGGACATGCTACCAAAATCTTTTGATGCTAGATTCTTGTTTTCATCGAGAGTGATTAGCAAGTTTAGGAAATCATACTAGTATTATAAGAGGCACACATTGATTGAGACTTTCAAGAATTGCCGCCACGATGATTGTCAGTATACTTGTCCACTTAGATCCATACACAGACTTTTGACACAGATTGGTGATACATTAGATTAAATTATTTTAAACAAGCATTTGTGGATCCCATGCTTATATGGTAATGAACATTCCTCAGGAGATTTTTGAGCGGTCTACAGGTATTTTAAGAAGAATAAACTATTCTTAGAGCTTTCAAAGAGAAGCCAAGCCTCAGGTCAGTGCCACCGCACAGCAGAGAGGCGGAAAACAACAGTGAATTCTAGAATATATAGGTTATGCTTATCCTCAGGTCGGTGCCACCACACAGCAAAGAGGCACACAACCTTTCTTCTTGTTTGAGCAATTTTATTCTTTTTGCACAGATCGCACCAACAACATAGGTTATTAGTTTGATTGCTTTTTGCATTTTTTTCATGTGCTTTTGCTCATATTATGGTCATCCGCACACATTTTTGGCGTTTATTATGCTCATCACCCCTTATTGGAACTCTGTTGATTGTGTTAACCAGGGATAAGATGATAACACAGCTTGTTGAACAACTTACTTTGATCTTGAGATCACCAACAAGGTCTACTTATCTATTGTGTTAAATCTACCGATACATCATCTAATGGTGTAGCAACCTCTAGGTCTACTTTCTCCGTGTTACCTTAGTAGTAGCTAGTTTTACTATCATTTTTTCCTTTATTTTTTCTTAGACTTCTCAGACTTATACTTTGAATTTCACATCTAATTCAATTTAAATCTTTTTAAAGTCCCAAATTCTTTGTTCGTGTGTACTATTATTTTCCATAGTCGTTGAATCGATATCTCATATACGATCTCATTTCTTTTAACTTGCTTGTTCTCCTCCCTTTGCCTTTTTTTAATACCAACTTAACCTATTCTCCCCCTAAAATTTTAAACCCGTAAAAGATTTGCGTTTTTAGGATTTTAATAGGCGAAGAAATAAAACCACTAAAATTAATTAAATAAAATAAAATAAAATCAAAGAAAATAAAATAAACATGGACTCGACGCATCGGACTAAACATGTTCATCTTCTGGAATAACATCACTTTTCTTTTTAACGATGTTGACCTCTAACAAATATAGAAAACGTGGTTTTTCAAAGGCTTTTGTGTAGAGGTCAACGCGTTGAAAATTCGTATTCATTTTAACCACATCGATTTAATGTTTTTCAAAGCAATCACGTATAAAATGATATTTAATTCCGATGTGTTTGGTTTTAAGATGTTGGACTGTATTTTAGTTACGGCTATTGCAGTAGAATTATCAACAAATATAGGAGTATTAGAGAATTGAAAATTGTAGTCCCGCATTTGCTGTTGAATCCAGATGATTTGTGAACAGCAACTTGCAGCAGCAACATATTCGGCTTCATAGGTTGACAGAGCAACCGAGGTCTGCTTCTTACACTGCCAGGTTACTAATCTCCTTCCAAAGAATTGACATCCTGCTGATGTAGATTTGTTGTTCATTTTGCAGCCGCCATAATCCGAGTACTGTACGCGGTAAACTCAAAGTCATCATCATGAGGATACCACAACCCTAGTGTTGGTGTACCCTTCAGATAACAAAATATCCTTTTAACCCCTATAAGATGGTTAACTTTCGGTTTTGCCTAATATCTTGAACAAAGACACGTCACATACATGATATCAGGTCTTGAGACAGTGAGGTACATGAGGGGTCTAATCATTCCTCGGTAGATGGTGGCATCAACCAGATCACCATTCTCATCGGGTGCCACATCATGGTTTGTAGCAAGTGGAGTCCCAGCTATGGAAGCATTCTCCATGTCAAACCGAATGAGAATATCCCCTACACACTTGGTTTGATGTAGAAATATCCCCTTTGGTGTTTGATCCACCTGTAACCCGAGAAAGAACTTCATCTCTCCCATGGCACTCATTTCAAATTTTGCCTTCATTACTACTTCAAATTCTTTACATAAGTCTTTGTTCTTGGAACCGAAGATTATGTCATCAACATTAATCTAAACAAGTAGTAGATCACCATTCTTTTCTTTGATGAACAGTATACAGTCAATTACACCTCTGCGAAATCCGTGTTTCACAAGGTGCGTTGAGAGTTTTCATACCATGCTATGGGGTTTGGTGAAGCCCGTAGAGAGCCTTATCTAGTTTTTAAACTCTATCCCGATAATACGGATCCTCGAATCCCTTGGGTTGGCTGACATACACTGTTTCTCGGATTTCACCACGAAGGAATGCACTTTTAACATCGAGCTAATAGACTTTAACCTTCATATACGATGCATAGGCTAGGAAGATACGGATGGCTTCCATTCTTGCCGCAGGTGCAAACACTTCGTTGTAATCAATTCCCTCGCTTGTCGAAATCCTTGAATTACGAGTCGAGCATTGTTCCTAGTTATGAGCCCTTGGTCATCTTTTTTGCATTTCAAAACCCATTTGGTGCCAATTACCTTAGCAATTTTAGGTCTATCCACCAATGTCCATACACCTAACTTCTTGAACTGAAGAAGTTCTTCTTGCATGGCACTCACCCATGCCTCATCGTTTAGGACTTCACTAACGTATTTTTGCCTCAAACTGAGACACAAAACAACGATATGCACCATCATGAAGATATCCCTTTTCCAATGCCGAGGCATAATGAGCTGAATATAGCTGATTTCTCATCTGAACTCCTGATCTGACATCCCCAATGACGTTGTCCAGAGGATGATAGATGTTGAGGCGTGATCCAGGGTGGTTGGTACAACTATCTCATAACCAAGATTATGAACCTTTGGTTCTGTATCTCAGGCAGTAGGAGTGTGAGGTTCTGAAGACTCAGAAGAATCAACATCAGATGCTTGTGGACTTGCAGTAGTAGGAAGCTGTTCCTCCTGATTGTTCTGATCATTCTCCACGGCTTCATCGTCAAGGAGGAGTCACTTACCTCGAGTGCTCCCCCTGATTAACTAGGCAACTCAACTTGTGAACCAGATGTTGTAGAGTCTTGTGTTGGTGTGTTTAAGACATCATACATCATTTTGGTTGCTAACTCATCGTCAGAAGTGGAGAAAGGGATGTTGAAGGACTTGAAGAATCCATCATAGTCGAAAAAGAATGCGGGTCCTCTTACAGCAAGAGGGGTGGTATATCTCTGAACGTCGACGTTACACCACCCTTCTACTTGACCCGTTGAGTTGTTGTAAACTCTCTTATTTGGTATGTTGTATCCTAGAAAGATTCCTTCTTGAGCCTTCTCGCTAAACATGCCTTCCAGAGTTTTCTTCAGCAATGTACATGGTACGCCAAACGGTTCGAGGTACTCCAGATTATGTTTACATCGTTGTAGCAACTCATAAAACGTTTTTTCATGTCCTTTAACCACTAAGACTCCATTCAAAGTGTAACATGCATTTGCCACTGCCTCGTTCCAGAATTGGATAGGAAATTTCAAGCAGTCTCTATCAAGCTTCTATTCTTCCTTTCAGCAACCCCGTTCATCCGTGGAGTGTAGGCAAATGTGAACCGATGTACAATTCCCTTTTCTTTGTAGAATGCCTCCGTCCATTGATTCTTGAACTCTGTTCCGTTGTCTGAGCATACTTGTCTTACCTTCAGCTTGTAGAGAGACTCTAACATAGTTACTAACTCTTTGAATGACTCAAATGTCTCAGATTTAGATTTTAGAAACATTACCCAAGAGAATCTTGAATAGTCATCCATAACTACATGGCAATACAAGTCGCCAACGATGCTCCTTGTACTAACTGGACCAAACAGGTCCATGTGAAGAAACTCGAGAGGAAGTTCTACGGAATGAACTTTCTTTGCCTCATAGGACTTCTTAGTCTATTTGCCTTTCTTGCAGGCGACACAAAAATCTGGTAGTTGGAAGTTTTTGACATTTACTCCTCACACTAGATCATTCTGGATCAAGTGGTTCAACTTCCATGGATTGGTGTGCCCCATTCTCCTATGCCAGGAGATAGAATCCTTCTCAGTAGCTTTTGACAAGAAGCATTGAACTTGATGATCCGTTATGGAGGACTTTGATAGATCCAAGACGTAAAGGTCATTATATCTTGGGGCTGACATTAAGACTTTGTCCTCCAAGATCACGTAGTCCTTTTTCACGACATAGCAGTTCTTATTGTCGAATAGTACTTTAAATCCTTTGTCACGGATTTGGAAGACATAAAGCAAATTATTTTGAAGTTGTTGAACATAGTTTACCTTGTCAAACTTCATTTTCTGATTCCCCGCTTCCCCTTGAGCTGTGATATAACCTCCTTTGTTTCCGGCAAATGAAACATGACCTCCTTTTATTTGTTTGACATTTGTCAGGAGTGCCCGGTTCCCAGTCCTGTGCCTGGATGCTCCGCTATCTACAATCCAAGTGTTTGTTTCAGCACTATAATGAACACCCTGCACATTCAAATGAAAACATTAGTTAAGGTTAGGGACCCAAGCCTTAATCAGATTGGGTGTCCTTGAGGCATCACACATCATAAATTCTACCCATTGTCCATTAGAGGGTGAGGGAAGATCATTTTTCTTCTTCTTCTGAATACCAGACATTGAAATAGACTTTTCTTTCCATAAGCCAGCTTTGTGTAAGGCCTGTTTGTGGTAAACAGACAACTGGCTAATGGGTTGAATTTTAGGTTCACTAACCCTTTTTGGTGGAGTAATAGATTTCCTTTTTGAAGAGCTAGGTTTAGTGTCATAAAGTTCAATTTTCTGCCTTGGAGTTTGATAATAGGGACAAGTAGACGCGATGTGTCCATACTTTCCATAGTTGTAGCATGATCTAGTTTCGACATGATGGAGTACCTATTTCTGTAGAGAAGTGTATGACACACGTGTGACTTTATTCAATTTGGGTTTAGACACTTCTTGTTTCGATGTTCTAACTTGTTTAACAAAATTAATTGTTTGAACCTTGTTAACAACTTTACTCTTTTGTTTACCTGGACTTGGACATGATGCACGTGTTTGATTAACATGTATGGTCTTTTTAGGTTCAGACTTAGACGTGGTTGAACCTGACTTTATATTAACCTTTTCAAATTGTTTATCCAGATTAACCATAGGCATTTAACCTTTTGATTTAGAAGTGTCCACCTTTTGTTTAGGGCTAGATTCATTTGTTTTACATGTGGAATCTCGATCACTTACAATAGGAGTGGACACCACATGATCCTTGATTGGGTTGTTATTTATTGGTTGCTTTTGGCATTAGCAAGGTCTCATGTGGTGGTGGAACCATTTTATAACTCAAACCCTCCCCATTGTTACGTTCTTTTACTAAGTGCTAACTATGTGAGAAGAACTAGTCCAACTATGCACTTTTTTGCTTTAATGAGTTTACTTCTACTTCCAAAACTGTTTTTTGTTTCTTTGTTTCTTCTAGGGAGTTTAGATAGAACTTAATGTCATTAGCTTGGTTAAAAGCTACAACTTCAGTTTCCCTAAGTTGTTTATTTAAAAGTTTTATCTTTTCTTTCTAACTATGCTCATTCTGTTTTAAAATTCTATTTGCTTCTGTGCACAATTGCAAGTCCTTTACTAAGATATCATTATGATCTAATAATCTAGCAAATTTCAAATCAATGCTTTCCCTAAATTTATTACATTCAACACAAGCATGATTATTAAATAATTGATCTGTGGTACTTACCTGAGAGGGTGCAGTTGAATCAGCCATCAAAGTAGAGTCTGACTTTTTTGGTTCTGGTGATTCTGAACTTGTGGAACGTGTCCCTTCTTCAGGTAGGTGATCAACCAAAGTTGTAGTTTCTTCATTATTTGACATCGCCAGTTCCACTACAATATCACCTTCGCTTGCTGAGTCGTCATCTAAATCCTCAACACTAGCGACGTTGGATTCTCCTGGGGACACAACCGAAAGCTCCAGTCTTGTCCTTCATCATCCTGAGCGGTTAAGGCCTTAGGATCCTTGCTTGATGAAGTAGGACTACTTGTGGGTTTATCCTGACGGTTGAAAGATGAGAATGGATTCCCATTTCCTGTCTTCTTGGGCTTCACACATTCACGTTTGAAGTGCCCATTTTCCCCATAGTTGAAGCAGGTAACTTTGGTCTTGTCAAAACCAAAAGTTGTATCCTCAGTGGCAATCAAGTTCTGTCCGGTCTTCTTGACAACTTCTTAGCTCTCCAGACAACATTTGCTAAGGCCCACATGATGTCCATTCTCTCCAGCTCTGTCTTCTCTACCTGCTCGTAGTCCTCATCTGCCAGATGGCAGTTTCCAATTTTCCCAGCAACTAGTCCATCATAGGAGTGAATGACAGTTGCTAAGAGATCCATATGTTCCTTTGCTACCTCTACTGTCACATTCCCAAGATTTTCGGTCTTCAGTTTTGTAGCATTGGCTTCAGGTGTTATGTATTGGGTACAAGACAACCCTGACTTATCAGGTCCTGAAGTAGTAGCTTGAGATGGACTAGCTGAACTCGACACATATGTCGTTAGAATTGGTGCTCCAGGCGTTTTGGCTTGTGGAGTTGAGTTGTACAGTGATGGATTCTGATCATATGAGGACTTTTGGGCCGTTACTTCATTCTCAACTCTTCCTCTCTTAGTTTCAAAATGAAATCGTTGATATCTAACTTTGCCAGCATATCATTCTGTTTGAGGTTGGATACAAAGGAAACCCACTTCTCTAGCAACCCATGTGCAAAGTTCGAGACCTTGTCTTCCATAGACATGGTAAGTCCATCAGTGTGCAGCTCACTCATCAAGTGATAGAACCGATCAATGATGTCATCCAAGCTCTCCTTACCCATTGACGAGAAGTTTTCGAAATCTTTCTTCAACGCTTTTGCCTTTAGAGCTTTTAATGACGCATTCCGTCATACCGTTTTTCCACTGCATCCTACAGCGTCTTTGCTTGCTTGTTCTTAGAAAATTGATGGAATATGTCTTTAGGAATTGACTGAGTTAGCAATGCATATACTTTCTTCTCAACATTGTATTTCACCTTTTGGCCATCAGTCATGCTGCCTAAGGCAAGTTTGACTCCATCGCACCTACTAGCATGCTATACCCAGTCTCTATCGATTCCCACACATTGGGATCTACTCCGTTTAAGTAGATCTCGAATCTTTGCTTCCAATGTGGGTAGTAATCCAACGTTATCAGCTTAAGGGGCTTATTATGCTTCCCCACTTCATTTTCCAGAAGCAATAGATTCTGAATCCTTGAATCCTTCCGTGCAATGAATGCTGAATATTGATCCTCCATTACTATTGACTTTGGACTTTAGAACAAGTTGGTGTACTTGTGCAACTGAATGAGTGCGAATGAACGCTTCGCGCGATTGAACAATGCGGTTGGCTCAGACGTGCGAATGAACAAATGCGGATGGCTCAATCGAGCAAATGGCTAGGTATGGATGAACAATGCGAATGGGAAATTCAGTCGTACGAATGGATGAACGACTAAGTCCAATGGTGCGTATGAGGGATGCGGATGGATTCATCGTGCGATTGAGTTAATCATGCGACTAAAGCTGCTGAATCTTGAGAATTCGAAGGTTTAAGGTATTTTCACGCAAAAACACGAATTTCTCTCTAACCCTAATTGCCGTATGCCGGAAACGTTAACCTTTTCACCTGGAGACGTCTAAAACACTGTTTGACACAAAAAGATTGTGTGTTTGAGTGAAAAATATGATTTTTATATCAAAATCGATCGAATCACACGTAAATCAAGAGCCAAAGCTCTGATACCAATTGTTAAGGACCGTGTACAGACGGAGTACTAACTAATTTACGTGTATACCAACTCAAATAGTGCAGAATCTTATTTGATTGGCGATCCAATAACTGAAACACGTGTAAAATCAATCCAAGAATGTAACTAAATGTCAAGAACGATAGTAGGATGATTTACAACGATTTATGAACTTGGAACAGGTGTTCTAGGGTCTCTGGATGGCTAGGTTGCGGTTTAGTGCGTAGGTATTTGAATTTTTGTGTTTTTCCACGAATTAAGTGGTATTTATAGGTTAGGGTTACTCATTCGTGCGACTGAACCATTAGTATGGTTCAGTCGTGCGACTGAGTCATATGATTGTTCCATCCACATGACTGAGGCTTCAGTCGTACGACTGAGTCAATCTCATGTCACAATCGTGAGACTGATCCAGTCTCCTAGTTCAGTCGTGCGACTGGTCCATTAGCATGAAATTGTTCATGCGTATGGTCCATTAGCATGGTCCATTCACATGAGAACTTCACAAGATATAGTTAGTTCAATAAGCATTAACACACAATAATCAAATAAATATTAAACATTATAAGCATAAACCACACATTGTATTTCATTCAACCCATTCTTTTACATATATGTAAGAAATAAAAGACATTTTACATTAAGCTCACAAACTAGGTACATATGTTTCTACAAGTTCCCTCAAAATGGTTAGGTGACCTTTATCCCATTAAGAGATTCCAAGTGACTCAACTGTTATGCAAAAGGATGGTGTTAAACTTGTTTAAATAAATTTTAAGTTTTCATAATCTTAGTTTAGAAAACTCTATGTACCTTATATTTGCATGCTTTCAAATACAAGATATCCTATGGTTCACTTTTTAATAAAACCCCTTTTATTAAAATCGTTAATCCTATTAATACCTTTTATTAACCACTTAATGATAAAGAACTATCAATGTTTAGCTTGTTAAGTTTGTTAATGAGTTTGTTATGCATATTCAAATATCAACAAACAATCATACAACAAACAACCAAACAATCATAATCATACAAATATAAATACATAACCATAGCCACTAAGTTGACCACACTTGTTTGCCATCACAAGTGTTGTCATAAGGTCTTTCCTAAGGATTAAAATAACACATTAAAATTTTTCCATGAACTAGCACTTGAATCCATATCCAAATGCTTCAAGTGTCCATGTCTTTTGTGTCCTTCTTTAGGTCTTTATCATGTTCATCTTCATTTACAAAATCATATCCTAATACAATTTTCTAATAAAAGAAATGCACCTAATCAATTTATTACATAACCAAATGAATAAATAAATTACAACCCAAAATACAAACACAAATATTACAACCATTTCAAGAATCAAAACCAACATGACAAAACCATAATCAACCAAATCCAAAACACATAAGGTCAAGGCTATGATATGCACCAAAATATGTATCATATACAACATTCAAGAACAACAATGAACCCCTTTTTATAACCTTAATGTTCTAGCCAACATGAACCAAAACTTTAGGGTTTTGTCCAAACAACACAATCAACCATTTGATGTTAATCTTTAAAGGTTTATACTAAGCATGTATGATTAAACCTTGAAACATAAAAAATTCAATCATCCACAACAAAACAGCCCCTAATGGGTTGAAAAGTCCCTGAAACTAACTTTTCAAGAACTCTTGAAGCATGTATTCCACATAACCGGCTCTAGATGTCATTGTTGGGTTTTGTAACAAGTTTATCAAAGTAAGTTTAACCATTTAAACTTCAAAAACGCAGCGGATAATAGAGGTTAAAGTATGTTAAAAAATCTGAAATTTTTAAGCATTTTAACCAAAAAAAAACCCAAGAACAAGGATCATTAATATATGTTAAAAGACATGCTATCAAAACAAAAGAACAACCATAGGGTGTTCTTGAAACTACCTTTCAAGAACAAGATGTTGAAGTATGGATGAGATGAAGATGATGATGCTGTTGAATGTCCAGCCCCCAAGAGAGAAAGCCTCAAGTTTGTATACCCACAAGCTCTTCCAAACACCTAGCTAGTTAGGGAGCACAAGACCAAGACCCAACTCCTTCTTGAACAATCCGAAAATCAGCCAAGAAACTCCTTCAAGTTCAACCCAGAAATTTGAAATTTTCAGCCAAGTTTAGAGAGAGTTCTTTGCTTGTGTGTGTGAGAGAGAGTGTGTATTGCTTAAAGAGTGCAAGTGTGGTTAAAGTCTTGTAGTATCCAAGACAAAGGCTCCTCAAAGCCCACATGGGGTGGCTAAAAATAGAGTTTCAAAATGGGTTCCCCCTATTTTGTAATCTTTTATAAAATTGCACTCTTTAAACCATTAGTTTATAAAATAAAACTTGTTTTAATTTTGATAACATTAACAAACTTTTATTTATTATTATTAACCAACTTAAATAATGAAACAAATAAATTCTCATGAACAAATTACCCATATAATGTTGTTCTATTACAAAAGCAACATTTTAGGAAACTCATTTTCTAAATTGGTGTCAATATTTATTTGTATGATCTCATCAACACATAAGTATTTATTGGTGTTTGTCTAGCTTTTTATTGGGTATGACCCGGCTTGGTTCATAACGTACTAACCACATCAATCTTGTATGTTTCTTGGGCGAACAAGATCCAACACATAGTCATTAATTTGTTTGTGAACCGCTTGTCTATATGGGTAGATCTACTTGGGAAATCCCCCACACGTAGTGCCTTCCATGATGAACAGGAAGGGTACCACACTGAGATCCTACGGGGTCTTTTGTGGCATGGAACAAGTTTTATAAGATACTATGGTGGACCATGTGGCAAGTACGGTCCATTGCTTTGAGGCTCAGTTCTCCCCAAGGGGATTGAACCGGTAACACAATCTTGGAAGAGGCTAGCCGGGACTGAGTGCAGGGTTGATTGTGATCCCCATAACAATGATACTATGACTTTTTATTAAAGTGTGGATTCTAATGGATCCTTGTATTTAAACTTTAAGCACTTGAATTCACCAACTTTTTACGTGACAAAATTTCTTTTGAGCATGTTTCAGGTAATCCATGAGTGGAGCCTAGCTGTGTAGAAGACTCTGACCTAGCACCATGACCATGGCATTGGCTTGTCCTTGTTTTGAAACATTTGAACAATTTACATTTATTGATGTTGGAAACAATTTGTATTGATATTGTACGTACTCTTCTCATTTGGGGGCTAATTCTATTTCTAGCCTATGTTTCTTTTGAAATGTCAATGCCATGTGATGTTCTCTCCCTTTGTGCTATTATGATGTTTTGTTTCTGCTGCCATTTGTTGTTGCTAGTCTGTGACGTGCCACCCTACATGGGCCCGTGGTGTGACAATGTGTGATGTGTGACTATGTGTGATGTGATGAAGCTTTTCAGGCAGACGAGTATGATGTTCAACCCCTTCAGTAGGTCAACTATTAATTAACCATGATTCTTGACTTGCATGGGATAGTAAGAAGATCTATGAGCTACACTCCAGAAAAGGAAGAGATCATACATGACTTAACAGATGAATAACTTGCTAAAATATTCAGGCTGATTCCTAATGAGCTGGTAAAAGATTCTCCATCAGTTGATGTGGCAAGTGACAATGAGTTGAATGATGTTGATGAAATTGAAATCAAGGACGTCACTGTTGAACATTATCCAGAGTACACTAACCATGAAGGTAATGTTATACCCAACTTGGGTGATACTTTTGGCAGTGCTATATTTGAGAAGCTGGATGAAGTAGAGAAAGAAAAGGAGAAAGATGAAAGCTTAGCCCAAGCTTTGGACGCTAATGTCGACTTGAAGAAAGCTAAACACGTGATTTGTTTTGCAGAAATGAAAGCCCAACACGTTCCGCCAAAGTAGAATGCCTACACAAAGCTCTACAAACTCAAAAGACATCAAAAAGTGTCAGGCCAGATTATAGCGTGGGCGTATTTTGAGGACTTAGGTGTCTATGCGGTAAAGAGAGAGAAAGGAATCGAGTACTTCAGATATCCTCATGATCTGAAGACTCTTCCTAGTTTTGAGCTCAACCGTCTGGCATGTTTAGATCTTCTGTATGCAAATCCAAGGAAGATGTCAGGATGGTTCGAGGCTGTGTTGAAGAAGGAATACCACACCTCGTGGGTAAACTTCAGACCTCAACAACCGAAGAGGTACTTCCATAGGTCTGAAGTGGCCCTATATCTGGGAAACCTAAAGTTGTGCTGAAGTGGAGTCCTCCATGCACAATGTCAAAGATTCCCTTACGGGAAATGCCTCAGGACATCACTCCACACTTCAAATGGTTGTATTACCACTGGCGGACAGGCGAAGCGGTCATAGTTCTAAACAAAGATGGAAAAATTGATACTATCCAGGTATTTGACCCTATGTGGCTTACAAACTTGTCGGCTGAATATGTCTACAGATTATACAAGTGGCCACTCTTCTATGACACACAAGACATTGTACAAACTCTCCAATTTCAACACATGATAAGACTCTGCTTTGCATTTGAAATACATGTAGGAGTTACAAAAGAGGAGAAGTACAAGAAGTTCCAAGAACATGTTAAGAGTGTTAGAGGATAGAGGAAACTAGGACCAAAGGGGAGTTTGTTGATGCATATGTTCCTAGTTTATGAGCTTAAATGTAAAAGTCTTTCATGTCTTAGACTTGTGTAATGAATTTATTCAATGAAATATAATATGTGATTGATGTTTATTCATTTTTATTTATTTCAAATTATTATTGTGTTAAAGTATAATGTATATGTATGACCATATGATATAGGTTTGAGGGTGTTGTACATGATTCTTAGTCAATAATGATTAAGTAATGTGTTCAACATAGTCGGATAAGTATTCATGCTAATGGCCCATACTCATGCTTATGGACTAGTCGCACGACTGAACCAGGAGACTGGATCAGTCGTATGATTGAGACATAAGATTGATTCAGTCGCACGATTGAACCTTCAGTCATGCGTATGGATCAATCGAATGATTCAATCGCACGACAGAACCATGCTAATGGTTCAGTAGTATGAATGGAAGCCCTAACCTATAAATACCACTTAATTCATGAAAAAACAAAAGAATTCAAGAATTAAAGAACACTTGATATTATCACGAACCCTAGCCGTCCAGAACGTACAAGAAAGCCAGTCCAAGTTCATAGATCGTTCTTGATCGATTTCTACTGGTTCATAACATTTATATTATTCTTATATCGATCGGGTAAACGTTCTCACTAATTGGATCGCCAGTCAAATGGGATTCCAGACTATTTAATTCGGTATAAACACAAAATCTTTTAGTATTTCGTACATACATAGTCCTAACAGAAAGTATTCATGCTTGCCATGACTGATTACTTTTCCAAATAGATAGAAGCTGGGGCATTCGTTAAAGTTCATGAAAAGGAAGTAATATCCTTTATATAAAGGAATATCGTTAC
Organism: Flaveria trinervia; assembly: GCA_025506515.1. Taxonomy (NCBI): domain Eukaryota; kingdom Viridiplantae; phylum Streptophyta; class Magnoliopsida; order Asterales; family Asteraceae; genus Flaveria; species Flaveria trinervia. Next base: position 67,450,065 of record CM046446.1, read on the forward strand.
GAGATCTGGCATTCCAGCGCAGATAATTTGTGATAATGGGTCTCAGTTCATAGGAAAGAGGACCACAAACGTTTGTGCCAGTTGGGGAATCAAAATGATCACTTCCACCCCAGTACATCCTCAAGCCAATGGGTAAGTGAAGTCTAGCAACAAGATTATTATAAATAATCTTAAGAAAATACTTGTGGACAAGAAAAGAAATTGGGCAGAAGAACTACCTTTCGTCCTATGGGCTGATAGAACTACCACAAAGAATGCAATAGGGCAAACTCCATTTTCATTAGTCTTTTGATCTAAAGCAATAATTCCTATAGAAGTAGTTATTCCTACAGCAGGAGCTAGCATGAAGGATCCTGAGTTGAATAAAGAATCCTTGATGCAAGACCTCGAGATAGTGGAGAAATCCGAGACATAGGCAAGATAAGGATGGTAGCTTATCAACAAAAGATAGCAGCTTCTTATAACAAAAATATAAGAATACGAAGATTCCAAATAGGAGATATGGTTCTAAGAAAAGCATTCCATAATACAACCAAGGCATCCGATCGAAAGCTAGCACCAAAATGGGAAGGCCCCTACTTAATCGATGTGGAGGCAGGAAAGGGAGCCTATAGACTAAGTACCATGGAGGGTGAACTTCTACCTAGAGCATTAAATGTGATACACCTCAAGAACTACTTTTTGTAAGGATGTTGTATCCTTGAAACATGTTATATCCTGATTTTCACAAGGATGATGGTATGTGTCTCACTTTGATGTTTCATTATGCTTATCCTTATTATCTTAGTCGATTTTACTCTAAATTGTTTGGAATGGGTATTTTAAATACCAACTTCTTGCCAAGATTAGTTTTTTTGCAGATTCAATGACAAAGGAAGATGCAAGCATAGAAGTGGCCTTGTCACCAGTCATTTCGGCCCTTTGTGCTCTTATGATGGTTTGTTTCCGCTGCCATTTGTTGTTTCTAGTCTGCGACATCCCACCCTACTTGGGCCCAGGGTGTGACAATGTGTGATGTGATTAATGTTTAATTAAGTAGATGAAGCTTTTCAGGAAGACGAGTATGATGTTCAACCCCTTTAGTAGGTCAAGTCTCAATTAACCATGATTCTTGACTTGCAAGGGATAGTAAGGAGATCTATGAGCTACACTCCACAAAAGGGAGAGATCATACATAACTTAACTGACAACAGCTTGCTAAAATATTCAGGCTGAATCCTGATAAGCTCGTAAAAGATTCTCCAACAGTTGATGTGGCAAGTGACGATGAGTTGAATGATGTTGATGAAATTGAAATATAGGACGTCACTTCTGAACATTATCCAGAATACACTGACCATGAAGGTAATGTTATACCCAACTTAGGTGATACTTTTGGCCGTGCCACATTTGAGAAGCTGGATGAAGTAGAGAAAGAAAGGGAGAAAGAAGAAAGCTCAGCCCAAGCTTCGGACGCTAATGTCGACTTGAAGAAAGCTGAATGGGCGGCTTCTTTTGTAGAAATGAAAACCAAACGCATGCCGCCAAAGTAGAATGCCTACACAAAGCTCTACAAAGTCAAAAGACATTAAAAAGTTTCAGGCAAGATCATAGTGTGGGCGTATTTTGAGGACATAGGTGTCTATGCGGTAAAGAGAGAGAAAGGAATCGAGTACTTTAGATGTCCTCATGATAAAAAGACTCTTCCTACTTTTGAGCTCAATCATCTAGCATGTTTTGATCTACTATATGCAAATACAAGGAAGATGCCAGGATGGTTCGAGGCTGTGTTGAAGAAGGAATACCACAACTCGTGGATAAACTTCAGACCTCAACAACCAAAGAGGTACATCCGTAGGTTGAAGTGGACCTATATCTAGGAATCCTAAAGTTGTGCTGAAGTGAAGTCCTCCATACACGATGTCAAAGATTCCCTTATAGGAAATGCCTCCGGACTTCACTCCACACTTCAAATGGTAGTATTACGACTGGCGGATAGGTGAAGCGGTCATAGTTCTAAACAAAGATGGAAAAATTGATAGCATCCGAGTATTTGACCCTATGTGGCTTACAAACTTGTCGGCTGAAGATGTCTACACATTATACAAGTGGCCACTATTCTATGACACAGACGACATTGTACAAACGATCCAATTTCAACATGTGATAAGACTCTGCTTTGCATTTGAAATACATGCAGGAGTTACAAAAGAGGAGAAGTACAAGAAGTTCCAAGAACATGTGAAGAGTGTTAGACGATAGAGTAAACTAGGACCAAGGGGGAGTTTGTAGATGCATATGTTTCTAGTTTATGATCTTAAATATAAACGTCTTTCATGTCTTAAACATGTGTAATGAATTGATTCAATGAAATATAATATGTGATTTGTGAATCCAAGGATTGTAGTTAGGAATTATCAGTGTTGGTCGAAGACAAGTCTGTTGAATTCTTTATGCCCAAGACACATAGAACATTGATTTGGTTAGTACATTATGATCCAAGTTGGGTCATACCCAATAACAAGCTTAGCAAACACCAAATAATATTTAATTGATGATATGATCATAAATTAAATAATTACACCAATTTAGATAATGGTTTTCTAAATAAATTGTATGTGAGAAAGAACAACTTATATGGATATTTTGTTCATGGATATTATTTATAATGTTATTTAAGTTGGTAAATTACATAAAATAATATAGTGTGTTTTAGTTTTATAATTAAGAGGTTAATTATACAACTTATATATTATAACTAGTTCCATTTTAGTGTGTGTTTTAAAATGGGGGGGAAACCCATTTTAAAACCATATTTTCGGCATCCCTCTAAGGGTATTGTGTGTCATTTTGTTGTCTTGGAACAACACACATTAAGAACTAGACACACTCCTATTTGCTCTCTCTCTCTCTCTCTCTCTCTCATACATGCAACAACGGTTTTTCCTCTCATCTTAGAAGAAAGACAAAGCTGGAAAGGGTGTTTCAGCAGCCTCCCTTTTGCGATTTGGTGTGAAATCCTAACAACAAACGTGTTCTTGCTATAGAGCTTGGGGTATGGACACTTGAGAGGACCTCCTTTGGTGCCTTAGTCGTTTCTTGGAGCTCATCTTCTTCAATCTCTTCCGTTTTGCTGCTAAAAAGGTAGATTATGGCAGCCTCTTTATGGCTGTCCATAATGTGTGTTTACGTTTACAATGCTAGTCTTATTCAAATAAAAAGATCCTTTGTTATTGGGTTTGTTTATTACTTTGTAATATCAGATGAAATCCGGATTTTTCAGTTCATTAACAAAGTTATAATGCTTGTTGCCGCTGCATTTTCAGAAAGTTTAAATGTTAAACTATGAATCTTGTTTTAACAAACCCCAACATTGGCATCTAAGCCGGTTATGTGGATAGCTAGCTTGTTTTGTCCTTGTTATATTTCATTTTATGGGACTTTGAAACCCCTTTTAGGGGCTGCTATGTTCATGTTTTATGAATCCCCAACTCTCAAAGTTATATCACACATGCTTGTGATTAAACTTTGAAAGACATGTATGTTATATTTGTTGTTAGTTTGGGCATGACAAAACCCGAAATTTCAGTTTATGTTGGCTGAAATTTTGTGCGTTTTAAGTGGGGATTCATTGTTGGTTTGGAAGATATGTTCATTGTTCATTATGGTGCATAACCTAGCCCTTGACCTTGTGTTGTTTGGATGTTTGTAATGGTTATATTTATTCATTCAATTGGGTTGTATAATCTTTTATTTGTGCTTAGTTTAAAGTGTAATTTATTTATTATTGTGATGTAATAAATAGATTAGGTGCTTTTCATATTACTAGAAATCTTGTATTAGGACATAATGCCTTGTAATATGAAGATGTACATGTTAGAAGCACAAAGGGAAGACACAAGAAACATGGAGCATTTGGATGCGGTTTCAAGTGGGAGGTTTTTGGAGCTTTTGTCATGTGTTTTTTGTCCCTTAGGAATGTCCTATGGTCCACACTTGTGATGGCAAACAAGTGTGGCCACTTTAGATGCTATGGTTATGCACTTACATTTGGTTGATTCATGGTTGTTTGATTATGGTATTGTGGTTGATGACTTTACATATGATGTTTGCTTTACTATCCTTCATGATCATAACAAACTATCTAAATGGGCTTTAATCATTAAAAGTAACAAAAGGTTATTAAATTTTTTAATGATTTCAAATATTAAAAGGGGTTTTAATCAATGTACCATAAGGTATCTTGTTTTGAAACATACAAATATGTAAATAAATGTTTTTCTAAACTTGTATTATAATATCTCTATACCTTTTGTATAAAAATTAAGATCAACACCGTCCTTTTACACAAAACTTGAAGCGCTTGGGAACTCTTAGTGGGATAAAGGTCACCTAACCATTTTGAGGGAACTTGTGACTTAGGTGAGAATGCCATATTCGTGGGATAAAGGTCGCCTAACCGCTTATTTTGGGAAACTCACACGTGTTGTAAGTAGGGTGTCTTGATTTGCAAACCATATCAAATGGATCACCTACGATATGGTTTCCAAATGGTGTTGATGGGATTAACATGCCGACTTTACATATGATGTTTCAAGTCGATCCCATAACTCTAGAAGCTGCAAATGGTTGCAATCGTCAATCGTTGACCACCATATTAATTCAAATCGTGGGATAAAGGTCACCTAACCACTATTTAAATGTAATGTTGGATTCTAGATTTTAATATGATAATGATCTTAAAGGTATTAATTATTAAAATAACAATATCGAAAATACTAAATTGATCTTTGTTAAGTTTTGTAGATGGCCACCATAATTATGATAATCACGATAATTTATCCACGACCGCCCCATCTTTACGAGAGATTCTCCAAAAGGAACGTCTAAACCATAACAATTTTATCGATGGGTATTAAAACTTGAGAATCGTTCTCAAGCAAGAGAAATGATCATATGTTTTAGACAACCCTGTCCCCGATCACCTAGTGAGGATGATGAGGCGGCCTATAATGATTGGATTAAGTACACTGAGGACTCTATCAAAGTGTCTTGCCTTATGTTGGCAAGCATGACTCCGATTTCTAGAAGGAGTATGAGCATCACAGAGCTTATGACAAGATAACCACTGAAGGAAACGTGCCAACAACAAGCGAGGGTTGAGCGCTTCGAAACGTTTCGAGCGCTCCATGCATGTCGTATGGACGACAACCAATCAGTTTCATCATATGTGCTTAAGATGAAAAGTCACATTGACCGCCTCGAAAGGCTAAACTGTCCCGTCTCAAAAGAATTGCCACCGATTTGATCCTCAATGGCCTTACCAAAGGTTTGAGACGTTCGTGTTAAACTACAACATGAATGCTTGGGACAAAAGCATTGGTGAGCTTCACTCTATGCTCAAAACGGTCGAGGCGGCCATGGGTAAAGAGTTTTACCCGTTCTCACCATCCATGAAGGTGGGAACAAGAAAAGGCCTTATCCCACACCTAAGGCAAAGGTTGCCAAGGGTAAGGGACCCATAATGGGAAAAGGGAAAGGGGTGGCAAGGGTGCCACACAAAGCATAGGAAAGAGGCAAAAGGTTGCTTCTAATGACCCATGCTTCAAGTGTGGGGAGATTGGACATTGGGCAACAAATTGTCCTGTCCATCTCCAAGAGTTGAAAGCAAAGAGGGATGTCGGGCAGACCTCAGTACTACATACATGATCCATATTGATTTAAACTTAATATCCTCTAACACATGGGTATTAGATACCGGATGTGGAACTCACATTTGCAATTTGTTGGCAGGAGTTCAAAAGAAGTAGCAACTTCAACAGGGGATGTTAGCCTCTATATGGGCAATGGGGCTAAAGTTCAAGTTGAAGCTCGTGGTGACTACATCTTGAAACTTCCAAATGGTTTGGAAGTAATTTTGTACAATGTTTTGTATGCTACTAGTTTGACAAGGAACATTATTTCCGTAGCCTATTAAAACATTTTGGATATGTATTATCATTTATTGGAAATGATATTCCTGTTTCTTTAAATGATATGTTCTATTTTAAAGCAATTCCCATTAGTGGTATTTATGAATTGGTTCATGAAAATGCTTTAATAGTTCATTGTACCAACTAAACCAAGAAACTCAGTTGGATTTGAGTGATACCTATCTTTGGCATTGTCGTCTTGGTCATATAAACAAGAACTATAAAACACTTCAAAAGAATGGTCTTTTAAAAAATGAATTGATTCATTTGATGTATGTGAATCTTGTTTACAAGGTAAAATGACTAAGGCACCCTTTAGTGGAACTAAAGAAGGGCAAAAGATTTACTAGGAATCATACATTCGGATGTATGTGGTCCTTTTAAAGCAATGACTAGGAATGGTGAAAGATACTTCATTACCTTTACCGACGATTATAGTCGCTATGGGTATGTGTACTTATTAAGGCACAAGGTTGAAGCTTTTGAAACGTTCAAGATCTTCAAGAATGAAGTAGAAAATCAACTCAACATGTCGATTAAAGTTCTCCGCACCGATAGAGGAGGTGAATACCTAAGTGATGCTTTTCAAGATCATCTTAGGAGTTGTGGGATTGTGTCACAACTCACTCCACCTAGGACACCCCAACATAATGGTGTGTCTGAGAGGAGGAATCGAACCTATTGGATATGGTTCGATCTATGATGGCTAGAAGCACATTACCTCTATCATTTTGGGGTTTCGCTTTGCTCTCTGCGGCCCGTATTTTAAATATGGCCCCATACAAAATGGTGGAAAGACACCTTTTGAGATATGGCATGGAAGAGTTCCATCCCTATCATACTTAAGGGTCTGGGGTTGTGAGGCTTACGTTAAGACTCCCACCCCAAACAAATTGGAAGTCCGATCCACCAAGTGTATCATTATTGGATATCCTAGAGATTCTGTGGGATATTATTTCTATGATCCACTCGAACAAAAGGGTGTTTGTTGCCAGAAAGGGTGAGTTCTTAGAGGCAAAGTTCCTTATGGAAGGAACTAGCAGTAGAACGGTGGATCTTGAGGAGGATCAAGAACCACAACCCGATGCACGTTTGATTGAAACTAGCACTCAACATGAGATTGTGAGGATGATTAAGCGGTTGATCAATACACACAAAACGTTCACAGAAGTGGTAGAACTAGTAATCCACCTAAAAGATATGGATTTTTCATGGATGGATGCTATGTGGTAGATTCAGATGAACCAACCACATACCAGAATGCAGTGTCCAATTCGGATTGTGACAAATGGCTTGAGGCCATGAACGTTGAGATGCAATCCATGTTTGACAATCAAGTTTGGGAACTTGTTGTACCACCTCTTAATTCCAACGTAGTTGGAAGCAAGTGGGTTTTCAAGAAGAAAACCGATATGCATGGAAACTTGGATACTTATAATGCTAGACTTGTAACAAAGGGTTTCACTCAAACTCAAGGGGTTGACTATGATGAAACTTTCTCACTTGTTGCGATGCTAAAGTCTATAAGGATATTGTTTGCCATAGCTGCTCATTATGATTATGAGATTTGGCAAATGGATGTCAAAACCGCTTTCCTGAATGGATATCTTGAGGAAGATGTCTATATGGTTTAGCCTGAAGGTTTTGTCGATCCAAAATATCCTAATAAAGTATGCAAGTTAAAGAAATCAATCTATGGGTTGAAACAAGCATCGAGAAGCTGGAATCATCGTTTTGATGAGGAGGTAAAGAAATTTCGCTTGATAAAAAACGCTGATAAGGTTTGTGTGTATAAGAAGGCTAGTGGGAGCATAATAACTTTCCTAGTATTGTATGTTGATGACATACTACTATTTGGAAATGACATTCCAACCTTGGAAGGTGTAAAAACCTAGCTTGGAAGTTGTTTTTCCATCAAGGATCTTGGTGAAGCCGCCTATATTCTGGGAATAAAGATCTATAGGGATAGATCAAGGCAGTTGATTGGTTTAAATCAAAGTGCATACATTGATAAGATCTTGAAAAGGTTCAAGATGGAGAACTCCAAGAAAGGCACTGTACCTATTCAAAGAGGAACAATATTGAGTACGACTCAATGTCCTAGCTCAAGGGATGAGCAAGATAAAATGAAGGCAATCCCATACGCATCTGCTATTGGATCCATCATGTATGCAATGATATGCACTCGACCCTACGTGTCATGCGCCTTAAGCATGACAAGCCGTTACCAGCAAAATCCTGGAAACAGTCATTGGATGGTTGTTAAGAACATACTTAAGTACCTAAGGAGGAAAAGAGATATGTTCCTAATCTATGGATCTGGTGATGAGGAACTCATTGTAAAAGGTTACACGGATGCGTGTTTCCAAACAGATCGTGATGATTCTCGGTCACAATCGGGATATATTTTCATTCTGAATGGAGGAGCGGTCTCATGGAAGAGCTCCAAACAGGATGTGGTGGCTCTATCAACTACAGAATCACAATACATCGCCGCTTCATAGTAGCCCAAGAAGCTGCATGGTTGAAGAAATTCATTGCCGATCTAGGGGTTGTCCCTTCCATTTAGGACCCCTAGAGATCTTTTGTGATAACGAGGGTGCGATTGCTCAAATCAAGGAACCTCGTGCTCATCAAAAGACTAGCACATTGAGCGGATATTCAACTACATACGAGATGAAGTTGAAAAGGGAAAGATATGTATTCGCAAAGTTCACACGGATCAAAACATTGCGGATCCTCTCACGAGCTCCTTGAAAAGGCAAAGCATGAAGGTCATACTTGTGCCATGGGACTTCGATATTCTAGTGATTGGATTTGATTTGTAAATTTTGTATTTGGATATGTGGAACTCTTTATATTAGAATAAAATTATTTGGTTATAATGTTTCAATTAATGTTCCAATTTAGCATATTTAATCCATGAGTAAATTGTTTACTCTAAATGTTTGTAGTCGTTCATACTTGTGGGAACAAGTGTGGGGTAAGATTATTATGAACTTGGATTGGTTGATATTCATAAGGAATGAATATAGACAATTGGTTGCTACCAAGGTTCATAGATATTTGTGGGATGCAAATATTGGACTGACCCGCATCTCAAATTTTACTACATGGAATCTTATTGATTGATCATAAATAAATTTGAGTAAAGGAGAATATCATTTGGTATCCTCTGACCTGAGATACATATTGGGTTTTTATATTCACCAAGTATTATACCTTGAGCTAATTCTTCACTGTCCTGAAATAGTGGACAGCATATAAGGGTATGTTCAGGTATGACACGAGGTGTTTGTGAGAAACGTATGTAGTCAAGATGGAATTTGTTCCTCTTACTCGTTGAGAGTTAGATGTCTAAGGCCTGATAAAGTAAATCAACAAGGAATGATCACTGTGTGTTCTTGGATTTAACATGACATCTGTAACAAAAGGATAGATGATTAATTCACCTAAATCATTTCAAGTAGGATACTTGAATAAGATAATGTTATTGAATGGCTATAAGTCATGCGTAGTAAGGGTAGTAAACCGTTGTTAGGCGGTATTTATTGCTTGCATCAATCTTCTATGAATCTTGGGCAAGTGGGAGATTGTAGGATTCTATGTGCCCAAGACACTTAGAATATTGATGTGGTTAGTACATTATGATCCAAGTCGGATTATACCCAAATAACAAGCTTTGCAAACACAAACAATTATTTAATTGACGATATGATCATGCAATTAAATAAACACACCATATTTAGAAAAATAGGTTTTCTAATTAAATTGCATATGAGATGGAACAACTTATTAGGATATTTTGTTCAAGACTATTATTTGTAATGTTATCTAAGTAGGTTAGATAACATCAAATAACAAAAGGGTGTATAACTTATATAATTAAATGGTTAATTGTATAAATAATTTAGTGACTTGTTGTATATTGTGTGTGTATGTTTAAGAGGGAAACCCTCTTTCAAAACTATTTTCGGCCGCCCCAGCAAGGGGCATTGGCCCTTTCCCTTAAAAACACACACACACTTAACTTGTCTTACACCCAAAGGTTCACCTCTCATATGACATGCAAAAAACCCCAAATGCAATAACTCTTTCTCTCTCTTTACACCTCTCAAAAGATAGCAGAAAGAAATAGCAAATTTTGGGTTTTAGGTGGTGTGTTTTGTGTTGAATCTCCCTAACACGAGGTGCTTGCAAGGAGGCTTGGGGTAATACTAGCTGAGGCTTCTTCTCTCGAGTCTTGGCTGTTTTGACATCTCCATCTTCATCAAATCCACATTTTGGCAGCCCTTTTGAAGCATTGTCTTGAGCTGCTGAAAGGTATTATGGCAGCTTGTTAATGACTGTCCATTTAGGCTTGTTTTTATGTTCATACTTGCTTATCCCATAATAAGATCCTTTGTTTTGGTTTGCTTTATACTTTTATATGGTCACCTACAGAACAGAATGTTCAGCTTATAATAACTATATAATGTTTGTTATCCACTGTGTTTTAGAAAGTTTAATGGGGTTAACTAAGTTTTATGTTCTTTGCACACCTAATAATGACAAGGTACAATGAAAATACTTCCTTACCTTTACTGACGACTATAATCGATATGGTATGTGTATGTTAAGCCACAAATAGAGCTTTTGAATGTTCAAATCTTTCAAAATAAAGTACAAAAATCCACCTCAATAATCGTTAAAATTCTCCCGCACCGTAGAGAGGTGAATACCTAATGATGCTTTTTAGGGACCATCTAGAAGTTGTGGATTGTCTCACACTACTATCTTCACTGGGAACACCAAACAGTACTGGCGTGTTCGAGCGAAGAAATCAACTTCTATTTTGACAGGATCAGTGATCACAAGTTTGATGTATCAAATAAAAGCAGCGGAATACACAAACGAATTAGACAAATTGAGCAGCAAACAATATATGTAAGCGTTAAGATAGCATACGGTTATAGGGAGAGAATATGAATTTCTGATTTCTAGGAATGTTTATAGATGGAGAATATTTCTAATCAAATCAATCAAACATTCCATTCAATTGCTCATCTCACTCAATGATTACAATGGGTTGTCACTCCTTATATAGAGTGCAACAGTCACTGCTGTTATCACGGAAAGTGACAACTGGCAGATCCAATACAGAAATAACTAAATCTTAACAAACTACTGAAATGTTCACAACTACTGAGAACATATCAGCAAGTTAAGTACAAAATATAAAACTACTGAAACTACAACGACTGAAGAACAAGCTCTTCAGTCGTTTTACAAAACTACTGAAACATAAAACATAAACTACTGATATCACAACTACTGAAGAAGTACTCTTCAGCAGTTGTGACAAACTACTGAGGCTTCAGTACTTGGTCTTCAGACTTTGACCTTCAGGCGTTTCATCAGCTGATGACTTCAGTAGATATCATCAGCTGATGTCTTCAGTCTTTGTCTTCAACTTTGTACATCAGTTGTTGATCTTCAGTACTTGTGAACTCTTCAGCTGTTGTACTTCAGTACTTTGGTCTTTCAGCTTCAGCACTTGTGTTCTTCAGCTGTTGTACTTCAGCACTTTGGTTCTTCAGCTGTTAAGGTCTTCAGCACTTGATCTTCAGCTGTTGAAGTCTTCAGCACTTGTCAAACTACTGATGAGGCTTTCAGCAGTTGTTGTGATACCGTGTGGGACTTAGAGATTTTCTGATCTTGGCTCATTGGTTCTTTTGGTCCAACAACTCCCCCTGAACCATGCAGCCAAACCTCTAACTTATTTAAACTCCCACTTATTGATGGCAAAAATGTTGGTCTTTTTCCTTCTTGATCAGTAGAGAAGATGACCCATGTACGCTCCGGCCTGGGAAGAACCTCAATATTTGTTTGGCAGAGTATGAATGGGAACTCTGTTTTGGGAACTGGACACAGAGTTGTTATCCCATTCATGAGATTCACTTCCCCATAATGAGTCTGTATGACTCACGGACATAGGCCTCAAGGAGAACAATTTGTTCCTCTTGAGAGAGTTCTTCAGCTCCTCCTTCGAAGAAGAACTCTGGACCATAGTACTCTGATAGTACTATGGTCCTGCCATTCTTCGCTCCATCCACCGTAGTTACCTCCCTGTATACAAATTCATCCGGATGGTTGCCTTCAAGGAGTAACTGGAGCTCATTCTTTTGGATGTCTTCAAGCTTTTTGTATAACAACCCCTTCTTAATCTTGTTTTCTAGTAAGGCTTGAGGTGTCTTCTTTGCTTGGTGAGCTTTCTTGAATTCATCAATGATTTCCCAAGGTGAGACTACAACGGCCACATGATGGTAGATTCTATTGTTTTTCGTACTTGGCCGTTGTATCTGTGTGGGATAGTTCTTTTATGGATTCTAAACTCACCCTGGGGTCTGGCCATACTCTCACTCTCTCCCTCTGATACTGAAAGGTGTGTCTGAGAGTGTACAGCCTTTGAGCATGCCCTTTCATGGCTTGAATAGATGATGACTGAGGAAATTCCTTGTCAACCATCTTCAACAGTTGCTCATCGTGCTGTTTCTGCTGTTCTTCTTCTTCTATTTACTCTGACCATTTCCCTTTGAGAGTCGGTGTGATCATGGATTGACTCTGGGGCTTGGTAGCTTCAGAACAGCAGAGAGTGGCAGACTATCATCTTCATCCTCTTCTTCTGCCTCAACACCCTTCTCTTCTCTTCTTGGGTGCATCATCGGCTGTTGGTTTAGAGGGTGAGGGAATTGTTTTGTGGGTTGTGGTTTTGGTAGTTTTGATGTGGGAATGTTGACAGGCTGTTCTAGCATTTTGGATGTGAGTTTGGCTTTTGACTGTTTGGCTAGTTCAGTCCTGCTCCCAGCACCAGCTTCATTTAAAACTTCAACAATTAAACCTTTTGTATATTCTTCAGACGAACAGATCTTGTGGTATTGCCAAGATACTGTCCCTGGACCAAGCTTTGATCTCGATCAATGATCTTCCAAGATGTTTTGCTATAAATCTGATCATGATCTCCAGCCTTTCTCTTCTGACACATCATAACTTGACCATCTTGATTGGATTTCTTCAATCTCTAGTCTTCTGATCTCAGAATCAAGTTTTTCAGTGTCATGGCCTTGCCTAAACAACTGATCAATGATGTTATCCATTGATCTGCTGTGTTCGCATCAGCCTCTTTCACCATCAGCTCCAAGGCTTTCTCTTTTTCATCCTTCTTCTTTTTCTTGTATGTGACATGAAAGTCTTTTGAACTTTCAGTCACTTTCTCCATGGTAGCCTCCTCCTTCTCTTTTTCCTTCTTCTTTCTCAGTCTCCTCAACCACTCACCAACTCCTCAGTTCCTACTACTGTCTCTTCTGTTTTTTCTCCTTCTCTTTCCCTTTCTTTTACCTTTCACTGCTGAACTCTCCCCCTTTTTGGTGCATTGGTTGCAGGGAATTGAGTAGCAGAAAGTTGTTTGCTCAGAACATTCTCCACCATGGGTTGTAAGACAGAAGAAAGTCTCTCATCACAGTTTTGATCACCATTCAGTTAGCTGTGGGGTGATGAGAGATAGGGGATTTTGAAGGATAGCAGCCATTGCTCAGGGGGGTTCTGTCCCTGAGGAATGGTGCCAGAAACAGAGGCAGGTGGCTGAGATTTTGTGAGTGGTTGTGTGTTTAGGAGACCTTCAGAGGAAGGTGCCATCTGTTGGGTTGATGTGGTGGCAGATGGTCTTACTCCTGAGAGAGTTGGTCAAGTAGGTTTTGCAGTCTACTGACTTCCTCCTCTAGATCGTGTTCTGGGCAAGACATCATAGAAGAAGCCCAGGTCATCATCAGCATATGCTGAATCACCTGACCTCCTGCTTGTAGCAGGATATACATGCTCTGGGTGTAGACCAGATGTAGCATGTGCCCCTTTGTCTTGGACTGGGGACTTCCAGCCTCAGGACGTTGTCCTTCATCGGCTGTTGCCTCTGGTGAGGTCTTAGTTATGTTACCAACCTCAGTCTGATCATTGCTGATTCAGAAGAGTTGGCAGCCTCACCAGAATTCTTATCTCCATATCAACACCAGGAGATAGAACATTAAACCCCTGTGCTGTGGGTTCTCAGGTGCACTGTATTCCTCCCCCTCAATTGTAGAGGTATTCCCAGTGGTAGTGGTTTCTGGGGAGGGGGGAGGTGCAATTGAGTCAGCACTTGTGCAACTATTAAAGTTGGGCTGTGAGGGGCGGTTGGTTGGGGTACAGGGGAAGAAGCAGTGTGCACCTGGGGTGGATGGTGCTCTTCAATGGCAATCTCCTCAAGTGAGGAAGATCCCAGATAAGTAGGTGCCCCTTGGTTGCTGCAGGTTCCTGTTGAGAGGAAGCCTGAGCGGCTGTGGCTGGAGGAGTCATTGTATCCACTAGGGGGTTTGGACTAGTGGATATATCCTGCGTTGTTGTGCAGGAGCATCCTCAGGGGACTCAATTCCCTGAGTAGCCATTTTGGGGTTTCTTTTTGGTGGTTTGGTGGGGACATTGGATTTGGAGGTGGTGGCTGTGGGTTCCAGCTGCGTGGGTTTTCGCAGCTTGGCAGCCATTTTTAGTGTCCGGTCAGAGTTGTGCCGGGAGTATACTTCTGGCAAAACAGCCGTAGCAGGGACTCCCAGCCAACAAGTCCCTCAGCATTAAGCTGGTCTATTATAATGGCCATGATGAACCGTGGATAGAGTATCCAACGTTGGCAGTTAGTTTTTGAGCCATATCTTTGAGCTCTGAAAATATTAATTCTGAAAAGTTCAGTGGTTGTTGCTCAAGGATAGAATACAATACCTGCTGCCATTTGGTGGACATTTGATCCCAAGACGATGTCTTAGGGGCCAAACATACATTGACCATATGAAAGATCAGGCGCTCAGCGTCATTAAAATTTTTCTTCATGATGGTGGTGGCACTGAGATCACCTTGATATCCATGCTGAGCAAATGATAGATCTATGGTGCCCTTCGGATATCCAGCAGGAGAGGTAGCATCACTCAGTTGAAGAATTTTTGCGGATTGTTGCAGGAGTATTACTACTTCTTTGTTGTTGACGACAGACCGGAGGGATTGTGTGTTGCTCTCCTCAGTTGTACCGTAATGTTCATCCAAATTGGTTCAAGGATTCGGCATGTAAAACAGGGTTCAGAAGGAATGCCTTGTTGTATGGGACTGAACCATAAGATCGATAGCATTATCGAACTTAGTCCAGATCGGCGATTTTGTAAGGTAGGCAACACAGTTGTGTCGCGGTTTAATTTGCAAAGACGCCATGGAAATTTGTTGGAGAGGAACGTTAGGTTTGAAGAAGATGAAGTATGGAGAGCTCAGGTTAAGGGTATATATAGGGTACGGGTGAGGATACGACTGAAGGATGTGGTGTTTAGTCATCAGTAGTTTTAAACGACCGTTGACATGGTATTATCCTTTCAGACGTTGAAACAGCTGAAGTCGCGGTGTTAGGCATCAGTAGTTTAGAAAACTACTGAAGACCGTGGTTTTGACTTCAGGTGATTGAAACAACTGAGGACATGGTGTTTGTCATCAGTAGTTATGAAACTACTGAAGACAGTGGTTTTGTCATCAGCTGTTGTAAACAACTGAAGACTTGGTATTGTCATCAGTAGTTATAAAACTACTGAAGACGTGGTTTTGCTTCAGTTGTTTAAAATGAAACAGCAGTGGTACAAACGACTGAGGAGAAAGTTCTCGTCAGCTGTTTTCGTCAATTCTTAGCTTTTCAGCTGTTTCAAACTGTCCTCAACACATTCATCAGTCTTTATGGCTGATTTCAGTTGTTTCATCGGACATCAGTACTTATCTGTTTTTACTGATTTCAGTAGTTATGACTGCATCAGTAGTTGTAACTACTTCAGTAGTTTAGAACAGATGAAGTACTTCAGTACTTGTGAGAACTTTTAGCCTTCAGTAGTTATAAAAACTACTGAGGTTAAAAGAGCTCATCAGTACTTATATGTGACAGGCACTCATGATCATCAATATGAATTACTGAGATCATCAGTAGTTGTCACCTATTCTAGCTGCAGCATACCAAGCCTTAACACCAGGTTTTGGAAAGTTGAACTATCCAAAGGCTTAGTAAAATGTCTGCAAGCTCATCAGCACTGGGCACAAACTTAGGATCAATCAGACCTTTTTCAAAACAGTCTCTTATAAATGGTGTCTGATCTCTATATGTTTGGTCCTAGAGTGCTGGACTGGATTTTTGACAATGCAAAGAGCTGAAGCACTATCCATTAACAATGGAGTCTTAGTCTCTGTAATGCCATAATCCAAAAGTTGGTTTTGAAGCCAGAGTACCTGAGATGTACAGCTTGCAGCAGCAATGTACTCTGCTTCCGCAGTGGATGTAGCAACTGAGGTCTGTTTCTTGCTCTGGCCAAGAATTAAGCAGTTGCCTAGGAATTGGCATCCACCAGAAGTTGATTTCCTGGTCAACTTACACCCTGCATAGTCACTGTCAGAAAAAGCAACTAATTTACCAGAATGGTTGGTAGAATACCATAAACCTAGAGATGGAGTGCCTTGCAGATATCTAAAGATCCTCTTGACTGCAATCAGATGAGACTCTTTAGGTGCAGCCTGAAATCTAGCACAAACACATGTAGCAAACATAATATCTGGTCTAGAAGCTGTTAAATACATCAAGGACCCAATCATACATCTGTAAAGTGTTTCATCAACCACTTTACCTTTCTGATCTGAGTCCAGTTGTGTGGTGCTGCTCATGGGAGTAGAACAGGGCTTACAGTTTTGTAAATCAAACTTTTGCAAAAGATCTTTTGTATATTTGGACTGATGAATAAAAATTCCATCATCCTTTTTTTTGATTTGCAACCCCAGAAAGAACTGTAATTCTCCCATGGCACTCATTTCAAACTTCTGTTGCATCAACTTTGTAAAGGCATCACACAACTTTGGATCAGAGGATGCAAAATATATCATCTACATAAATTTGAACAAGTAGATTTGCTGCCCCAGCTTTCTTAATAAATAAAGTCTTGTCTATGGAGCCTCTAGTGAAATTGTTTCCAGAAAAAGTTTGATAATGTCTCATACCAGGCTCTGGGAGCTTGTTTTAACCCATAAAGAGCTTTATCAAGCTTATACACCCAATTAGGATGTTGTTGTCCTCAAAGCCTGGAGGTTGACTACTAAACCTCTCTTCTTTTTACTTTTCCATACAAAAATGCACTTTTGACATCCATTTGAAAGACTTTAAGTTTTTGATATAAGCAGCATAAGCTAAAACAATCGAATTGCTTCCAGTCTGGCTACAGGGGCAAAGGTTTCATCATCAATCAATACCTTCTTCTTGTGCAAACCCCTGAACAACCAGTCTGGCCTTGTTCTTAACAATAAGCCCATTTTCATCAGTTTTGTTCCTAAACACCCATTTAGTGCCTATTGCACACTTACCTGGAGGTAGAGGAACCAGTTCCCACACTTGCTGTTTCTTGAACTGAAGAAGCTCAAGCTGCATGGCATCAACCCATCCATTGTCCTTTAAAGCAATGTGATAATTCTTTGGCTCTTGCTGACTGATGAAGAGAGCATAGAAGCAGAAATTTGACAATTGACTTCTTGTTGATACTCCAGCAGTGATATCACCAATGATTTGAGACATGGGGTGATTCTTCAGATCTTGATACACAATGAGATCTGTGCAAGTGTTTGTAGCCGGTTCAGCAGCAACAGATGGTGATGGTGAATCATTTCCTTGAAACCAATCAGTGGATGGTAATTCAAAGGAAGTTGAATTCGAAGAAATCTCATCAGCATTTGTTGTGGATGGTGCTACTGGCGCTACAGGAACATCAGGTCTAGTTGACTCAGGCAGCTGATCACTAAACCTGAAGAGGTGAGTACTGCAATCATCATCATCATCAGCAGTACCACCAGGTGGTGAACTGTTGACAGGAGCAACAGCAGGAGTTTGATAAGGAACATATTGCAGTATGTCCAGATCAAATAACTCCACAGGACTTTGTGGAATCTTGTCCTTTGGAGATTCATTAAACTTAACATGTAGAGTTTCTTCAACCATCTTTGTTCTGCAGTTGAAGACTCTGTATGCTTTGCAAGTAGATGAATAACCAACAAAGTATCCTGCATCCACCTTAGGATCAAATTTGTGGAGTTGATCCTTTGTGTTGAGAATAAAACAGGGACACCCAAATGCTTTGAAAAATGAAATCAGTGGAGCCAAATGATGGAGAACTTCATATGGAGTCTTCATCAACCTCTGATTTACTAAACTCTATTTTGCACATAACAAGCTGTGTTGACAGCTTCGGCCCAAAAGGTCAATGGCAAACCTGAGTCAGCCAGCATGGACCTTGCAGCTTCAATGAGGGTCCTGTTCTTTCTCTCCACTACTACTTTTGTTCCGGAGTCCTTGGAATGCTGAACTGCCTTTTGATTCCCTTTGAGAGATAGAAGTCATCAAGTGTATGATTTCTGAACTCAGTTCCATTATCACTCCTAATACACTTGACTGGAAGGGAATACTGCTTCTCAATGTACAGCACAAAGTGGATAATCTTCTGAGCAGCCTCATCCTTTGAATGTAGAAAGAAAGTCCATACAAATCTGGAGTAATCATCCACATTACCAGACAGTATTTCTTCTTTGCCATGCTCATTACTCTCACAGGACCAAATAGATCCATATGCAGTAATTGCAAGCAGGCAGTGGACTTGGACACTTCAATAGGAGGAAATGAGACCTTGTGCTGTTTTCCTTTAAACAAGCAGTGCAAGTTTCATCACAGTGGAACTCCTTTATTGGTAAGCCTCTGACTAAACTATTGGCTAAGCTGATTCATGTTTTTGAGATTAACATGACCAAGCCTCCTGTGCCATAGTTTAGATTCTTGAAAAGAGGCTTTGGAAAATAGGCAAGGATTACCTTTGAGATCTATCTTCTTAGAGAGATCTAAGGCATACACTCTTCCTGTCCTGTTGGCTTTCAGGAGAGTGTGATCATCCAACACCTTGTCAATCAAGGGCAAAACTTTGGATGACAGAATCCTACAGTTTTGACTTGTGAAAAGGGCAACATGGCCTTTATCACACATTTGACTGACACTCAAGAGGTTGTACTTGAGATTTTCCACATGATTAACATCATCAAATTTGATTTCTCCATTGGAGACAAAGCCCTTACCGATGATGTAACCCCTAGCATCATTGCCAAAAGAGACAAATCCCTTCTTTCCTTGAGAGTAGTCATGAAGAAGAGAGATGTTCCCAGTCATGTGCATAGATCCCCCACTGTCTACATACCAGATGCTATTTTGGCATGTTGAAGAACCCTGCAATAATAAACAATCAGTTAGTTTTAGAGACCCAAACCTTTTTGGTTTTGGGCCTGGTCTCATCAATAGATGGTAAACTAGCATTTATTTGTAACAACAGCCTGAGAGGAAGAAGATGGTGCAGAAGAGGAGTCCTTTGGCTTAGACCTCCTTTTCTGTGGTTTCAACATAGGAGATCTAGTTGGTTAACTCTACCCAACAGATGTTGTACCATCATCACCAGCTGTGTCTGATTTTGTGATAAAGCTTTCAGCTCATCAGACACATTGCTAGTGGAGTTAGATAAGGTCCTATGTTGCACCTTCTCTTTTGAGCACCCTCAGCTGTCACCTGTTTAACTCCTTCCTTTTTGGATTGCTTTAAGGACTTAAGGGTTACAGGATTTGATGTTGCTGATACAAATGTGGTCTCAAACTCAGTTTTCATTTTTACCATTTTCTCATTAATTTCTTCCTTTTGTTTGAGTTTGGAACCTCTTTTGTACCAACAATCATCTGTAAGATGATTGAACAAACCACATACTTCACATGGTTTCTTCTTCATCTTAGGTTGATCATCAACTAAAGATGGTGAAGCAACACTTGTTCAGGCATTGGTTGCTTTCTTGACAGCATCTTTAGTAGTCTTCAAACTCTTTCTACTGCCAGTTTTCTTCTCTTCAGTACTGACAGCAGTTGAAGTTTGAACTTCAGGAGTTGAATCCTGCTCTCCAGTCCTTTCAGGACCTTCAGGATTGACTCCTGAGTTGATCAACTTATTGATCATGTGAATGTCAGCATTTGGACCATCAACATCAGCTGATAGGTTCAAAGAGGACTTGATACTGACTGCTACTTCTGATTGTGCTGTATCAGAAGGTAGATCACATGACTTGATGGATTGGTTATCACTCTCACCATCAGATTCTACCTCTGCTCTTGGGGTAAAATCTGTAGGTGGAGCAGTGTGATTGTAACCAATTCCAAACTTCACATTTGAAGCAGATTGCTTACTAAGAAGCATTTCAAAACCTTTGCATGATTGTACCCATCTATCACACTCACCTGGGTAACTGCAAGGGTTTCTTTGAGATCTTTGTACTTCTCTAAAAGTACATCTTCTCTAGCCTTATCATCAATTATTTTGCAATTCAGTTTATAAACCTCATCATTTTTATCTTTGAGCACAAACTCAAACTCAGCTTTGTTTTTGGAATTTCTTGTTCTAGCTCAATGTTCTTATTAATTAAAGCTACATTTGCTTCTCTAATGGAAGCAAATGCTGCTATGCATTGTTCAGAACATAATTTGGCTTTTGCCTCAGAGGATACCTGTGATACCTGAGGTGTAGAGGCATTGGAGATGAAGTATCAGCAGACTCCAAAGCCATAAGAGCTAGATTCCCAAAGGACTGTCACCACCATGTGACCAGCACCTGAGAACAGTTGATCATGACCAGACAAGTCATCTGGTAAACTGCTCCAGTCAACAACTCCTGGGGTGAAGAAGCTGTGTTGTTGAGATGAAGGTTGTTGATGAGATGGGGAAGGCTGAGGTTCTGGTAATGCATGAGTTTGTGTCATAGGAACTTGAACTTGACTTGACTGTGGCATGTAATAACAAGGTACTGATAAGGCATTTGACCCTGAGGAACAAAATATGCCGGAGATTGTTGTTGAGGATGATGACTAGATGTGACAGGATGTTGCCCTCTGTTTTGTTGACTGTTGCCAGAAAAGTCACAAAGGGTGCAGTAGAGTTTGATCCAGTTGATCTACACTCTCTTGCAAAGTGTCCAAGCCGTTGGCATTTGTGACACCTCAACTTGCTCTTGTCAAACCAACTTTGGTTTTGCCAGAGAGTCCTGGGAATTTTCTTCCAGTTCTTTTGTAGAACTTCTGAGATCTGATATTTATCAAGGCCATTTGGCTCAAAATATCCATCTCTTCTAAGTCATCATCAGCAATCCCCTTGAGATCATCCATAATGAAACATAAATTGTCATTATTACATCCAGTGAACTGACCATCAACACTTACAAATGCAGAATTAGAAGTGCTCGAAGAGAATTAATATGCTCATCATACTGGCATTCAGATGCAGCATATTCTGACTCATGACCCACCAAGGCAGTGTTGCCTTGAATAAAGTCTTCAGTGAGCTTTCCAGATGAAGACAGCTTTCTCTTCTGTTCTATCTCTCTCTCAAAAGTGAGCAATTTCCCATGGAGTTGGGTGAGAGATAGTTTGTCCAAACTTGCACTGGAGCGTAGGACAATAGTATATGTGTCCCATCTCTCAGGCAGTGATCTGAGAAATCTGTTATTCATCTGAATATTGGTGTATTCAAGTTTGACCATTTTTAGTTCAGAGATCAAACAAGAAAACCGCTCATATTGTTGAGTCAGTGTCTCACCCTTTCTATGAGAGAATGTCTCATATTGTTGGGCAAGAATTTCTCTATTATTTGCCAAGACCTCATCTGTTCCTCCAAATTGTTCTTTCAAAGCAATCCAGAGGTCATGGGCAGTTTCATGATGCATTAGCCCAGAATAGATTTCATTGGGCAAAGCCATGGCCAGAATTCCATGGGCTTTTGCATCAATCTCAAGCAACTTTTTATCCTCATCTGAGTATTGCTCCCTCCTCTTCGGACCATTTGATTGGTTTCCGGGTTATTCACCATAGGCTTGTGTGGACCATGTACCACTGATGTCCAACACCCTGCGCTGTTAACAGACAGGTGATGGAGCATACGTCTTTGCCATATGTTATACTCATTCCTAACCAGCATAGGAGGCTTGGTTGAGGAACCAGTATTGTGAGGATCATTGGAGGGAGTGGTCATTTTCAGTTCAAAAACAGTTTAGTTCAAGTTTTAAAAAGTTTTAGACAAACCACAACAAACTCAATGAGAACCAAGAATAAGATCTCAGGATGAATGAGCAGAAATACAGAAAATTCAATCTCTATAACCGTTTCTTGCAAAAACAAAAGCTAATTCAATCACAACTTGGATCTTGAATAGCAGTTTCAATGATCAATTATTAGATCGATCAATGATTAACCGCTCTGATACCATTTGACAGGATCAGTGATCACAAGTTTGATGTATCAGAATATAAAGCAGCGGAATACACAACGAATTAGACAAATTGTAGCAAGCAAACAATATATGTACGTTAAGATCGCATACGGTTATAGGGAGAATATGAATTTCTGATTTCTAGGAATGTTTATAGATGGAGAATATTTCTAATCAATCAATCAAACATTCCATTCAATTGCTCATCTCACTCAATGATTACAATGGTTGTCACTCCTTATTATAGAGTGCAACAGTCACTGCTGTTATCACGGAAAGTGACAACTGGCAGATCCAATACAGAAATAACTAAATCTTAACAACTACTGAAATGTTCACAACTACTGAGAACATATCAGCAGTTAAGTACAAAATATAAAACTACTGAAACTACAACGACTGAAGAACAAGCTCTTCAGTCGTTTTACAAAACTACTGAAACATAAAACATAAACTACTGATATACAACTACTGAAGAAGTACTCTTCAGCAGTTGTGACAAACTACTGAGGCTTCAGTACTTGGTCTTCAGACTTTGACCTTCAGGCGTTTCATCAGCTGATGACTTCAGTAGATATCATCAGCTGATGTCTTCAGTCTTTGTCTTCAGACTTTGTACATCAGTTGTTGATCTTCAGTACTTGTGAACTCTTCAGCTGTTGTACTTCAGTACTTTGGTCTTTCAGCTTCAGCACTTGTGTTCTTCAGCTGTTGTACTTCAGCACTTTGGTTCTTCAGCTGTTAAGGTCTTCAGCACTTGATCTTCAGCTGTTGAAGTCTTCAGCACTTGTCAAACTACTGATGAGGCTTTCAGCAGTTGTTGTGATACCGTGTGGGACTTAGAGATTTTCTGATCTTGGCTCATTGGTTCTTTTGGTCCAACACTATTGGATTGGTTCGATCTATGAATGGCTAGAACTCCTTACTCTATCATTTTTGGGTTTGCCTGCTCTCTGCGCCCGTATTTAATATGCCCCAACCAGAAAGTGAAAGGACACCTTATGAATATGGCATAAGGTTTCCATCATTTTCATATTTGAGGGTGTAGGGTATGGGCTTATGTGAGACTCCACCTCGACAGTTAGAAATCCGCTTCACTAAGTGTATCTTTATTGGATCATCCCAGAGATTCTAATGGATATTATTTTTCTATGATACAATCCAAAAAAGGATTGTTGCCCAAAAAGGGTGAGTTTTCTTGGAAACCAAATTACCTTATGCAAGGAACTGTCGTAGACTGTGGATCTTGAAGAGGATCAAGACGCAACTCGATACACGTTTGGTTGACACTAGCACTCAACATGAGGAGTTGAAAGTGATCAAAAAGTTTATCATACACAGAAAAAGTTTTGCAGATCTGGTAGAACTAGTGATCCCGTGAAGATATGATTTTTCACTGACGATGCTATGTGATAATTCTGATGACCCAATCACATACCATGATGCTTGTCCAATTCGGATTGTGACAATGGCTTGAAGCCATGAACGTTGAGATGCAATCCATGTGGACAATCAAGTATGGACTTGGTTATAGCACCTCTTAAACCAAAGTAATTGGATGTAAGTGGGTTTTCAAAAGGAAAACCGATATGCATGGAAACTTGGATACTATAAAGAAAGAACTGTAGCAAAGGGTTTCACTCAAACTCAGGGGTTGACTATGATGAAACATTCTCACCTGTTGCGATGCTAAGTCTATTAGGATATTGTGTGCCATAGCTGCTTATTATGATTATGAGATTTGGCAAATGGATGTCAAATTGTTTTCCTAAATGGATATCTTGAAGAAGATGTCTATATGTTCAGCCTGAAGGTTTTGTCGATCCAAAACATCCTAACAAAGTATGCAAGTTACAAAATCAATCTATGGATTGAAACAAGCATCAAGAGTGGAATCGCCGTTTTGATGAAGAAGTAATTAAATTTGGATTCATCAAAAAACGCTGATGAAGCTTGTGTATATAGAAAGCTAGTGGGAGCATCATCACTTTCCTAGTGTTTGTATGTGATGACATACTACTATTTGAATGACATTCCAACCTTGGAAGGTGTAAAAACTTGGCTTGGAAGGTTGTTTTTCCTTCAAGGATCTTGGTTAGCCCCTATATTCTGGAATAAAGATCTATAGGGACAGATCAAGGCGGTTGATTGGTTTAAATCAAAGTGCATACATTGATAAGATCTTGAAAAGGTTCAGGATGGAGAACTCTAAGAAAAGGACAGGACCTATTCAAGAGGAACGATATTGAGCACGACTCAATGTCCAAGCTCAAAAGATGAGCAATATAATGAAGGGAATCCCATACGCATCTGCTATTGGATCCATCACGTATGCAATGATATGCACTCGGCCGGACGTTTCATGTGCCTTAAACATGACAAGCTGTTACCAGCAAAATCCTGGAAGCAGTCATTGGATGGCTGTTAAGAACATACTTAAGTACCTAAGGAGGACTAAAGATATGTTTCTAATAAATGGATCTGGTGATGAGGAACTCGTTGTAAAAGGTTACACGGATGCGAGCTTCGAACCGATGGTGATGATTCATGATCACAATGTGGATACATATTCATTCTGAATGGAGGAGCTGTCTCTTGGAAGAGCTCTAAACAGGATGTGGTGGCTTTATCAACTACAGAATCAGAATATGTCGCCGCCTCATTGGTAGCTCAAGAAGCTGCATTATTGAAGAAATTCATTGCATCTAGGGGTTGTCCCTTCCATTCAGGACCCCTAGAGATCTTTTGTGATAACGAGGTGCGATTGCTCAAATCAAGGAACCTCGTGCTCATCAAAAGACTAGGCACATTGAGCGGAGATTCAACTACATACGAGATGAAGTTGAGAAAGGAAAGATATGTATTCGCAAAGTTCACACAGATTTGCGGATCCTCTTACGAAGCTCCTTGAAAAGGCAAAGCATGAAGGTCATACCTGTTCCATGGGACTTCGATATTTTAGTGATTGGATTTAATCTGTGATTTCGTATTTGGATATTTGGAACTCTCTTACTACTTAATAAAATTATTTGGTTATAATATTTCAACATATGTTCTAAATTAGCATGTTAATCCATGGGTAAATTGTTACTCTAAATGTACGTAGTCGTCATACTTGTGGGAACAAGTGTGAGGGTAAGATTATGATGATTTGGATTGGTGGATATTCATAAGGAATGAATATAGAGCAAATGGTTGCTGCCAAAGTTCATAGATTTTTGTGGGATACAAATATTGGACTGACCCGCATCTCAAATTTTACTACATGGAATCTTCCAGATTGATCATAAGTAAATTTGAGTAAAGGCGAATATCATTTGGTATCCACAGACCTGAGATACATACTGGGTTTTGATATTCACCAAGTGTTATACCTTGAGCTAGTTCTTCACTACCCTGAAATAGTGGACAGTACGTAAAGCTATGTTAAGACGTGACACGAAGTGTTTGTGAGAAACGTATGAATTCAAGATGGAATTTGTTCCTCTTATTCGTTGAGAGCAATGTCTAAGGCCTGTAAGTTAAATCACCAGGGAATGATCATTCTGTGTCCTTGGATTGAACTGACATATGTAACAAAAGGATAAATGATTGATTCACCTAAATCATTTCAAGTTGAATACTTGAAGGGATGATGTTATTGAATGGCTTTAAGTCATACGTATTGAGGGTAGTAAACCGCTGTTAGGCGGTATTTACTACTTGCATCAATCTTCTATGAATCTTGTGCAAGTGGGATATTGTTGAATTGTTTATGCCCAAGACACATAGAACATTGATGTGGTTAGTACGTTGATCCAAGTCGGGTCATACCGAATAACAAGCTTAGCAAACACCAAATATATTTAATTGATGATATGATCATAATTAAATAATACACCAATTTAGATAATGGTTTTCTAAATAAATTGTATGTGAGTAAGAACAACTTATATGGATATTTTGTTCATGTATATTATTATAATGTTATTTAAGTTGGTTAAGTAACATCAAATAATAATAGTGTGTTTAAATTTTATATTAAGAGGTTAATTATATAACTATATATTAAACTAGTTCCATTTAGTGTGTGTTTTAAAATGGGGAAACCCATTTTAAAACCATATTTTCAGCATCCCTCTAAGGGTATTGTGTGTCATTTTGTTGTCTTGGAACAACACACATTAAGAACTAGACACTCTCTCCTATTTGCTCTCTCTCTCATACATGCTACAAGGGTTTTTCCTCTCATCTTAGAAGAAAGACAAAGCTGGAAAGGGTGTTTCAGCAGCCTCCCTTTTGCGATTCGGTGTGAAATCCTAACAACAAACGTGTTCTTGCTATAGAGCTTGGGGTATGCACACTTGAGGACCTCCTTTGGTGCTTAGTCGTTCTTGGAGCTCATCGTCTTCAATCTCTTCCATTTTGCTGCTGAAAAGGTAGATTATGGCAGCCTCTTTATGGCTGTCCATAATGTGTGTTTATGTTTACAAATGCTAGTCTTATTCACATAAAAGATCCTTTGTTATTGGTTTATTTATTACTTTGTAATATCAATGAAATCCGGATTTTTTCAGTTCATTAGCAAAGTTATAATGCTGTTTCCGCTGCGTTTTCAGAAAGTTTAAATGTTAAACTATGAATCTTGTTTTAACAAACCCAACAAAGTCAACGTTTGCGGAATCAACGTTGGCTTGGTTTAATTGTTTTGTATTAAATCAATATCAATGAAGATTCAAGAACACACTAAGAAACACCATTAATGAATAATATGTAATTCATTAAAATATGTTAATGATTACAAAATAATGAATGAATGAATCAAAGTTTGTTATGAATGATGTGACGGCTGCTAGGGTTTGATTGAGTGAATTGATTGATGTTCGCTATTTGTGGAATTATTGTATTGCTATTGTTTGTTGCCCGTCAGTCAATCGTTGACCATCGTCCTTGAATCGAAACCTAGGATCCATATATATAGACAATGATGTTTGTGTTACAGGGAAACACCGGATCTCTTGGATTTGATTTGTTTCATCAGTTAGGAATCATTGGACTTCTTGGGATTCGCATACTGCCTTGTTGACTTGTAACACTTGTATTACACAAGTGCTTGGACTCCGCAGGAATAGTGTCTTCCGTAGGAATTTGTTCTTCCGTAGAAGTCTTGTTCTTCCGTAGATGATTTGTTCTTCCGTAGGAATCTTTGTTCCTCCGAAGCTGATTTGTTTCTTTCGTAGGAATTCTTGTTCTTCCGTTCTGGTTGTTCATCCGTAGAGGATCTTCGGATGTAATTTTACTTGTGAGAAACATATCTACGGAAGAACAAATTGTTCATCCGTAGATGTTTCTTACACTTCTGCAAATTCAGAAATTGACCAAGTATAATGTTCGTACCTACAACCATACATAATCAACACACATATAAATGGTTAACCTGTATATATAATGCATACACAATGAATGACACCATTCATTACAAATATAAGTTCAAGTACTAAGCCTATACAAATTGAATGTTCTACTCATCCTAGACCTAACAATACCACCGCTTAGGCTTAGATACTTGTAATCAATTCTTCAAAACTAAAAGTTCTTTCTCCTTGCCACCATCCTTTTGTTAAAGTATGATGCTGCATCGTTTTGATCATCGTACTTGTACTTGATCACCATTCTGCATATCCTCTTCAGAGTCTCAAAGCTTAGGCCCAAAATGTCTTCTTTAGTGGTGAGTGTTTCCATAACACATTGATTGTAAACAATCTCCAACTCATCTTCTTCTGAGATTCTCAGTTCGGATATATCTTCAATGTTAGCTCCCTTCAGCATCCCAACATTGTATCTTCTTCTTTTCTATGCTTTAGCATGCAGCTTATCCACAACTTGTATCATATGAATGATTATAAGCATAAATCATTCTGAGCTTTGTCATCTGTCAACTTTGGGAAGAATTTATCATGTAAGAATTATGTGTAGCTTGGATAAAGCATTTTGATCTCTACAAGGTTGAAGATTCTTATTTTGTCACCTTTCCTTCCATCAGCGTTCCTCAGTAACACCATTTCTTTTGGTTCTCAACATATCCCCACTCAGTTATGGGAATAGTGTATTGATTTCCTCCAATGACTTGATGGCTGCTGTTTTCTTATTAGAACAACCAACTCTCCTTATAAATTCATCATCAACTAACGAGGATGAGTTGGTGCCTGATCTTTTATTATCTCTAATCTTCTTTTGTGCTCAACATCCTCTCTTTTGCTTCTCTAATCACATCATCTTTAACTTTTGTCTTTAACTTTCCCACCAACACAGAGAAATCTCTTCCCCTGAGTTAATTGGATAGTTAGACATTATAAGATTCTGCAGATCCTTGATGTCTTTCTCATGAAGTCTCAGCACTGCCTCTGTATCATGAAAATATGAATTCTTCTAGAGGTTCTCTTGATAATTGCACAGTCCCAGTCTGGATCAAATTTCCAGGCCATGATCCTATTCTCTTCTTCAGAACTAGGAGTTATGATATGATCATATAGCTCTATGAGAGTTGATTTATGTTTAGTGATTTCTCAAACAGTTTGTCCCTAATGGCCACACTTTTCCAGGGTTGACTGCTCTTGGTTCTCTGATCAGTTTGTCTTTGCCTTGGTGTTGATCTTTAGATTCAACAGTTATAGGATGAACAGAGAGTTTGCATTGTTACTCAAATGATGGGTTTGGAGCTTTAGTTCTGAATCTAACTCCAGTTTCAAGTTCAACATTCATTACATGTTCCATCATTCTTCTTAGTTCAACAACACTTCTTCCTTTAAGCTCATGAGCCTTGTAATTATGTCCTTGAAGCCAACATACCATATTGTACTTGCTGAGTTTAGCAGTGTCACAATGGCCTAGATCTTTCTTGATTTTCTGAATGGCTTGAAATGTTGTGAATGCCTCATAATCATAGTTAGGAATCATAAATCTTGCATGCTCAAACTCTTTTCATGTGTTCTTCATCTCAGACATATTCATCCTTTCAACCATATCATATGGAAATCCATGGTTGATCAGGGTCATAAACGTAGCAGATTCAGGCCTTTCTTCCATTGTGTCTTTTGTTGTCAGAAAATCATCAGTCTCTATGTCTTCTTGTGCTTTGTTAGATTCACCTTCAATCAGGTCTTTCCATTTAGCATCACTCTCATCTTCATGTTCAACATGAATTACTTGCTTTAATGGTGACACATCCACTGAAGCAGTGTGCTCTGAAGATGTATGCCTTGATCTTTTAGGAGAATCATCAACATTGATTGCCTGTTTCTTTGTTGAGCCCAAATACTTCCTCTTCCTTTAGTATTGAATGAGTTGCATAGAAGATTCAACAGGTTTCTTTAGATGGTTTGATTCAAGAGCACATATCTTCAACTTCAGCTTATCAATCTCTTCTTCTTTTCTTCAACAGAGATCACGGTTTAGTTCTCATTTTCATCTTTCTCTTTCTTTACTGCTTCTTTGAGCTCAGAGTCTTGTCGAAGAAGGGCATCAATCACTTCATTATTACACATGGCATCTTCTCTTAAGCTTTTGATTCTTGATTCTAGTTGCATCAGCATTGTATCCTTTCCTGCAATTATTCTTTTCACATGGCTCCTTAATCCTTTGCTTTCTAAAGTTGGACTTCACTACCAACTTTTGTACTCTGCCACTAGATAACTTTTGCTTAAAAGGATGTCATTATCACTTAGATCACCTTCACTGTAAGCTATAACTTCCTCATAGTTCTTTTCTTCTGAATGTCAACATTTTCATCGTTAGCCTCCTCAGTGTGAGCATTCACACTTGTCGAGCTAGAATTTATCTTGTGATGTTAAAGCTTATCATGATGAGATTGTGTTTCTAAGTTCATGTTGGGCACTACAGGCTCTGTTTGATTAGATGCAACTTGTTCTTCATGATTGGAGAATGATAATAGGATTGTGCTTGCTTGTGAGATTAGCTTAGTCTTACCAGAATGGATTGAGTTTTACTACTGAGGAACATAAATTGTTCAGTATGTACACTCTCAAAGATTGATGAAGAGTGGCGAGATGGGCTGAGTGTTCTGACTGGCAGAGTGAGATTGTTGAGAGTGAACAGATAGGGTGGGTGAGATGGGTTCGGTATTTTGACTTGAGTGAGAAGGGAATATGGAGATGTTGTTAATGGTGAATGGGTGATAAATTGGGTGATTGTGGCTTGAACAGAGTTGGTTGGAGAGTCCTTGTTGATCTTCCCACACAAGCTCTTGAGGAATATTCACAGTAGCATCAACCACATGTGAAACATAGGCATGTCACCTCCTTCATATTCCTGGATATTTTGTTCAGTACGGATTCGCGAAGGTGTGCTTGAACAAACACACCACCATCCACAGTAGTTCCTGGTAGATCAGCATTAATGATCAGTTGTAGAAACCTTGGAACATATACATCTTATTAGCCTTCAAACACTTTGATGTGATCACATAAGCAGTTGAAGATGTACTTTGAGTAATTGTAGGTTCTTCCCTCAAAAACACCAATAATCCCAGAAGAAATATGCCTTGAAAAACTATCAAGACCAGATTTTCTGTTTGAGATGCACTTAAGAAAGTGTGGCAGTGAAATCTGTACGGCTTGCGAGGTCTTCCTTTCTTGTTTCTCCCTTCTTGAAATCACCATCATACCCATCATGAGAAAAACTTCTCTATGTATTCATTGTCGAATAGATTAGGATGACCAGCTTCTACATCTCCTAACTCGAGAACCCTTCTTATTGTCTATTCATCAACTCTCAATCTTCGACTCTTCACATCAGCCATAATAACTTGATCTTCTTCTATTTGTGCAGAGTTCTAGAAATCAGTGATATGGATTGATGAATCACAGGCTCTGCTGATAAGCATTAACAACCTAGATCTTCTTAGATATCGAATATATCTTACACCCTTCTAAACAGGGTCGTCTGGGTTTAAGAAAGCACACACATTGTGCTCTCTCTCGCAAATCGATTATCCATGTGCTTATAGAACAAGATTTCATTAGAATCACATTATTGATATGAGTATACGAACACATTTGTGAGAATAAACCAAACTCAAACACATTCTTGAATATTACGACATGTTTTGCCTTGAACAGCGGATTAAGAACACAATATATGTTTGTTTATGTTTGATTGGTAAGATTTCAATGTTATGAAAGAGGGAAAAATTTATTGATTGTGTTTTTCTAGTTCTGAAAAAATGAACTAAAAAGCAAATAATGATTGAGAAGTCAAACAACATCATTTATACTCTCTCACACATTAATTTTACCCATTAATTAAGTGGGACCCTCAACATATTCTTCCGCAGATCATCTACGGATCAGCAATACTGTTGATGAAGTATAACTTACATTTTCACAGATTACCAAAACCGTGAAATTAAATTATTTGTTAATCTTTGTTCATCAGTAGTTTATGAATCTACGAATAAAAATTTAAATTTTCAACACTATAGCTTCTGCTGATGCTTAAGATGGCACTGTAGCTTCTGCTGATGCTTACGATGACACAATGCAGAGAATTATTGTTGTTGTATGGTCCAAGTCCATTAATTAGAACCATTTATTGCTTTTGGACCTTGTTGACTTTGTATACATGATAATTTAGCACAAGAAACTTTAAAATGACTTTAAAGAAAATTTCATGTATCCAGGAGCTAAGATGGTGCTCAGATTCCAATTCCTTCAAATTGATAATGAAATAGACAAAGCTGCTGATTGAGAGCTTAACTTCATGAATTTTACTCCCCCTAAATTTGTTATTTGATGAGACATTAAGCATTTATCATAGATTTATAAGAAGAATAGCATGAGTGACATTTAACTGTAGATGATGATGATCATACATATTACACATATGATGGGATCATACTATAATAAGCCTCTTCCTCATGAGTTATTTGGTTGAATTGATACTTGAACAAAGTTCTAATTGCAAGTATATGTTCTCTTAAATCCATACAAGAGCTCATGTAGCAACTAGGCATGCTGTTTATCATGTTTTCATATTGATTTGGAATTAACTGTTATGGGCTCCACATTCAATTCACAAGATTTTGTCCTCCCTTTCCAGACAAATCTTCACTTTTTCACACCTAAGAACTATGTACTTTAAGTTATAAGTTCTATCTTGAGATGCAGTTGGTATCTCATTAATGCAATGATGTAGAAACTCTAGATTAATATACAATTGATCACATAGGATTCTTTTGAGAGCTTGATATGATCATCATCAGGTCATCAGGTCTTTACTCACGTAAAATAGAGGTGCCTTTACACCCAGGTCTTGTTCACACAAAACAGAGGGATGATATGGATCATGATCTTTTCACCTTTGTAACTGAATTCAGTATGGTGATCATACACCCAGGTCTTTGTTCACACAAAACAGAGGGAGTATGATTTGCAAAGATAGATATTATAAAGTGTTGGTACATAGTGTGTTTAGATGAGTGATTTGGTCACATTAGAATAAGACTCACTTTGTATTCTCAAAACGAAGTTTCCCACGAACAATCACCTAGCATTATGTTTGGCATGCACTCAGTGTAGTTTACACCCAAGATGAATCTACTCACACATGAAGAAACTTGCTTAGATTTATTGTTATTTATGAATTCAAGAATAAGCAAAGATATAGTGTACTATCATTTCCCATGCATATGTCATGCTAAAGCATCATTACACACAGTATTTTGTTTGTTTAAATTGATTATTCTAAGTTAATCATGCCTAAAGACTCAACCAGAAAATTAAATCTGACTAAATCAAAGGCTTTAGTGAATAAATCCACAAGCTGATTTGTTGTATCCACTTTGACTAACTTAATCAAACCCTTTTCTGAGCAATCTCTCAGAAAATGATATCTTATCTCAATATGTTTTGTTTTACTATGTTGCACAGGATTAGTAGTTATAAACATAGCAGCAGAATTGTCTATGTAAATTGAAGCTTGAAGGAAGTTGTAACCATAGTCAAGCAATTGGTTTTGCAACCAAAGGACTTAAGAGCAACCAGCTGAAGCAGCTATGTACTCAGCCTTAGCTGTGGATACAGAAACATTGGTTTGTTTCTTGCACTGCCATGATACTAGCCTTCGTTCAATGAATTGATATCCACCAGTTGTTGATTTTCTGTTACTGTTACATCCACCATAGTCACTGCCTGTGTATGAGTAGAGTGTAAAGTCACCATCCTTTGGATACCAAAGACCAAGTCCTGGTTTTCCTTTGAGGTATCTGAAAATCCTTTTTACAGCATTCAGATGAGACTCCTTTGGATCAGATTAGTACATAGCACATACACACACAACAAACATAATGTCAGGTCTACTGGCAGTTAGATACATAAGTGAAGCTATCATTAATCTATATAATTTTTTATCAATAGATTTTCCTAAAGGATGAGCAACAATCTTGTCAATTGTTGATGCTGGTGTTTTGCATGAGGATACTTCAGCAAGATTGTCATCCTTCAAAATTTGATGTATGTATTTTTCTTGATTGATGATATCCCATCTGGTTTGATGAACTTGAAGACCAAGAAAGAAGGTTAATTCACTCATTGAACTCATCTAAAATTTAGATTTCATCAGCTCTTCGAAATTTACACACAATTTCTTGTTAGTTGAGCCAAATATAATGTCATCAACATATATTTGAACAACTAAGAGATCTTGATGTCCTTGTTTGAGAAAGAGTGTCTCATCAATGGTTCCTCTTTTGTAGCCATGCTTGAGCAAGAAAGATGATAGTGTTTCATACCACTTTCTTGGTGTTTGATAAAGACCATATAAGGCTTTATCTAGTTTGTATACCCTATGAGGGTAATGAGGATCTTCAAAAACAGGGGGTTGTGACACATATACTTCCTCATCAATCTTCTCATATAGGAATGCACACTTGACATCCATCTAATACACAGTGAACTTCTTATATGATGCATAAGCTAGAAACACTCATCCTCAATTCTTGCAACTGGTGCAAAAACTTCATCATAGTCTATTCCTTCTTCTTGAGTGTATCCTTGTGCAATCAACCTTGCTTTGTTTCTTACAATGATCCCTCTATCATCCAATTTGTTTGTGTATACCCACCTTGTTCCAATAGGATGTTGACCTTCAGGCAAATCAACTAGCGACCATACCTTTTGCTTTCTAAATTGTTGAAGCTCTTCTTGCATAGCTTCAATCCAACTATTGTCTTTCAAAGCAGCAGTGATGTTTGGAGGGACTACTTGAGAAAGAAAAAAACTAAAGAGACAAAGGTTAGTAGTACCACTTTGACTCCTTGTAGTTCTCTTTGTAGGATCTCCAATGATGTTATCGATAGGATGAGTCTTATGGATTCACATTGATGGAGATGATTCAACTGGCATAGATGATTCCAGGTTATCAATTTCCATTTCTTCAGACTGATCCAACCCAGGTTGAGAGTTTAGAAAATAGTCAAAATGTTCAACATGAGGAGAAGTATCATGACTTTCTTCTGTATGGGCTGTAGGAGCATCTCTAGTATCTATTTGCTCTTCTGTAAGAACTTCTCCGGAAACATTTTGCTCTTCCGCAGAAACTTTTCCGGAATCATTTTGCTCTTCTGTAGAAGTTACAGGAACTTCTCCGAAATCATTTTGCTTTTCTATAGGAGTTAGATGGATCTGTTGAAGGGACAACATTCACATCTCCAGATTCACCATGTTCATTTACACATGTAGTGTCTGCAGCTGTTGCTGATGTATTTCCACCCGAGGATGTGTGTATCCTTGGAGGATCAGCAGATAATGTTACTTCAGTCATATGAAGGGGAAAGAATTGATAACATACTTCATCAGATCTTGTAGTGTTCAAATGATCATAGTTAAATGATTTAGTTAGAGCATCTATGTCAAACAACCATGATGAACCTTTAATAGACTTAGTAAATACAGATTCCTCAAAGGATACATTAGCAGTTTCTTCCACAATGTTATGTTGTGGAATATAAATCCTATAAGATTTAGATGTTGAAGAGTATCCAACAAAGAAACCATCATATGCTTTTTCTAAAAATTTTCCCAAAGAATCTTTTATGTTTGAAACAGATACATGACATCCAAAGACTATAAGATATCCTATGTATGGTTTTCTTTTAAACAAGAGCTCATAAGGAGTTTTTGTTATGTTCTTTGACAATTAGTGTTCTGTTTTGAACATTGCATGTAGTATTCACAGCCTCAGCCCAAAAAGTGATGGGCAATTGTGAATCAGCTAGCATTGCTCTGGCTGCTTCAATGACAGTTCTGTTTCTTCTTTCAGCAACTCGATTTTGTTATGGAGTTATTGGTGCACTGAGTTGCCTTGCAATACATTTGCTCCTGCAAAAGGAATCCATTTGTTGGACCAAAAGAACCAATGAGCCGGATCAGAAACCTTAAGTCCCACAGACGTCACAACAACTACTGAAGACCACAACAGCTGAAGACAAAAGCTGATTACAAAGTCTGAAGACAAGTGCTGAAGACAAAGTCTGAAGACAAGTGCTGAAGACAAAGTCTGAAGACACAGGTGCTGAAGACAAAGTCTAAAGACAAGTGCTGAAGACAAGTCTGAAGACAAGTGCTGAAGACAAAGTCTGAAGACAAGTGCTGAAGACAAGGCTGAAGACAAGTGCCGAAGACAAAGTCTGAAGACAAGTGCTGAAGACAAAGTCTGAAGACAAGTGCTGAAGACAAGTGCTGAAGACAAAGTCTGAAGACAAGTGCTGAAGACAAAGTCTGAAGACAAGTTCTGAAGACAAGTGCTGAAGACAAGTGCTGAAGACAAAGTCTGAAGACAAACTCTGAAGACACAAGTGCTGAAGACAAAGTCTGAAGACACAAGTGCTGAAGACCAAAGTATCAGACGTTGTCACAACAGCTGAAGAGGTCTTCTTCAGTAGTTGTGACGGTTTACCTTCAGTAGTTTTATGTTTTATCAGTTTAGTAGTTTGACACAACAGCTGAAGAATACTTCTTCATTGTTGTGCTCATCAGTAGTTTTATGTTTTTCAGTAGTTTTGTAAAACGACTGAAGAGCTTGTTCTTCGTCGTTGTAGTTTCAGTAGTTTCTTATCAGTAGTTTCATATTTTGTACTTAACACCCTGATATGTTCTCAGTAGTTGTGAACATTTCAGTAGTTTGTTAAGAGTTAGTTATTTTTGTAAGAGATCTGCCAGTTGTCACTTTCCCGTGATAACAGCAGCGATTACACTCTATATAAGGAGTGTCAACCTATTGTAATAAGTAGAATGATTTGATCAGAATATTCGATATTATAGAAACATTCCTTGTTACAGAAACATATTCTCTCGTTATAACCGTATTTGTTCTTAATGCATACGAGTATCAATTCTTGCTACAATTTGTCTAATTCTTGTTCTTATTCCGATGCGTTACGCTCTAATACATCAAACTTGTGATCACTGATCCTGACAAATGGTATCAGAGCAGGTTAATCATTGATCGATCTAATAATTGATCATTGAAACTGCTATTCAAGATCCAAGTTTGATTGAATTAGCATTTTTTTTGCAAGAAAATGGTTATAGAGATTGAATTTTCTGTGTTTCTGGTCATTCATCCTGAGATTTTCTCTTGGTTTTCATTGAGTCTGTTGTGGTCTATGTAAAAACGTTTAAAAGCTTGAATTAAATTGTATTTGGACTGAAAATGACTACTCCTTCCAATGATCCTCACAATACTGGTTCCTCAACCAAGCCCCAATGCTGGTTAGGACTGAGTATAACATATGGCAACGACGAATGCTCCATCACCTGTCTGTTAACAGCGCAGGTTGTTGGACATCAGTGGTACATGGTCCACACAAGCCTATGGTGAATAACCCGGAAACCAATCAAATGGTTCCAAAGAGGGGAGCAATACTCAGATGAGGATAAGAATTGTTTTAGATTGATGCAAAAGCCCATGGAATTCTGGCCATGGCACTGCCCAATGAAATCTATTCTGGGCTAATGCATCATGAAACTGCCCATGACCTCTGGAATGCCTTGAAAGAACAATTTGGAGGAACAGATGAGGTCTTGGCAAATAATAGAGAAATCCTTGCCCAACAATATGAGACATTCTCTCATAGAAAGGGTGAGACACTGACTCAACAGTTTGAGCGGTTCTCTTGTTTGATCTCTGAATTAAAAATGGTCAAACTTGAGTACACCAATATCCAGATGAATAACAGATTTCTCAGATCACTGCCTGAGAGATGGGACACATATACTATTGTCCTACGCTCTAGTGCAAATTTGGACAAACTATCTCTCACCCAACTCCATGGGAATTGCTCACATTTGAGAGAGAGATAGAACAGAAACGAAAACTGTCTTCATCTGGAAAGCTCACTGAAGACTTTGTACCAGGCAACACTGCCTTGGTTGGTCATGAGTTAGAATATGCTTCATCTGAATGCCAGTATGATGAGCATATTGATTTCTCCTCAAACACTTCTGATTCTGCGTTTGTGAGTGTTGATAGTCAGTTTACTGGGTGTAATAATGACAATCTATGCTTCATCATGGATGATCTCAAGGGGATTGCTGATGATGACTTAGAAGAGATGATATTTTGAGCCAAATGGCCTTGATAAATATCAGATCTCAGAAGTTCTACAAAAGAACTGGAAGAAAGTTCCCAGGACTCTCTGGCAAAACCAAAGTTGGTTTTGACAAGAGTAAGTTGAAGTGTCACAAATGCCACAGGCTTGGACACTTTGCTAGAGAATGCAGATCATCTGGATCTAATTCCTCTGCACCTTTTGTGACTTTCCCTGGCAATAGTCAACAATACAGAGGGCAACATCCTGTCAATTGTAGTCATCATTCTCAACCACAATCTCCTGCATATTTTGTTCCTCAGGGTCAAATGCCATATCCTTACCCTTGTTATTACATGCCACAGTCAAATCAAGTTCAAGTTCCTATAGTACCCAACCTCATGCACTACCAGAACCTCAACCATCTCAATCTCATCAACCTCCTCAACCTCAACAACACAGCTTCTACACCTTCACCCCTGGAGTTGTTGACTGGAGCAGTTTACCGGATGACATGTCTGGTCATGAACAACTGTTCACAGGTGCTGGTCAACATAGTGGTGACAGTCCTTTTGGGAATCTGGCTCTCATGGCCCTGGAGTCTACTGAGGGTTCCTGCTCAAATGCATCATCTTCACAGGTAACTCAGGTATCTTCAGAGGCTAAAGCCAAGTTATGTTTTGAATCATGCATTGCTGCCTTTGTCTCCATTAGAGAGGCAAATGTAGCATTAATAAATCAAAAACTTGAGTTTGAGAAAACCATTTCCAAAAGAAAAGCTGAGTTTGAGTCTGCTCTTAATAGTAAAAATGATGAGATTTATAAGCTTAAATGCCAATTAAATGATGAAAAGGCCAAGCTAGAGGTTATTCTGGAAGACCAGAGAAGTCTCAAAGAAACCCTTGCAGTCACCCAGGTAAGTGTGATCGATGGGTACAATCATGCAAAGGTTTTGAAATGCTTCTTAGTAAGCAATCTGCTTCCAATGTGAAGTTTGGTATTGGTTATAATCACACTGCTCCTCCTACAGATTTTGCTTCAAGAGCAGAAGTGAAATCTGATGGAGAAAGCAATAACCAATCCACCTCATCATGTGATTCACTTTTTGATAGAGCATCATCAAAAGTTGAAGTCAGCACTAAGCCCTCTCAGAACCCATCAGCTGATGTTGATGGTTCTACTGCTGACACTCACATGATCAAAGAGATGATCAACTCAGGAGCTATTTCTGGAAGTCCTGAAAGGACTGGAGAGCAAGATTTAACACCTGAAGTTCAAACTCCAACTACTGTCAGCATTGAAGAGAAGAAAACTGTCAGTAGAAAGAGTTTGAAGACTACTAAAGAGGAAGTCAAGAAAGCAAATAATGCTTCCAAAGTACTGAAGAGCAAGTCTTCAGTAGTTTCATTCTCTTTAGTTGATGATCAACATAAGATGAAGAAGAAACCATGTGAAGTATGTGGTTTGTTCAATCATCTTACAGATGATTGTTGGTACAAAAGGGGATCCAAACTCAAACATAAAGGAAAGTAAAGAGAAAATGGTTAAAATGAAAACTGAGTTTGAAGCCACATTTGTACCAGCAACATCAAATCCTGTAACCCTTAAGTCCAAAAAAATCCAAAAAGGAAGGGGTTAAACAGGTAACAGCTGAGATTGCTCAAAAGAAGAAGGTGCAACATAGGAACTTATCAAACTCCAATGCCAATGTGTCTGAGAGCTGAAAGCCTTATCACAAAATCAGACACAGCTGGTTATGATGTTTCAACATCTATTGGAAGAGTTAACCAATTAGATGTTCCTATGTTGAAACCACAGAAAAGGAGGTCCAAGCCAAAGGATTCCTTTTCTTCACCAGTTTCTTCCTCTCAGGCTGTTGTTTCCAACAAACATGTTAGTTTACCATCTGTTGATGAGAACAGGCCCAAACCCAAAAGGTTTGGGTCTCAAAATCTAACTAATTTGTTGTATTTTGCAGGGTTCTTCAACATACCTCAGAGGCATCTGGTATGTAGACAGTGGAGGATCCATGCATATGACAGGAACAGATCACTTCTTAATGACTACTCTCAAGGAAGGAAGGGGTTTGTGTCATTTGGCAATGATGCAAAGGGTTACATCATCGGCAAAGGCTTTGTTTCCAATGGGGAAATAAAGTTTGATGATGTTAACCATGTGGAAAATCTCAAGTACAACCTCTTGAGTGTCAGTCAAATGTGTGACAAAGGCCATGTTGCTCTTTTCACCAGTCAGAACTGTCGGATTCTGTCATCCAAAGTTCTAAGTTTGATTGATAAGGTGTTGGATGAACACACTCTCCTAAAGGCCAACAGGACAGGAAGAGTGTATGCCTTAGATCTTTCCAAGAAAATAGATCTCAAAGGCCATCCTTGCCTATTTTCCAAGGCTTCCCCTCAAGAATCTATTCTATGGCATAGAAGGCTGGGTCATGTTAATCTCAAAAACATAAATCAGCTGATAAACCATGGTTTAGTAAGGGGACTGCCTATGAAGGAGTTCAAGTGTGAAGATAACTGCACTGCTTGTTTAAAAGGAAAACAGCACAAGCTTCATTTCCCTCCATAGAAGAACCTAAGTCCACTGCCTGCTTACAGCTTCTTCACATGGATCTCTTTGGTCCTGTGAGAGTGATGAGTATGGCTAAGAAGAAATACTGTCTGGTAATTGTGGATGATTACTCCAGATTTGTATGGACTTTCTTCTTGCATTCAAAGGATGAGGCTGCGCAGTCCATTATGAACTTTGTGTTACACGTTGAGAAGCAGTATTCCCTACCAGTTAATGTGTGAGGAGTGACAATGGTACTGAATTCAGAAACCACACACTTGATGAGTTTTACTTATCAAAGGGAATCAAGAGGCAGTATAGCATCCCAAGAACTCCTGAGCAAAATGGAGTAGTGGAGAGAAAGAACAGGACCCTTATTGAAGCTGCAAGGTCCATGTTGGCTGATTCTGGACTGCCAATGACTTTTTGGGCTGAAGCTGTCAATACAGCTTGCTATGTACAGAATAGAGTTCTAGTAAATCAGAGGTTGATGAAGACTCCATATGAAGTTCTTCATCATTTGGCCCCTCTAATTTCATTCTTCAGAGCATTTGGGTGTCCTTGTTTCATTCTCAACACACGGATCAACTCCAAAAATTTGATCCTAAGGTGGATGCAGGGTACTTTGTTGGTTATTCATCAACTTGCAAAGCATACAAGTCTTCAACTGTAGAAAAAAGATGGTTGAAGAGACTCTACATGTTAAGTTTAATGAATCTCCAAAGGACAAGATTCCACAAAGCCCTGTGGAGATATTTGATTTGGACATACTGCAATATGTTCCTTATCAAACTCCTGTTGTTGCTCCTGTCAACAGTTCACCACCTGGTGGTTCTGCTGGTGCTGATGATGATGATGAGCAGTACTCACCTCTTCAGGTTTAGTGATCAACTGCCTGATTCAGCTAGACCTGATGGTCCTGTAGCTCCAGTAGCACCATCCACAACAAATGCTGATGAGATTTCTTCAAATTCAACTTCCTTTGAATTACCATCCACTGATTGGTTTCAAGGAATGATTCACCATCACCATCTGTTGCTGCTGAGCCTGCTACAAACACTTGCACAGATCTCATTGTGTATCAAGATCTGAAGAATCACCCTATGTCTCAAATCATTGGTGATATCACTGCTGGCGTATCAACAAGAAGTCAATTGTCAAATTTCTGCTTCTATGCTCTCTTCATCAGTCAGCAAGAGCCAAAGAATTATCACATTGCTTTAAAGGACAATGGATGGGTTGATGCCATGCAGCTTGAGCTTCTTCAGTTCAAGAAACACCAAGTGTGGGAACTGGTTCCTCTACCTCCAGGTAAGTGTGCAATAGGCACTAAATGGGTGTTTAGAACAAAAACTGATGAAAATGGGCTTATTGTTAAGAACAAGGCCAGACTGGTTGTTCAGGGGTTTGCACAAGAAAAGGTATTGATTATGATGAAACCTTTGCCCCTGTAGCCAGACTGGAAGCAATTCGATTGTTTTTAGCTTATGCTGCTTATCAAAACCTTAAAGTTTTTCAAATGGATGTCAAAAGTGCATTTTTGTATGGGAAAATTAAAGAAGAGGTTTATGTATGTCAACCACCAGGCTTTGAGGACAATAAACATCCTAATTGGGTGTATAAGCTTGATAAGGCTCTTTATGGGTTGAAACAAGCTCCTAGAGCCTGGTATGAGACATTATCAAACTTTCTTCTGGAAAATAATTTCACTAGAGGCTCCATAGATAAGACTTTATTCATTAAGAAAGCTGGCAGCATAATCTACTTGTTCAAATTTATGTAGATGATATTATTTTTGCATCCTCTGATCCACAGTTGTGTGATGCCTTTACAAAGTTGATGCAACAGAAGTTTGAAATGAGTGCCATGGGAGAATTACAGTTCTTTCTGGGTTTGCAAATCAAACAAAAGGCTGATGGAATTTTCATTCATCAGTCCAAATACACAAAAGATCTTTTGGAAAAGTTTGATTTACAAAACTGTAAGCCCTGTTCTACCCCCATGTGCAGCACCACACAACTGGATACAGATCAGAAAGGTAAAGTGGTTGATGAAACACTTTACAGATGTATGATTGGGTCCTTGATGTATTTAACAGCTTCTAGACCAGATATTATGTTTGCTACATGTGTTTGTGCTAGATTTCAGGCTGCACCTAAGGAGTCTCATTTGATTGCAGTCAAGAGGATCTTTAGATATCTGCAAGGCACTCCATTTCTAGGTTTATGGTATTCTACTAGACATTCTGGTAAATTAGTTGCTTTTTCTGACAGTGACTATGCAGGGTGTAAGTTGACCAGGAAATCAACTTCTGGTGGATGTCAATTCCTAGGCAACTGCTTGATTTCTTAGCAGAGCAAGAAACAGACCTCAGTTGCTACATCAACTGCTGAAGCAGAGTACATTGCTGCACAAGCTGTACATCTCAGGTACTCTGGCTTCAAAACCAATTATTGGATTATGGCATAACAGAGACTAAGACCCCATTGTTAATGGACAACTCTTCAGCTCTTTGTATTGTCAAGAATCCTGTCCAGCACTCTAGGACTAAACATATTGAAATCAGACACCATTTTATTAGAGATTGTTTTGAAAAAGGTCTGATTGCTCCAAAATTTGTTCCTAGTGCTGATGAGCTTGCAGACATTTTTACTAAGCCTTTGGATAGTTCAGCTTTCCACAACCTGGTGTTAAGGCTTGGTATGCTGCAGCTAGAATAAGTGACAACTACTGATGATCTCAGCTCACAAGTACCGATGATCATTAGTTCATTATTGTCACATATAAGTACTCATGAGGTTTTTTTCCCTCAGTAGTTTTTATAACTACTGAAGGCTACATACCTCACCAGTACTGAAGTACTTTATCTGTTAAAACAGCTGATGTAGTTACAATAGTTGATGTAGTCACAACAGCTGTTGCAGCCACAACTACTGATGTCAGAAATGCATATAAGTACTGATGTCTTATGAAACACCTGAAAATTAGATGAAAAGTCTGATGAGTAAGTGTTGAGGACAGTGTGAAACAGCTGAAAAGCTATGAATTGACGAAAACAGCTGATGAGTAATTACTCTTCAGTTGTTTCTACAACTGCTGTTTCATTAAAACAACTGAAGCCAAAACTATGTCTTCAGTAGTTTACAACTACTGAAGACTAACACCAAGTCTTCAACTGTTTACAACAACTGCTGACAAAACCAATGTCTTCAGTAGTTTCACAACTACTGATGACTAATACCAAGTTTTCAGTTGTTTCATCACCTGAAGTCAAAACTGTCTTCAGTAGTTTTATAACTACTGATGACTAAATCAGAGACTTCAGCTGTTTCAATGTCTGACGGTTAAAACAAGTCTTCAGTTGTTTTATAACAACTGCTGATCACACCAATACGGTCAGCCTTTTCAACCTCTCAAAGTTAATACCACGTCATCACTAGTTTCAACAACTGATGACTCACACGAAAACTTCAGTCGTTTTCTAACCCGACCCTTTAAATACCTTATCCCACCTTCAGAGTTTTTATCTTCTCTTCTCAAACCTAACGTTCAAAAACTCTCTACCCTCTCTTCATCAATGGCGACCATGCAACTAAAACCACGACACAACTGTGTCGCACATCTCACCACATCGCCATACTGGACCAAGTTTCACAACGCCATTGATTTAATGGTTCAGTCACCCTACAAAACGGCTTTTCTGGTAAATCCCACCATATATGCCAAATCCTTAACCAATTCTGGACAAACGTCACTCTGGTCTCTGAGGAGAATGACACAGAGTCTCTTCAATCGTTTGTCCATGGCCAAAAGTGGTCATTACTCCAGACCCTCTTCGCCAAAACCCTTAATCTGGATGATGCCACTTTCCCAACTGGTTATCCAAAGGGCACAATAAATCAATCATTTGCCCACCATGGATACCAGGGTAACCTGAGTGCATCTACCATACTGAAGAAACATTTCCCGGATACCGAACGTCTCATATTTCATATGGTAAATGTATGCCTTGCCTCCAAGACTTCATCATGGGATCAAATGTCCACAAGGTGGCAACAGGTAATGTACTCCATCCTTGAGCAACAACTTTAAATTTTTCTGAAATACTATTTTTAGAGCTCAAGGATATGGCCCAAAAACAACTTGCTAACGTTGGATATTATATCCTCGGTTCATAATGGCCATAATTGAAAACCAGCTTCAAGCTGA
This sequence comes from Flaveria trinervia, assembly GCA_025506515.1. Classification (NCBI taxonomy): domain Eukaryota; kingdom Viridiplantae; phylum Streptophyta; class Magnoliopsida; order Asterales; family Asteraceae; genus Flaveria; species Flaveria trinervia. The sequence goes on from CM046446.1 coordinate 67,494,768, forward strand.
GGGACTGTTGGCCTGGGAGTCCCTGCTATGGCTGTATTGCCTGAAGTATACTCCCAGCACAACTCTGACCAATCACTCAAAATGGCTGCCAAGCTGCGCAAACCCACGCAGCTGGAACCCACAGCCACCACCTCAAATCCAAAGTCCCCACCAAACCACTAAAAAGAAGACAAAAGGCTACTCAGGGAAATGAGTCCCCTGAGGATGCCCCTGCAACACAAACGCAGGCTATATCCATGGTTATAACCCCCTAGTGGATACAAGGACTTCACCAGCCACAGCCGCTCAGGATTCCTCTCAAAAGGAGCCTGCAGCAACCACAGAAGGGGTACCCACAAATCTGGGATCTTCCTCATTTGAGGAGATTGCCATTGAAGAGCACCATTCTCCCCAGGTGCACACTGCTTTACCCCATCTCCCCATGCAACCGCCCCCCAAAGTCCAACCATTATCATTGCAAACGTGCTGACTCGACTGCATGCCTCTCCTCCTACCCAACAACCACCAACAAAGGGGAGAAACACAGCTATTGAGGACGAGGATCACCATGCTTCTGAAAACCCACAGCACCGGGGTTTACATGTTCTATCTCCTGGTGTGGATATGGAGATTAGAACATCTAGTGAGGCTGCCACCTCTTCTGAATCAGCACATGATCAGAATGAGGATGGTAACATAGCTAGGACCTCACTACAGGCAACAGCTGATGAAGGACATAGTCCTGAGGCTGGAAGTCCCCAGTTCGAAGAAAAAAGGGCACATGCTAAAACTGGTCTACTCCCAGTGCATGTACATCCTGCTACAAGCTGGAGGTCAGGTGATTCAGCATCTGCTGATGATGACCTGGGCTTCTTTTATGATGTTCTGGCCCATAACGCAATTCTTGAGGAAGAAGTCAGTAGACTACAAAGACTACTTGACCAATTCTCTCAAGAAGCAAGTCCATCTGCCACCAACATAAACCCACAGATGGCACCTTCACCTGAAGGTCTCCCACACACTCAGCCACTCAAAACTCCCAAGCCACCAGCTTCTGTTTCTGGCACTGCTTCTCAGGGACAGAACCCCTCTGAGCAAACAACTGCTATCTTTCAGCAATCCCTACTCTCATCACCCCATGATCACAGACATTGTGATCAAAACCAGGATTAGAGGCTTCCCTCAATCATACAACCCCTGGTGGAGGAGATTGTGAGCACCAGGCTTTCTGCTACTCAAACCCTTGCAACCAATGCAACCAAAAAGGGGGAGAGTCAGTCAGTGAAAGCAAAGAGGAAGAGCAAACTGAAAGAAAAGGAAACTGAGAAGGAAGAGGAGTTGTGAAGGGAACCGAAAATGATCAAGTGGGTGAAAGTCACAAAGACTTTCATGTCACATATAAGAAGAGGAAGGGTGAAGGAAAAGAGAAAGAACTCCAACTCGATGAGATGATCAAAATGGCAGATGCTACATATAGTAAATCAATGAATGCCATTATTGATCAACTGTATAGACAAGGGTTCGATACTGCACAGCTTGACTCAAAGATCAGGAGACTTGAAGTTGAAGAAATTAACTCAAGATGGGCAAGTTATGATGCATTAGAAAGAGAGAGACTAGAGATCATGACCAGGTTCATTGCAAAATATCATGGGAGATCAATGATCGAGATTAAATCATGGACAAGGGACAGTATCTTGGCCATAACCTCCAAGATCTGTTCGTCTGAAGCATACACTAAGGGTTTAGTAGTCGAAGCTTTGAATGAAGCAGGAGCAGGGAGCAGGACTGAGCTAGCCAAACACTCAAAAGCCACACTCACCTCTAAAATGCTAACTCAACCTGTCAACATTCCTCTCCAAAACAACCACAACCACAACCACAAAACCAACTCCCTTACCCTCTAAACCAACAGCCGATGATGCACCCAAGAAGAAGAAGAGAAGGGTGTTGAGGCTAGAAGAAGAAGAAGAAGAGGATGATGTGGAAGAAGATAGGCTGCCTCTGTCTGCAGTCCTAACATTGCCTAAAGCCAAACCATGCCCATCACTCCCACCTCACAGATGGAAACTGTGAGAGTAAAGATTGAAGAAGAGCAGCAGCAAAGGCTTCATGACGATGAGATGTTGAAAAGCATCGACAAAACTTATGCTGCTTCTTCATCAATAATTAGTATGAAGAAAGAAGCTCTGAGGTTGTACACCCTTGCCAACACATTTCAATATCAGAAGGAAAAGGTGAGAGTATGGCCTGATACTAGGGTGGCTCACAGGATTGTAAAGAAAGACATTCCTTCGAGATACAAGAGCCAAGTAAAAAGGATCGTAGATGAAGAGATCACAGTGGTCCTTGTAGTATCACCCTGGGAGATTGTAGAAGATTTCAAGAAGGCCTATGAGACTAAACAGCCACCCAAAAGATGTTAGAGAACAGAGGTATTAAAAAGGGGTTAGTCTACAAGAGGCTTGAGAACTTCAAACAAAATGAGCTCAGGTGTTACTTGAAAG
>CM046446.1:67497353-67532353 GCA_025506515.1 Flaveria trinervia
CTTGATTGCTAGGCTTATGACACAAATTTTCAGCAACAAAATCCTCTTGTGTATGCTGAAAATTCTGCTCAACTATTCTTCAAACCGTGAGGAAAGAGAGAGTAGAGAGAGAGCTTTTGGTGTGTGTGTGTTCTGGATGTGATAGAATGAAATGTGTTCAAGTGTCCAAGACTTGATGTCTTGGAACTAATAAAAATGGCATCCAAGACCAAAAGGGGCGGCCGAAAATGGCCCCCTTTTGTTTCCCTCTCAGTTCAAATTTTTATAAAAATATACAATCACATCCCTTGTTTTATAAAATTAAAACCATTTTAATTTTATATCACTAAACACAAATTATTTGACATTGCTTAATCAATATTAAATAATGTACAATATCTTCTACGAACAAATTATCTATATAATGATGTTCATCTACAAAAGCAATAATTTAGAAAATCCAATTTTCTAATTTGGTGTCTTTATTTATTTGTGTGATCTTATCAACAATAAATTACCTTTTGGTGTTTGCTTGGCTTGTTATTGGGTATGACCCGACTTGGATCATATTACACTAGCCACATCAATTTAATATGAATCTTGGGCAGATCAATACTTTCAATCTCCCACTTGCACAAGATTTATAGAAGACTGATGCAAGCAGCAAATAAGCCTAGCAACGGTTTGCTACCCCTAATGTATATGACTAAGTGCCATTCAATAACATTATCCTTTTCAAGTACCTTACTTGAATATGTTTTAGGTGAATTAATCATCTATCCTTTTGTTGCAGATGTCATGTTAATCCAAGAGACACAGAATTGTCATTCTTGATGATTTAACTTTAGCAGGCCTTGGACCTAACTCTCAACGAATAAGAGGAAAAATTCCATCTCGATTACATACGTCTCTCACAATCACCTCATGTTATACCTGAACTCAACCTTGTAATGCCTTTTCAGAAGAGCAAGAACTAAGTCAAAGTACAATACTTGGGGAATATCAAGACCCAATATGTATCTCAGGTCTGAGGATACAATGATATTAGCCTTTACTCAAAATCTCTTATGACAATCAGCAAGATTCCATGCAGAAATAATTGAGAGGGGTCAGTCCAATATCTATATCCCATAGATATCATTGAACCTTGGTAGCAACCTCTTGCTGTATATTCATACCATATGAATATCAACCAATCCAAGTTCATTATAGTATTATATTTATAGTGTTCCCACAAGTATATCGACTGCGGACGTTTAGAATAACTTATTTATTCATGGATTTAAACATGCTAAAATAGAAGAACAAATGAAATTATAACTATATATTAAGTCAAATAACATTAGTTCCAATATCTATATGCAAAATACACATCAAACCCAGTCACTTGAATATCTAAGTCCATGGCACAAACATGACCCTCATGCTTTGCCTTTTCGAGGAGCTTTGTGAGTGGATCCGCAACATTTTTATCAGTGTGAACTTTGCGAATACATATCTTTCCCTTTTCAACTTCATCCCTTATGTAGTCGAATTCCGTTCAATGTGCCGAGTCTTTTGATGAGCACGAGGTTCCTTGATTGAGCAATCGCACCTCGTTGTCACAAAGATCTCTAGGGGATCCAGAATGGAAGGGACTACCCCATAGATCGGCTATGAATTTCTTCAGCCATGCAGCGTCCTGTGGCCAATGAAGCGGCGACGTATTCTGACTATGTAGTGGAAAACGCTACGACTTTTGCTTTGAGCTTTCCAAGAAATAGCTCCCCCATTCAGAATAAAGATGTACCCCGATTGAGATCGTGAATCATCACGATCGGTTTGGAAACTCGCATCGTGTAACCTTTTACAACGAGTTCCTCTTCACCAGATCCGTAGATCAAGAACATGTCCTTAGTCCTCCTTAGGTACTTTAGAATGTTCTTGACAGCGATCCAATGATATCACCAGGATTTTGCTGGTATCTACTTTCATGCTCAAAGCGCATGACACGTCTGGTCTAGTGCATATCATTGCATACATGATGGATCCTATAGCAGATGCATATGGGATAGCCTTCATTCTATTTTGCTCCTCCTTGAGCTTGGACATTGAGTTGTACTCAATATTGTCCCTCTCTGATAGGTACAGTACCTTTCTTAGAGTTTTCCATCTTGAATCTTTTCAAGATTTTGTCAATGTATGCACTTTGATTCAAACCAATTAGCCGTTTTGATCTTCCTGTAGATCTTTATTCCCAGAATATAGGCAGCTTCACCAAGATCCTTGATGGAAAAACAACTTCCAAGCCAGGTTTTTACACCTTCCATGGTGGATGTCGTTTCCAAACAGTAGTATGTCATCAACATATAATACTAGGAAGGTTATTGGCTCCCACTAGCCTTCTTATACACGCAGCCTCATCAGCGTTTTTGATGAAGCCAAATTTCTTACCTTCATCATCAAAACGGTGATTCCAACTTCTTGATGCTTGTTTCATCATAGATTGATTTCTTAACCTGCATACTTTATTAGCATATTTTGGATCGACAAACCTTCAGGCTGAACCATATAGACATCTTCCTCAAGATATCCATTTAGGAAAGCGGTTTTTGACATCCATTTGCCAAATTCATAATCATAATGAGCTGCTATGGCAACAATATCCTTATAGACTAAGCATTGCAACAGGTGAGAGGTTTCATCATAATCAACCCTTGAGTTTGAGTGAAACCCTTTGCTACAAGTCTAGCTTTGTAAGTATCCAAGTTTCCATACATATCAGTTTTCTTCTTGAAAACCCACTTCTTCTAACTATTTGGAATTAAGAGGTGGCACAACAAGTTCCCAACTTGATTGTCATACATGGATTGCATCTCAACGTCATGGCCTCAAGCCATTTGTCACAATCCAAATTGGACACTGCATCATGATATGTGGTTGGTTCATCTGAATCACCACATAGCATCCATCCATGAAAAATCCGTATTGTCAGGTGGATTACTAGTTCTACCACCTGCGAACGTTTGTGTGTATCGATCAACCGCTTGATCATCCTCAACATCCTCAGTTGAGTGCTAGTTTCAACCAACGTGACCGGGCTGTGTTTCTTGATCCTCCTCAAGCCCTTGTTCTACTGCTAGTTCCTTCCATAAGGAACTTAGTTCTAAAGAAACTCACCCTTTCTGGCAACAAACACCTTTGTTTCAGTGGATCATAGAAATAATATCCCATAGAATCTCTAGGATATCCAACAAAGACACTTGGTGGATCGGACATCTAATTTGTTGGGGTGGGAGTCTTAACATAAACCTCACAACCCCAGACCCTAAGTACGATAAGGATGGAACTCTTCCATGCCATATCTCAAAAGGTGTCTTTTCACATTTTTGGTTGGGGCCATATTCAGAATACGGGCTGCGGAGAGCAAGCGAACCCCAAAAAGATAGAGGTAATGTGCTTCTAGCCATCATAGATCGAACCATATCCAATAAGGTTCGATTCCTCCTCTCAGACACACCATTATGTTGTGGTGTTCCAGGTGGAGTGAGTTGTGAGACAATCCCACAACTCCTAAGATGATCTTGAAAAACATCACTTAGGTATTCGCACCTCTATCGGTGCGGAGAATTTTAATTGACCTGTTGAGTTGATTTCTACTTCATTGTGAAGATTTTGAACATTTCAAAAGCTTCATCTTTGTGCCTTAATAAGTACCACATACCCATAGCATGTAATCGTCGGTAAAGGTAATGAAGTATCTTTCACCATTCCTAGCCATTGGCTTAAAAGACCACATACATCCGAATGTATGATACCTAATAAATCTTTTGCCTTTCGTTAGTTCCACAAAGGGTGCCTTAGTCAATTTACCTTGTAAACAGATTCATACATTCAAATGAATTCACATTCATTTGTTTTATAAAGGACCGTTCTTTTGAAGGTTTGTATACGTTTCTGTTTATATGACCAAGGCGACAATGCCAAAGGTAGTTAATTCAAATCTATTTGAGTCTTTTGGTGGTTGCTTGGTACTGGAGTTATAATATGTTACTTTTTCATGAACCATGCATAAAACATTACAAGGTTATAGCTTTAAAAATAAAATACAGATTTAAAGAAACAGAATATCATGTCAACAAACTTGAATCATAATCATATTGTCTTAAAGGGAAACAGAAATTATGTTCTATCAACTAGGAGCCTACAATCATTATCTTATAAAAATGACTTCCAAACCACTTGGAAGCTTCAAAATGTAGTATCTCGGGCTTCAAAGTGAACTTTTGCACCATGCTCAGAATAGACTTAGGTAACATTGCATACTGCCTGACAGGATCAGCGATCACAAGTTTGATGTATTAGAGTCAAAGCAGCGGAATACGAACAAGGATTAGACAAATTGTAGCAAGCAATCGATACTTGTATGCATTAAGAGCACATACGGTTATAGGGAGAGAATATATATTTCTGATTTCAAGGAATGTTTATAGATAGAATATTTCTAATCAAATCATTCATTCATTCCATTCATTCACACATATTACAATAGGTTGTCACTCCTTATATAGAGTGCAACAATCACTGTTATCACGGAAAGTGACAACTGGCAGATCTAATACAAAAATAACTAACTCTTAACAAACTACTGAAATGTTCACAACTACTGAGAACATATCAGAGTGTTAAGTACAAATATAACTACTGAAAACTACAACGACTGAAGAACAAGCTCTTCAGTCGTTTTACAAAACTACTGAAACATAAAACTACTGAAACTAGAAATATAAAACTACTGATATCACAACTACTGAAGAAGTACTCTTCAGCAGTTGTGACAAACTACTGAGGCTTCAGTACTTGATCTTCAGACTTTGACTTCAGATGTTTCATCAGCTGATGACTTCAGTAGATATCATCAGCTGATGTCTTCAGTCTTTGTCTTCAGACTTTGTACATCAGTTGTTGATCTTCAGCACTTGTAAACTCTTCAGCTGTTGTACTTCAGTACTTTGGTCTTTCAGCTTCAGCACTTGTGTTCAGCTGTTGTACTTCAGCACTTTAGTCTTCAGCTGTTGAAGTCTTCAGCACTTGATTCAGCTGTGAAGTCTTCAGCACTTGTCAAACTGCTGATGAGTCTTTCAGCAGTTGTTGTGATACCATGTGGGACTTAGAGTTTTCTGATCTTGGCTCATTGGTTCTTTTGGTCCAACAAACTCCCCCTGAACCAATGCAGCCAAAACCTCTAAATTATTCGTTGTCCCACTTATGTTGGCAAAGTGTTGGTCTTTTTCCTTCTTGATCAGTAGAGAAGATGACCCATGTAAGCTCCGGCCTGGGAAGAAACCTCAAATATTTGTTGGCAGAGTATGAATGGGAACTCTGTTTTGGGGAACAGGACACAGAGTTGTTATCCCATTCATGAGATTTACTTCCCCATAATGAGTCTGTACGACTCTCTTGTGTAGGCCTCAAGGAAGGTGATTTGTTCCTCCATGGTTAGCTCTTCAGCACCTCCTTCAAACAATGATTCAGGCCCATAATACTCAGACAGGTATTTGGCCTGTTTCCATTCTTTAGCTCCACAGTTGTTATTATTCTGTAAGCAAACTCATCGGGTGATTACCCTCTAGGAACAACTGGAGCTCATTTTTCCTGACTTCCTCAAGCCTCTTGTAAACTAACCCCTTTTTCACTATTTTGTTTTCCAGCATCTTCTGAGGGGTTAGATTAGCTTTGTAGGCTTTCTTGAAGTCTTCTAGGATTTCCCAGGGTGAAACTACAAAGACCAGAGAGATCACTTCATCTACGATCTTTTTCACCTGGCCAATGTATCTCTGAGGTATATTTTTCTTATGAATTCTGTGAGAGACCCTGGGATCAGGCCAAATCCTCACTCTTTCCTTTTGATATTGAAAGGTATGCCTGAGAGTGTAAAGTCTGAGGGCTTGCTTCTTCATATTGATGATAGAAGATGTGGCTGCATAAGCTTTGTCAACTCTCTTCAGCAATTCCTCATCATGCTTTTATGAAGCTCTTCTTCTTCTAGCTTCACTTTAACCATTTGTCTCTGGACTTCAGGAGTAATTGCTGAGGAGTGACTTGTGGCCTTAGGCAACTGAATCACAGCTGAGAGTGGCAGCCTATCTTCATCATCTCTTCATCATCTTCTAGCCTCAATATCCTTCTCTTCTTCTTCAAGGGTATATCATCGGCTATGGGTTTTGAGGGTAAGGGAGTTGGTTTGGTGGGTTGTGTTTTGGGTGGTTTTGGTGCGGGAATGTTGACAGGTTCTAGCATCCTTGAGGTGAGTGTGGCTTTTGATTGCTTGGCTAGCTCAGTCCTGCTCCCAGCACCCGCTTCATTCAAAGCTTCAATAACAAGCCCTTAGTATATGCTTCAGACGAACAGATCTTGGTGTGATTGCCAAGATACTGTCCTGGACCAAGCTTTGATTTCGATCATTGATCTTCCAAGATATTTGCAATAAATCTAATCATGATTTCAAGCCTTTCTCTTTCTAACACTTCATAACTTGCCCATCTATTCTGGATTTCTTCAATCTCTAGTCGTCGAATCTCAGAGTCAAGTTTATTGGTGTCATGGCCTTGCCTAAACAGCTGATCAATGATGTTGTCCATTGATCTGCTGTGTTCGGCATCAGCCTCTTTTATCAGTAGCTCCAAGGCTTTATCTTCAGCAATGTGATCATCAGCACCTTTCTTTCGCTTGTAGGTGAGCAGTGGTTGCTGTTCTTCTCTCCTTTTGGGCTTGCTTCTTCCTTCTTTTCCTCGGATCTTTTCCTCTTCTTTTCTTTCACTGCAGTACTCTCCCCCTTTTGGATGCATTGGAGGAAGGTTTGTACCGCAGAAAGAGTCTTTTGTACAGCAGCATCAATCAGGGGCTGTAAAGTGGAGGAAAGCCTCTCATCAATGGCTTTAGTCACAATATCAGTGATTATGGGTGTGATGAGAGGGAAGAATTGAAGTACAGCACCTATTTGCTCAGGAGGGTTCTGTCCTGAGAAGTAGGGCCTGAAGCAGAGGCAGGTGGTTGAGTTTGGAGTGGCTCAGTGTTTGGGAACCTTCAAGTGAAGGTGCCATCTGTGGGTGGGTAGAGGCAGATGGTCTTTCTCCTTGTGAGAGTTGATCAAGTAGGTTTTGCAGCCTACTGACCTTCTCTTCAAGGATTGTGTTCTGGCAAGAACATCGTAGAAAAACCCAGGTCATCATCAGCCGAAGCTGAATCATCTGACCTCCTGCTTAGAGCAGGATTTACATGCACTGGGTGTAGACCAGTTGATGCATGTGCCCCTTGTGCTTGGTACTGGGGACTTCCAGCCTCAGGACAGTGTCCATCAAGCTGTTGCCTCTAGTGAGGTCTTAGCAATATTACCAGCCTCATTCTGATCATGTGCTGAGTCAGAGGAGGTGGCAGCCTCACTAGATATTCTAAGCTCCTTGTCTACACCAGGAATAGAAGTGGTAAACCCCTGTGCTGTGGGTTCTCAAGTGCACTGTGTTCCTCCCCCTCAATTGTAGAGGTATTCCCAGTAGTAAGTGGTTCTGGGGAGGGGGTGAGGAGTGCAGTTGAGTCAGCACTTGTGCAACTATTAAAGTTGGGCTGTGAGGGGCGGGTTGTTTGGGGTGAAGGGATAGAAGCAGTGTGCACCTGGGGAGGTGGTGCTCTTCAATGGCAATCCCCTCAAGTGAGGAAGATCCCAGATATGTAGGTACCCTTTTGGTTGCTGCAGGCTCCTGTTGAGAGGAAGCCTGAGCGGCTATGGCTGGAAGAGTCATTGTATCCACTAGGGGGTTTGGACTAGTGGATATATCCTGCGTTTGTGTTGCAGGGGCATCCTCAGGGGACTCATTCCCTGAGTAGCCGTTTTGGGTTTCTTTTTGGTGGTTTGGTGGGGACTTTGATTTGGAGGTGGTGGCTGTGGGTTCCAGCTGCGTGGGTTTTCGCAGCTTGGCAGCCATTTTAGTGTCTGGTCAGAGTTGTGCCGGGAGTATACTTCCGGCAGAACAGCCGTAGCAGGGACTCCCAAGCCAACAAGTCCCTCAGCATTAAGCTGGTTTGTAATGATGGCCATTATGAACCGTGGATATAGTATCCAACGGTTGGCAGTTAGTTTTTGAGCCATATCTTGAGCTCTGAAAATATTATTTCTGAAAAGTTTAGGGTTGTTGCTCAAGAATAGAATACATTACCTGCTGCCATTTCGTCGACATTTGATCCCAAGACGACGTCTTAGGGGCCAAACATACATTCACCATGTGAAAGATTAGGCGCTCAGCGTCATTAAAGTGTTTCTTCAATAGTGGAGGCACTGAGATCGCCTTGATATCCATGTTGGCAAAGGATAGATCTGTGGTGCCCTTCGGATATCCAGCAGGAGAACTAGCATCATTCAGATGAAGAATTTGCGGATTATTGCAGGAGTGATGACTACTTCTTTGTTGTTACGACCGACTGGAGGGATGGTGTGTTGTTCTCCCAGTGGTAACAGTAACGTTCATCCAAAATTGTGGTGAGGGATTCGGCATGTAGTATGGGATTCAGAAGAAATGCCGTGTTGTATTGGGACTGAACCATAAGATCGATAGCAGTATCGAACTTAGTCCAGATGGGCGATTTAGTGAGGTAGGCAACACAGTTGTGTCGCGGTTTAATTTGCATGGACGCCATTGAGAAGAGGGAAGTTTGGAGAGGAACGTTAGGTTTGAAGAAGATGAAGCATTGAGAGCTTAGGTCAGGATATTTATAGGGTACGGGTAAGAAAACGACTGAAGGATGTGGTGTTAGTCATCAGTAGTTTTAAACGACCGTTGACATGGTATTATCCTTTCAGACGTTGAAACAGCTGAAGTCGTGGTGTTAGGCATCAGTAGTTAGAAAACTACTGAAGACCGTGGTTTTGACTTCAGATGATTGAAACAACTGAGGACTTGGTGTTTGTCATCAGTAGTTATGAAACTACTGAAGACAGTGGTTTTGTCATCAGCTGTTGTAAACAACTGAAGACTTGGTATTAGTCATCAGTAGTATAAAAAACTACTGAAGACATGGTTTTGCTTCAGTTGTTTAGAATGAAACAGCAGTTGTACAAACGACTGAAGAGAAATTTCTCTTCAGCTGTTTTCGTCAATTCTTAGCTTTTCAGCTGTTTCATACTGTCCTCAACACATTCATCAGCCTTTTTGGCTGATTTCAGTTGTTTCATAGGACATCAGTACTTATCTGTTTTTACTGATTGCAGTAGTTGTAACTGCATCAGTAGTTGTAACTACATCAGTAGTTTAGAACAGATGAAGTACTTCAGTACTTGTGAGACATTTAGCCTTCAGTAGTTATAAAAACTATGAGGGTAAAAGAGCTCATCAGTACTTATATGTGACATAGTTACTAATGATCATCAAACTTATTACTAAGATCATCAGTAGTTGTCACTTATTCTAGCTGCAGCATACCAAGCCTTAACACCAGGTTTGGAAAGTTGAACTATCCAAAGGCTTAGTAAAAATGTCTGCAAGCTCATCAGCACTAGGCACAAACTTAGGATCAATCAGACCTTTTTCAAAACAATCCCTTATAAAATGATGTCTGATTCTATATGTTTGGTCCTAGAGTGCTGGACTGGATTTTTGACAATGCAAAGAGCTGAAGCACTATCCATTAACAATGGAGTCTTAGTCTCTGTAATGCCATAATCCAGAAGTTGGTTTTGAAGCCAGAGTACCTGAGATGTGCAGCTTGCAGCCAGCAATGTACTCTGCTTCAGCAGGATGTAGCAACTGAGGTCGTTTCTTGCTCTGCCAAGAAATCAAGCAGTTTCCTAGGAATTGACATCCACCAGAAGTTGATTTCCTGGTCAACTTACACCCTGCATAGTCACTGTCAGAAAAAGCAACTAATTTACCAGAATGTCCAGTAGAATACCATAACCTAGAGATGGAGTGCCTTGCAGATATCTAAGATCCTCTTGACTGCAATCAGATGAGACTCTTTAGGTGCAGCCTGAAATCTAGCACAAACACATGTAGCAAACATAATATCTGGTCTAGAAGCTGTTAAATACATCAAGGACCCAATCATACATCTGTAAAGTGTTTCATCAACCACTTTACCTTTCTGATCTGTATCCAGTTGTGTGGTGCTGCACATGGGGTAGAACAGGGCTTACAGTTTTGTAAATCAAACTTTTGCAAAAGATCTTTTGTGTATTTGGACTGATGAATGAAAATTCATGGCCTTTTGTTTGATTTGCAACCCCAGAAAGAACTGTAATTCTCCCATGGCACTCATTTCAAACTTCTGTTGCATCAACTTTGTAAAGGATCACACAACTTTGGATCAGAGGATGCAAAAATGATATCATCTACATAAATTGAACAAGTAGATTATGCTGCCCAGCTTTCTTAATGAATAAAGTCTTATCTATGGAGCCTCTAGTGAAATTGTTTTCCAGAAGAAAAGTTTGATAATGTCTCATACCAGGCTCTAGGAGCTTGTTTTAACCCATAAAGAGCTTATCAAGCTTATACACCCAATTAGGATGTTTATTGTCCTCAAAGCCTGGAGGTTGACATACATAAACCTCTTCTTTAATTTTTCCATACAAAAATGCACTTTTGACATCCATTTGAAAAACTTTAAGGTTTGATAAGCAGCATAAGCTAAAAACAATCGAATTGCTTCCGTCTGGCTACAGGGGCAAAGGTTTCATCATAATCAATACCTTCTTCTTGTGCAAACCCCTGAACAACCAGTCTGGCCTTGTTCTAACAATAAGCCCATTTTCATCAGTTTGGTTCCTAAACACCCATTTAGTGCCTATTGCACACTTACCTGGAGGTAGAGGAACCAGTTCCCACACTTGCTGTTTCTTGAACTGAAGAAGCTCAAGCTGCATGGCATCAACCCATCCATTGTCCTTTAAAGCAATGTGATAATTCTTTGGCTCTTGCTGACTGATGAAGAGAGCATAGAAGCAGAAATTTGACAATGACTTCTTGTTGATACTCCAGCAGTGATATCACCAATGATTTGAGACATAGGGTGATTCTTCAGATCTTGATACACAATGAGATCTGTGCAAGTGTTTGTAGCAGGCTCAGCAGTAACAGATGGTGATGGTGAATCATTTCCTTGAAACCAATCAGTGGATGGTAATTCAAGGAAGTTGAATTCGAACAGATCTCATCAGCATTTTTGTGGATGGTGCTACTGGAGCTACAGGAACATAGGGTCTAGCTGAATCAGGCAGTTGATCACTAAACCTGAAGAGGTGAGTACTGCAATCATCATCATCATCAGCAGTACCACCAGGTGGTGAACTGTTGACAGGAGCAACAGCAGGAGTTTGATAGGAACATATTGCAGTATGTCCAAATCAAATAACTCCACAGGGCTTTGTGGAATCTTGTCCTTTGGAGATTCATTGAACTTAATATGTAGAGTTTCTTCAACCATCTTTGTTCTGCAGTTGAAGACTCTGTATGCCTTACAAGTAGATGAATAACAACAAAATACCCTGCATTCACCTTAGGATCAATTTTTGGAGTTGATCCTTTGTGTTGAGAATAAAACAGGGACACCCAAATGCTTTGAAAAATGAAATCAGAGGAGCCAAATGAGAGAACTTCATATGGAGTCTTCATCACCTCTGATTTACTAAAACTCTATTTTGCACATAACAAGCTGTGTTGACAGCTTCAGCCCAAAGGTCAGTGGCAAACCTGAGTCAGCCAGCATAGACCTTGCAGCTTCAATGAGGGTCCTGTTCTTTTTTTCCACTACTCCATTTTGTTCTGGAGTCCTTGGATGCTAAACTGCCTTTTGATTCCCTTTGAAAGATAGAAGTCATCAAGTGATGATTTCTGAACTCAGTTCCATTGTCACTCCTAATACACTTGACTGGAAGGGAATACTGCTTCTCAATATACAACACAAAGTGAATAATCTTCTGAGCAGCCTCATCCTTTGAATGTAGAAAGAAAGTCCATACAAATCTGGAGTAATCATCCACAATTACCAGACAGTATTTCTTCTTTGCCATGCTCATTACTCTCACAGGACCAAATAATCCATATGCAGTAATTGCAAGCAGGCAGTGGACTTAGGCTCGTCAATAGGAGGGAATGAGACTTTGTGCTGTTTTCCTTTTAAACAAGCAGTGCAGGTTTCATCACAGTGGAACTCCTTTATTGGTAAGCCTTGACTAAACTATTGTGGGTAAGCTTATTCATGTTTTTGAGATTAACATGACCAAGCCTTTGTGCCACAGTTTAGATTCTTAAGAAGAGGCTTTGGAAAATAGGCAAGGATTGCCTTTGAGATCTATTTCTTAGAAAGATCTAAGGCATACACTCTTCCTGTCCTGTTGGCTCTCAGGAGAGTGTGATCATCCAACACCTTGTCAATCAAGTGCAAAACTTTGGATGACAGAATCCTACAGTTTTGACTGGTGAAAAGAGCAACATGGCCTTTATCACACATTTGACTACACTCAAGAGATTGTACTTGAGATTTTCCACATGATTAACATCATCAAATTTGATTTCTCCATTGGAGACAAAGCCTTACCAATGATGCAACCCTAGCATCATTGCCAAAAGAAACAAATCCCTTCTTTCCTTGAGAGTAGTCATGAAGAAGAGAGCTATTCCCAGTCATGTGCATAGATCCCCCACTGTCTACATACCAGATGCTACTTTGGCATGTTAAAGAACCCTGCAATAATAAACAATCAGTTAGTTTTAGAGACCCAAACCTTTTTGGTTTTGGGCCTGGTCTCATCAATAGATGGTAAACTAACAGGTTTATTTGAAACAACAGCCTGAGAGGAAGAAGATGGTGTAGAAGAGGAGTCCTTTTGCTTGGATCTCCTTTTCTGTGGTTTCAACATAGGAGCATCTAGTTGGTTAACTCTACCCAATAGATGTTGAACCATCATAACCACCTGTGTCTGATTTTGTGATAAAGCTTTCAGCTTATCAGACACATTGCCAGTGGAGTTTGATAAGTCCCTATGTTGTCCCTTCTTCTTCTGAGCATTCTCAGCTGTCACCTGTTTACCCCCTTCCTTTTTGGATTCTTTGAGGACTTAAGGGTTACAGGATTGATGTTGCTGATGCAAATGTGGTCTCAAACTCAGTTTTCATTTTTACCATTTTCTCTTTAATTTCTTCTTTTTGTTTGAGTTTGGAACCTTTTGTACCAACAATCATCTGTAAGATGATTGAACAACCACATACTCACATGGTTTCTTCTTCATCTTAGGTTGATCGTCAACTAAAGAGGGTGAAGCAACTGAAGACTTGTTCTTCAATGCTTTGAAGCATTGTTGCTTTCTTGACTGCCTCTTAGTAGTCTTCAAACTCTTCTACTGTCAGTTTTCTTCACTTCAGTACTGACAGCAGTTGAAGTTGAACTTCAGGTGTTAGATCCTGCTCTCTAGTCCTTTCAGGACCTTCAGAATTAACTCCTGAGTTGATGAACTCATTAATCATGTGAATGTCAGCATTTGGAACCATCAACATCAGCTGATAAGTTCAAAGAGGGCTCATGTTGACTGCTACTTCTGATTGTGCTGTATCAGAAGGTAGATAACATGATGTGATGGATTGGTTATCACTCTCACCATCAGATTCTACCTCTGCTCTTGGGGTAAAATCTGTAGGTGGAGCAGTGTGATTGTAACCAATTCCAAACTTCACATTTGAAGCAGATTGCTTACTAAGAAGCATTTCAAAACCTTTGCATGATTGTACCCATCTATCACACTCGACCTGGGTAACTGCAAGGGTTTCTTTGAGATCTTTGTACTTCTCTAGAAGTACTTCTTCTCTAGCCTTATCATCAATTATTTGGCAATTCAGTTTATAAATCTCATCATTTTTATCTTTAAGCACAGACTCAAACTCAGCTTTGTTTTTGGAAATTATTTGTTCTAACTCAATGTTCTTATTAATTAGAGCTACATTTGCTTCTCTAATGGAAGCAAATGCTGCTATGCATGGTTCAAAACATAATTTGGCTTTTGCCTCAGAGGATACCTGTGATATCTGAGGTGTAGAGGCATTAGAAAATGAAGTATCAGCAGACTCCAAAGCCATAAGAGCCAGATTCCCAAAAGGACTGTCACACCATGTTGACAAGCACCTGAAAACAGTTGATCATGACCAGACATGTCATGTGGTAAACTGCTCCAGTCAACAACTCCTGGGGTGAAGAAGCTGTTTGTTGAGGTTGAGTTGTTGATGAGATTGGGATGGCTGAGGTTCTGGTAGTGCATGAGGTTGTGGTGCCATAGGAACTTGAACTTGATTTGACTGTGGCATGTAATAGCAAGGGTACGGATATGGCATTTGACCCTGAGGAACAAAATATTCGGAGATTGTTGGTGAGGATGATGACTAGAAGTGACAGGATGTTGCCCTCTGTGTGTTGATTATTGCCAGGAAAAGTCACAAAGGGTGCAGTGGAGTTAGATCCAGTTGATCTACACTCTCTTGCAAAGTGTCCAAGCCTTGGCATTTGTGACACCTCAACTTGCTCTTGTCAAAACCAACTTTGGTTTTGCCAGAGAGTCCTTGGAATTTTCTTCCAGTTCTTTTATAGAACTTCTGAGATCTGATATTATCAGGGCCATTTGGCTCAAAATATCCATCTCCTCTAAGTCATCATCAGCAATCCCTTGAGATCATCCATAATGAAGCATAGATTGTCATTAACACCAGTAAACTGACCATCAACACTCACAATGCAGAATCAGAAGTGCTTGAAGAGAAATTAATATGCTCATCATACTGGCATTCAGATGAAGCATATTCTGACTCATGACCCACCAAGGCAGTGTTGCCTGGTACAAAGTCTTCGGTGAGCTTTCAGATGAAGACAGCTTTCTCTTCTGTTCTATCTCTCTCTCAAACGTGAGCAGTTTCCCATGGGGTTGGGTGAGAGATAGTTTGTCCAAACTTGCACTGGAGCGTAGGACAATAGTATATGTGTCCCATCTCTCAGGCAGTGATCTGAGAAATCTGTTATTCATCTGAATATTGTGTACTCAAGTTTGACCATTTTTAATCAGATATCAAACAGGAGAACCGCTCATATTGTTGAGTCAGTGTCTCACCCTTTCTATGAGAGATGTCTCATATTGTTGGGCAAGAATTTCTCTATTATTTGCCAAGACCTAATCTGTTCCTCCAAATTGTTTTTCAAGGCATTCCAGAGGTCATGGGCAGTTCATGATGCATTAGCCGAGAATAGATTTCATTTGGCAGTGCCATGGCCAGAATTCCATGGGCTTTTGCATCAATTTCAAGCAACTTCTTATCCTCATCTGAGTATTGCTCCCTCCTCTTCAGAACCATTTGATTGGTTTCCGGGTTATTCACCATAGGCTTGTGTGGACCATGTACCACAGATGTCCAACAACCTGCGCTGTTAACAGACAGGTGATGGAGCATACGTCTTTGCATTATGTTATACTCATTCCTAACCAGCATTGGTGGCTTGGTTGAGGAACCAGTATTGTGAGGATCATTGGGGGAGTGGTCATTTTCAGTTCAAAAACAATTTAATTCAAGCTTTTTAAAGTTTTAAACAGACCACAACAAACTCAATGAAACCAAGAGAAGATCTCAGGATGAATGACCAGAAATACAGAAAATTCAATCTCTATAACCGTTTCTTGCAAAAACAAAAGCTAATTCAATCAAACTTAGATCTTGAATAGCAGTTTCAATGATCAATTATTAGATCGATCAATGATTAACCTGCTCTGATACCATTGACAGGATCAGCGATCACAAGTTTGATGTATTAGAGTCAAAGCAGCGGAATACGAACAAGGATTAGACAAATTGTAGCAAGCAATCGATACTTGTATGCATTAAGAGCACATACGGTTATAGGGAGAGAATATATATTCTGATTTCAAGGAATCTTTATAGATGTAGAATATTTCTAATCAAATCATTCATTCATTCCATATCAACACAGATTACAATAGGTTGTCACTCCTTATATAGAGTGCAACAATCACTGCTGTTA
Organism: Flaveria trinervia; assembly: GCA_025506515.1. NCBI lineage: Eukaryota > Viridiplantae > Streptophyta > Magnoliopsida > Asterales > Asteraceae > Flaveria > Flaveria trinervia. The sequence continues at coordinate 67,513,374 of CM046446.1, forward strand.
TCACGGAAAGTGACAACTGGCAGATCTAATACAAAATAATAAAAACTCTAACAAACTACTGAAATGTTCACAACTACTGAGACATATCAGAGTGTTAAGTACAAAATATAAAACTACTGAAACTACAACGACTGAAGAACAAGCTCTTCAGTCGTTTACAAAACTACTAAAACATAAAATACTGAAACTAGAAATATAAAATACGATATCACAACTACTGAAGAAGTACTCTTCAGCAGTTGTGACAAACTACTGAGGCTTTAGTACTTGATCTTCAGACTTTGACCTTCAGATGTTCATCAGCTGATGACTTCAGTAGATATCATCAGCTGATGTCTTCAGTCTTTGTCTTCAGACTTTGTACATCAGTTGTTGATCTTCAGCACTTGTAACTCTTCAGCTGTTGTACTCAGTACTTTGGTCTTTCAGCTTCAGCACTTGTGTTCTTCAGCTGTTGTACTTCAGCACTTTAGTTCTTCAGCTGTTGAAGTCTTCAGCACTTGATCTTCAGCTGTTGAGGTCTTCAGCACTTGTCAAACTATGATGAGTCTTTCAGCAGTTGTTGTGATACCATGTGGGACTTAGAGGTTTTCTGATCTTGGCTCATTGGTTCTTTTGGTCCAACAAAACTCCCCCTGAACCAATGCAGCCAAAACCTCTAAATATTCGTTGTCCCACTTATTGTTGGCAAAGTGTGGTCTTTTTCCTTCTTGATCAGTAGAGAAGATGACCCATGTAAGCCCAGCCTGGGAAGAAATCTCAAATATTTGTTTGGCAGAGTATGAATGGGAACTCTGTTTTGGGGAACAGGACACAGATTTGTTATCCCATTCATGAGATTTACTTCCCCATAATGAGTCTGTACGACTCTCTTGTGTAGGCCTCAAGGAAGGTGATTTGTTCCTCCATGGTTAGCTCTTCAGCACCTCCTTCAAACAATGATTCAGGCCCATAATACTCAGACAGGTATTGGCCTGTTTCCCATTCTTTAGCTCCACAGTTGTTATTATTCTGTAAGCAAACTCATCCAGGTGATTACCCTCTAGGAACAACTGGAGCTCATTTTCCTGACTTCCTCAAGCCTCTTGTAAACTAACCCTTTTTTCACTATTTTGTTTTCCAGCATCTTCTGAGGGGTTAGATTTGCTTTGTAGGCTTTCTTGAAGTCTTCTAGGATTTCCCAGGGTGAAACTACAAAGACCAGAGAGATCACTTCATCTACGATCTTTTTCACCTGGCCAATGTATCTCTGAGGTATATTTTTCTTATGAATTCTGTGAGAGACCCTGGGATCAGGCCAAATCCTCACTCTTTCCTTTTGATATTGAAAGGTATGCCTGAGAGTGTAAAGTCTGAGGGCTTGCTCTTCATATTGATGATAGAAGATGTGGCTGCATAAGCTTTGTCAACTCTCTTCAGCAATTCCTCATCATGCTGTTTATGAAACTCTTCTTGTTCTAGCTTCACTTTAACCATTTGTCTCTGGACTTCAGGAGTAATTGCTGAGGAGTGACTTGTGGCCTTAGGCAACTGAATCACAACTGAGAGTGGCAGCCTATCTTCATCATCTTCTTCATCATCTTCTAGCCTCAATATCCTTCTCTTCTTCTTCAAGCGTATATCATCGGCTATGGGTTTTGATGGTAAGGGAGTTGGTTTGGTGGGTTGTGTTTTGGGTGGTTTTGGTGCGGGAATGTTGACAAGCTGTTCTAGCATCCTTGAGGTGAGTGTGGCTTTTGATTGCTTGGCTAGCTCAGTCCTGCCCCCAGCACCCGCTTCATTCAAAGCTTCAATAACAAGCCCCTTAGTATATGCTTTAGACGAACAGATCTTGGTGGTGATTGCCAAGATACTGTCCCTGGACCAAGCTTTGATTTCGATCATTGATCTTCCAAGATATTTTGCAATAAATCTAATCATGATTTCAAGCCTTTCTCTTCTAACACTTCATAACTTGCCCATCTATTCTGGATTTCTTCAATCTCTAGTCGTCGAATCTCAGAGTCAAGTTTATTGGTGTCATGGCCTTGCCTAAACAGCTGATCAATGATGTTGTCCATTGATCTGTTGTGTTCGGCATCAGCCTCTTTTATCAGTAGCTCCAAGGCTTTATCTTCAGCATATGATCATCAGCACCTTTCTTTCGCTTGTAGGTGAGCAGTGGTTGATGTTCTTTCTCCTCCTTTTGGGCTTGCTTCGCTTCCTTCTTTTCCTCAGATCTTTTCCTCTTCTTTTCTTTCACTGCAGTACTCTCCCCTTTTTGGATGCATTGGAGGAGGGGGTTTGTACCGCAGAAAGAGTCTTTTGTACAGCAGCATCAATCAAGGGCTGGAAAGTTGAGGAAAGCCTCTCATCAATGGCTTTAGTCACAATATCATCAGCTGATGTCTTCAGTCTTTGTCTTCAGACTTTGTACATCAGTTGTTGATCTTTAGCACTTGTAAACTCTTCAGCTGTTGTACTTCAGCACTTTAGTTCTTGAGCTGTTGAAGTCTTCAGCACTTGATCTTCAGCTTTGAGGTCTTCAGCACTTGTCAAACTGCTGATGAGTCTTTCAGCAGTTATTGTGATACCATGTGGGACTTAGAGATTTTCTTATCTTGGCTCATTGGTTCTTTTGGTCCAACAGCTCATTTCTTTTGACCCCTGCAATAAATTGCAAATGTGAGTTCCACATCCGGTATCTAATACCCATGTGTTAGAAGAAATAACATTTAGGTCAACATGTATCATGTAAATTATATCAGAGGTTTGCCCTGCATCCCTCTTTTCTCTTAACTCTTTGAGATAGACTGGACAATTTCTCATCCAATGCCCTATCTCACCACATTTGAAGCTGGGTCGTTTGCAGCAACCTTTTGCTTCTTCTCCTTGGGCTTCGGAGGTTCCGCCCTAACAACCATCTCCCCTTCTTCCAACGTGCCCCTTTCCTTTGGCAACATTTGCCTTAGGAGAGGGTAGAGACCTCTTCTTTCTCCCACCTTCATTAATGGTGAGAACGGGTAAAACCCTTTTTCCCATTCCCGCCTCAGCTGATTTGAGCATCGAATGAAGTTCATTATGCTCTTGTCCCATCCGTTCATGTTGTAATTCATGACGAAAGCCTCAAACCTTTTAGATAGGCCATTAAGGATCAAATCCGTGGCCAACTCCTTCGAGACAGGACAATTTAGCCTTTGAAAGCGGTCGATGTGGCTTTTCATCTTAAGAACATAAGATGAAACTGATTGGGATTCTTCCATCCGACATGCATGAAGTGCTCGAACCGTTTCGAAGCGCTCCACTCTAGCTTGTTGTTGGAACGTTTCCCGCAACTGAGTGATCATGTCATACGCTCCATGGAGCTCATACTCCTTTTGGAGTTCGGGTGTCATACATGCTAACATTAAGCAAGTGACTTGGACGGAGTCTTCCACATATTTAACCCAATCATTATAGGCCTCCACATCCTCCTCGTTAGGTTCATCGGGGATGGGATCATCAAGAATGTAGGCCCGCTTTTCTTGCTTGAGAACAATTCTCAAGTTGCGGTACCAATCCATGAAGTTGTTAGGTGTTAGAAGATCCCTTTGAAGGATCGCCCTAAGAGATTGGTTATTATGGTTTGGTACATCGTTATTAGCGTTGGTGTGGTCGGCCATCTACAAGATTTTACAAAGTTTCCATTTTAGTAATCGTTGATATAATTATATATTTCAATTATTAATACCCTTTACGTCTCATAGACTATTAAAACAAATTTAGAATCCAACGTTATATTTAAATATTGGTTAGGTGACCTTTATCCCATTATTTAAATAAACAAGGTACTCATATATGACAATTGCAACCCATTGCAACTTCTAATGGTATGGGATCGTTTGAACATCTTATGTTTACAACGGCATGTTATCCCATCAACACCTTTTATAAAACACATTTTAGGTGATCCATTCAATATATTTTATAAATCAAGTCGTCCTACTTACACACACGTGTGAGTTTACTACATAAGTGGTTAGGTGACCTTTATCCCACAAACATGGTATTCTCATCTCAAGTTACAAGTTCCATCAAAGTGGTTAGGTGACCTTTATCCCACTAAGAGTTTGCAAATAACCTAAGTGTTGTATAAAAGGATGGTGTTTAACTTGTTTCTCAAAAGGGATTTGAAATTTCACAATTCTTGTTTTAGAAAAGTCCATGTAGTATATGATTGTATGCATTCAACCATATGGTATCCATTTGTTCTTTTAAATAAAACCCATTTTATTTTGCAAACCAATAACTCCTTTAATAGACCCATTCTATTTAGCTTAATGATTTGAGAACCAATTACATGTAATAGTTTGTTCTAGTTGATGGTTTGTTAATGACATCCAAATATCCAAAACAAAACAACATCATAAGCATCAACCAAGCATAACCAAATAATCCAAATATGCATAACAAAGTATACTAAGTTGAGCACACTTGTTTAGCCAAAACAAGTGTGTCAAAAGGTTTTGTCCTAAGGGTTAAGAACATGACACATGGTTGACAAAAGGAACTCCCACTTGAATCCACATCTTCAAGCATCCTCTTTGTCCATCTTTTCTTCAAGTCTTGATCTTGAACATCCTTACAAAATATGTATCCTAATACATTTTTCTAGTAAAGATGGACTCCTAATCTATTTTTATTACAAACCATATGAATGAATAGATTACAAAACAAGACTTGAAATAAAATAAATATTACATGCGCAAAAGAATATAACATGACAACCAATCATTCAATCCAAATGGTCTAGACTTTGTTATGCATAACCAAAACAACATATCCAAAATTCCTATGTCACGAAATGGGGCAGCCCCTTTTAACCCATGTTCTTGGCCAACATAAACCAAGAACAAATGGGTTAAGTCCATACAAACAAACATCTTATGACTAGATTTTTTAAAGATCCTTACATGCATAAAGTAATATCTTTAAGAAATCAAAAGGGGTTTTACAATCCAGCCCACAAACATACGGGTATGTGGTGTCAAACACCATAAAAACCGAGAAAAAGCAAGAAAAATACATGTATGCTTTCGTATATGTGGCTCTTGATGCCATTGTTGGGATTCAACATGTTTATCAAAGTTCATATCATCTCATTTGTATGAAAAACGCAGCGGAATATAGTTTTAAAACATGTTAATATGTTGATTATTAAACCCATTTAATAAGCAAACCCCAAAGCCATGGATCAATATACGAAATACATACAAAGGAATAAACATAGGATGTAAAGAACACAACCTTTGGAGCTGTTCAAAGACGAATTTCAAGAAGAGAAAGAAGATGAAATCGTGGCTGAAACTTCAAAATAGAAGTCCTCAAGAGGTGATACCCCAAGCTTGTACAAACACCTTTGATTGCTAGGCTTCTTGACACAAATTTTCAGCAACAAAATCCTCTTTTGTATGCTGAAAATTCTGCTCTAACTATTCTTCAAACCGTAAGAGAAAGAGAGAGTAGAGAGAGAGCTTTTGGTTGTGTGTGTGTTCTTGGATGTGATAGAATGAAAATGTGTTCAAGTGTCCAAGACTTGCATGTCTTGGAACTAATAAAATGGGGCATCCAAGACCAAAAGGGGCGACCGAAAATGGCCCCCTTTTGTTTCCCTCTCAGTTCAAATTTTTATAAAAAATATACAATCACATCCCTTGTTTTATAAAATTAAAACCATTTTAATTTTATATCACTAACACACACTATTATTTTCCATTGCTTAACCATATTAAATAATGTACAAATAATCTTCTATGAACAAATTATCTATATAATGATGTTATCTACAAAAGCAATAATTTAGAAAATCCAATTTTCTAAATTGGTGTCCTTATTTATTTGTGTGATCTTATCAACAAATAAATTACCTTTTGGTGTTTGTTTGGCTTGTTATTGGGTATGACCCAACTTGGATCATATTACACTAGCCACATCAATTTAATATGAATCTTGGGCAGATCAATACTTTCAAAGTTCTTCTCAAGCCTTTGTGTCTACTGATGAAAGCTGTGGGAATTATCTCTTCACTCTTGAAGACCTGGACTGTATTCATCCAGATGACCTGGAATACATGGAGATAGTTCAGCAGATGGCTCTCCTCACTCACAGAGCCAAGAAGTTCTACAAGAGAACAGGAAGAAGATTTCCAAGCAATGCTACCAGTGGAAAGTTTGGGCTGGATAAAAGCAAAGTTAAGTGTTACAACTGTAACCTTATGGGTCACTTTGCTAGGGAGTGTAAGGCACCTAAAGCAAATGGGGGCCAAACACCACCCAGACCAAACAACACTGACAAAGCTCCTCAGTCTGAGAAGCCTAAGCAACATGCTGTTGTTGCTGTTGAAGAAGGAGGCTTTGACTGGAGTTTTCAGGTGGAAGATGCTTCTCCAAACCAAGCACTGATGGCTGACCATGATGAAGCCAAGGTATTGGAACATCTCTGTACTCCTGAATGCATTGCTAAAGTGAATAGATACAGGTCCTACACTTAGAGATGAGATCCGATCTTGAGTCATTAAACATATTAAAATCTGATTTTAGAAAGTCTGAAAATGATTACAAGTTAAAAATAGAAGATTTGGAGAAAACCATTTCAGTACTAAAACATGAACATACAGATTTTAGAACTCAGATCCAAGATCTCATAACTAAATTGACTGAGTGCCAGGCTGAGCTTGTGATCAGCAAAGCCAAGGCAGAGAAAAGTGTTCTTGAAGAAGAGACCTTCAAAAACATGATATCCTCATCCCTGCATAACAAAGTGTGCTATCAAAATAGACAGGGACTAGGATCAAATGAGATATCTCCTCCACACACAATCTTGTCTGTAAGATATCCTAGGTGTGGAACTTGTGAAGATGAGCTTCCTCTCATAGATCCTATAAGTGAGGATGATGAAGAAGTGATAGTGAAGAATTCCTCTGAGAAGAGTGAAGAAGAGGATTCTTCCAAGGGCCACTATCCTTCTGAGGAGAAGAAATTATATGTGATGACCAAGTCCAAAAGAAAGAACTTGATCAGGAAGAGCAAAAGGAAAGCAAGAAGGCTCAAGAAATCAAGGCTACTTTTGATACTAAGCAGAAACAAGTTTTTATCTCTGCAGGTTTCAAAGTAGTAAGGACTGAAGACATCAACCAAGACTCCTTATCTAAGAGTCCTGGTTCGTGTTCAAATTATCTCAGAGCAAAGAAGAAGATTGAGCTGCTGTGTACCACTGCTGCATAGCCTGGACCATCAAACTCCAAGAACAGTTCACAGCCCAAAAGAACTGTCTCAGCATCTACCAAGATGAAGGTGGAGAAGGGATGTGACCAAAGCCAGTCTTGCTCTCAAAAGGAGACTCTTTTGAAGAAGAAAATATTATGTGTCGTGTGTGAAAATACTTCTCACATTGCTAAGGATTGCCCATACAATCCTAGAAGTACCATCCACATGACCAATACAAAGACTTCAAAGAATCTCAAGAAGTCTCAAGCTTCGGAAGGAAAGTCAGTTTCCTTTGGAAGCTCCAAATCAAAGAAGAAGGTAAATGGAAAATTACCTTCGGAAGTAAAATTGGTCTCGAAAGAAAGGAGTTCTTCCGAAGCACTGAAGTCTGCTGCAGTGACTGAAGAATCTTCCGAAGGTTCAGTCATCAAAACCTTTGATGTTCCAAAAGCTTCAAAGGTTTTGAAGGTCAAGTCCAAGAGTCCGAAGGTGGTGTGGAAGTCTAAAGAGGACCAAATGACTGAAATTTCTCCATCAACAATAGCTAAAGATCCTCACAGTACAACCCTAGGATCTATTACTGTTTCATTACCTTCTATTACACTTACTGAGCCCAAGACAAGTACGGCTTGGGTTTCCAAATGTAACTAATCATTTTCTTTGTGCAGGAATAGCTCAAGACAAATGGAAACATCTGGATAATTGACAGTGGCTGTTCCAGGCACATGACAGGCAATAGGTCTCTACTCCATAATTTTGAGAGAATTGATGGAGGACCAGTTGCTTTTGGAGGAGATGAAGGTGGTTACATTTCTGGAAGGGGCAAGGTCACAATGGTAAGCTCAACATTGAAAAGGTAAACTTTGTTAAGGAGCTTGGGTTAAATCTTCTGAGTGTATCCCAATTTTGTGATCAAAGACATAACATGCTCTTTACTGAGCATGAGTGCATTGTTCACAAGCCTGGTGTGGTCATTCCTCATGAGCACATCCTGCTCAGAGCCCCTAGGAAAGGGAACATGTACAAGATGGATTTGCAAGAAACATCTCCCTCTGGAGAAGTTTCATGCTTTCTGTCCAAAGCCAATAGTGATGAGTCTTTCCTATGGCATAAAAGAATATGCCATGTAAACTTAAAAACATGAACAAATTGATTAAGCATGATCTGGTAACTGGAATGCCAAAGAAAGAGTTTACAAGTGATGATCATTGTGTTGCATGCCTGAAAGGGAAGCAACATAAGGCATCCCATAAACCTAAGGAAATGAACTGCATCACTACACCCCTACACTTGTTACATATGGATCTCTTTGGCCCCACCAGTGTAATGAGTTTAGGAAGGACCTTATACTGTCTAATGATCGCAGATGATTTTACAGGATTCACTTCGGTCTTCTTCCTTAGAACTAAAGATGAGACTCCTGAGATTCTAAAGAATTTCATCTTAAAGATTGAGAATCAATGTGATCACAATGTCAAAACCGTAAGATGTGATCAAGGAACTGAATTCAAGAACCAAATCCTTGATATATTTTGTGATGAAAAGGGTATTACAAGACAATACAGTGCTCCCAGGACTCCTCAGCAAAACAGAGTTGCTGAGAGGAGAAGCAGGACACTTATTGAAGCTGCAAGAACTATGTTGTCTGACTCTAAACTGCCTATCACCTTCTGGCAGAGGCAGTTAATACTGCTTGCTATGTGCAAAACAGAGTTTTAGTAGTTAAGACACATGGTAAGACTCCTTATGAACTTTGGCACAAGAGGAACCCTTTCATTGGTTTTCTCAGGTCATTTGGATGTCCCTGCACCATCTTGAATACCAAAGATCAAGTTGCCAAGTTTGCTGAGAAATCAGACGATGAACACTTCATTGGATACTCTTCCCAAGCTAAAGCTTATAGAGTATAAAATCTCAGAACTAGAATTATTGAGGAGTCAGCCAATGTGACTTTCAATGAGCACACACCCAGTGTGGCTGGTTCTGGTCCGGATTAGCTATTTGATCTTGATTTAGTTACCAACTGTTTTAACAAATCTTGTGAGCATGTTTTAGGATCTGCAGAAAATTTAAATACAGGTGATCCTGATCCAAGATTTGAGCTAGGAAGACCTTCAACTCACACACCTTCATCTCCAGTTGAAACTACTTCAGCAAATGAGGTTTCTATCAGCACAACAATGACAAATCCAGCTGATACATCTGGCATGCCTTCAAATTCTAGCTCAGAGGCTTCTCAACCAGATAAAGACACCTCAATTGCAGAAGACAACAATGGTGATAGTGATAGTGATCAAGAATTTCTTGATGCTAATAACCATACCATAGATGACAACATCAATGATGTCACACACTCATTGGATCAAGTTAATCTTGATAAGTGTGATAATGTGGAGGATCAATCTTCAAGACCAGATCTAAATTTCTCAAATTTGGATCTATCTCAGCAACTTGCTGTGATCCCTCAGCTAAGGATCCACAAGTCTCATCCTACCACAAACATCATTAGAGATGTTATCTCTGGGGTAAAGACAAGAGGGCAAACCCATGAAGCAAATGTTTGTCTTCACTCTTGTTTTCTATCCAAGTTAGAGCCAAAGAAAGTTGAGGAGGCTCCAAAGGATGGAAGTGGGTTGAAGCTATGCAACAAGAGCTGCTTCAATTCAAAAGGCAGAAAGTTTGGAACCTTTGTCCTCTTCCTCATGGGAAGACTACCATTGGAACCAAATGGGTTTTTAGGAATAAGAAGGATGACAGAGGAATCATCATCAAGAACAAGGCAAGACTAGTGTTCAAGGATACACACAAGAAGAAGGAGTTGATTACACTGATGTCTTTGCTCCTGTAGCAAGACTAGAAGCTGTTAGGATATTCCTAGCATTTGCTGCATCCATGAATTTCAAAGTCTATCAACTTGATGTAAAGTGTGCTTTCTTATATGGAGTGATTGATGAGGAGGTTTATGTCAAACAACCACCTGGTTTTGTAGATCCTATCATCCTGATTATGTCTGCAAGCTTGACAAAGCTCTTTATGGGCTGCATCAGGCACCCAAGAAGTGGTATGAGACACTGTCTGAGTATCTCTATAAACATGGATACAGGAGAGGTACTATAGATGGAACTCTCTTCATCAAAGGACAAGGAAAAGACATTCTGCTAGTTCAAGTATATGTGGATGACATCATCTTTGGTTCAACCAATTGAAAGCTCTACAAAGACTTTGAAAAGCTGATGAAAGACAGATTTGAAATGAGTTCAATAGGAGAACTCAACTTCTTTCTGCGAATTCAAGTGAAGTAGGTTGAAGATGGCATCTTCATAAGTCAGTCAAAGTATGTTCAAGATATACTCAAGAGATTCAACATGACTGATTGTAAGATTGCTAAGACACCCATAGCCAGAAACCACTCCCTTGGTCCAGATCTTGAGGGGGAGTGTGTAGATGATCACTTATACAGGGCTATGATTGGGTCTCTTATGTATCTTACAACTAGCAGGCCTGATATCATGTTTGCTACATGTATTTGTGCAAGATATCAAGCAAACCCTAAGATGTCTCACTTAATCACTGTGAAAAGGATTTTAAGATACCTAAAAGGTGCTTCAACACTTGGTCTATGGTATCCAAAGAATCCTAGTTTCAATCTGTATGCCTATACAGACAGTGATTATGGTGGTTTCAACATGACTGCAAAGTCTACATCTGGGGGATGTCAATTCCTTGGTGGAAGGGTTGTCTCATGGCAATGCAAGAAACAATCCTATGTGTCTGCATCAACTGCTGAGGCTGAATACATTGCTGCTGCAAGCTGCTGTGCTCAAGTGCTTTGGATTCAAAATCAGATGCTAGACTATGGATTTAACTTCAAAGATACTCCTATCCACGTAGACAACAATAGTGCTATCTCTATCACTGAGAACCCTGTGCAGCACTCAAGGACCAAACACATCAACATCAGGTATCATTTAATAAGAGATAACTATGAAAAGGGATTAATTAAACTAGTCAAAGTTCACACAGATGAATAATATGCTGATCTGTTCACAAAAGCTTTTGATGAACAGAGATTTAAGTATGTGATATAAGCTATTGGGATGATTAACTTTGAGTAGACTTTTTCTTAAATCTAATTCTAATTATTTCTTCTTAAAAAAAGTATATATGTGTGTCCTAAGTTGTCTAGTTCATCACTTTCATAAGCTCATGTTTTCTTTGAATGTAAAACTCTTTTTGAAAACTTTCCTTAGATTCTTGAAAATTTTTGATACTTTGGAAGATAACGTTTTACCTTCGGAAGAAAAATATGTCTTCAAAAAAAATGACTGTCTAATAGATTTTACCTTCGGAAGAAGTCAAAATTTATCTTCCGAAGATTAAAATTATTAACTTAGACACTTATTCATTTTTAAGGACTTTTTCCTTCCGAAGCAAAATTACTTTCGGAAGCTTTGTTCATTCTTATACAAAGCATCCAAGAGTTTATTTCTCTTCCGAAGCATAAATCTTCAAGACTCTCAGGAAAATTCTTCCGAAGCCATTTTAGCTTCGGAAGCTTTTTCAATCAAAACATCCGAAGACAAATTACTTTCGGAAGCTTTTCGAATTCCAAGAAAATTGCTTTTTGAGCAAAAAGGTAAACTAATTTTTCAGAGGTGGGACCGACATACGGATTTCAAAGTTTATCCTCTTTCATTAAACTTTATCTGAAATCCTTCTCTCTCATATAAACCCAACGGTTTCCCCCTCTTCTATCATCTGCTTTTCTTCCAAACCTAAAACCCAAAGCTTTCTCTCTAAAATTTCTTTCCCATTTTTTCTCCCCCTTATTGCAGGATCGTGTAAGGGTTTGAACACAATTAAAACACAACAACACAATGAGGAGATTATCTAAACTCTAATGAAACAGTAAACTGGGTTAACCAAAAGTGATACAAAGAACACAAGTAAAGCAAGAGACAAAACAGGAGAATATGGTTTTCAAGGATGCAGTATATTGCTTTCTCAAGTTCTTTTACAAGTGTTACAAAGTAGGTTAAAGATACAAGAAACTTGAAATACTTATACTACAACCTACATCCGGCTATAGTATGAAAGCCAGCTGGATACAATTGACTAGACACTAACAAAATCAATTGTAGAATCAAAAGGCATATCTGCCTTTTGACCTTGTGACTATGACATGCCATAGCACACATCCTTATACATTACAAAAAGGATAAAGTACATAAGGTGGAAAGTTTCAGACTCAAGACCTCAATGTACAGTTACCAAAAGCATGGACCTTTTCACCAACTCTTGTAAGTTGGTGACTTATCAGAGATGCAGCGGAAAAGGTACTGTATGGAACAGTACATGAGATAAAGCATGTGTACTAAAAGTCTTCGGAAGAAATCTGTCTTCATAGGGTGAAGCTTCGGAAGACTTTGTCTCTTGAAGCTTCGGAAGACTTCATGTTTGGCTTCGGAAGATATTGGTCTTGGCTTCGGAAGATTTCACACTTAGAATGTTTTCTAATGTATTGTGTAAAACTTCCGAAGCATTCTTCACTTCAATATTTAGTGCATGTTGCTGAGACACTTTGGATGTTTTGGGTTGCATCAGACTTAAGGAATCCTTACAAACTCCCCCTAGGCTGATGTTTTGGGTTGCATTAGACACATTGCTGCTGCAAGCTACTGTGCTCAAGTGCTTTGGATTCATAATCAGATGCTAGACTATGGATTTAACTTCAAAGAGACTCCTATCCATATAGACAACAATAGTGCTATCTCTATCACTGAGAACCCTGTGCAACACTCAAGGACCAAACACATCAACATCAGGTATCATTTAATAAGATATAACTATGAAAAGGGATTAATTAAACTAGTCAAAGTTCACACAGATGCACAATATACTGATCTGTTCACAAAAGCTTTGATGAACAGAGATTAAGTGTCTGATATCAGCTATTGGGATGATTAACTTTGAGTAGACTTTTTCTGAAAACTAATTCTAATTATTTCTTCTTAAAAAATATGTGTGTCCTAAGTTGTCTAGTTCATCACATTCATAAGCTCATGTTTTCTTTGAATGTAAAACTCTTTTTGAAGACTTTCCTTAGATTCTTGAAAATTTTCTGATACTTCGGAAGATAACGTTTTACCTTCGGAAGAAAAATATGTCTTCAAAATAAATGACTGTTTAAGAGATTTTACATTCGGAAGAAGTCAAAATTTATCTTCCGAAGCTTAAAATTCTTAACTTAGACACTTATTCATTTTTAAGGACTTTTTCCTTCCGAAGCAAAATTACTTTCGGAAGCTTTGTTCATTCTTATACAAAGCATCCAAGAGTTTATTTCTCTTCCCAAGCATAAATCTTCAAGACTCTCAGGAAAATTCTTCCGAAGCCATTTTAGGTTTGGATGCTTTTTCAATCAAAACTTCCGAAGGCAAATTACTTTTGGAAGCTTTTCGAATTCTAAGAAAACTGCTTTTTGAGCAAAAAGGTAAACTACTTTTTCAGAGGTGGGACTAACATACGGATTTCAAAGTTTAACCTCTTTCATTAAACTTTATCTGAAATCCTTCTCTCTCATATAAATCCAACGGTTTCCCCCTCTTCTATCATCTGTTTTTCTTCCAAACCAAAAACCGAAAGCTTTCTCTCTGAAATTTCTTTCCCATTTTTTCTCTTCGTCTCTGAACTACCTCACAATGGCTGACCTTGCTCACAGAAATGATCCTAACTTTGCCATGCAGCTACACAGACAACACAATCAGGTTGCTCTGTTATGCTCTGACAAAGATCCTCATTTCTCAGAGGTTTGCCGTTTCTTGTCTTTGTCTCACTACTTCATCTCCCTAACCATTGATCCTCCTCTATATGAGGATCACTTGCTTGAATTCTGGAAGACCTGCGAAGAGGTCATTATGGATGGGGAGAAGGCACTGTCTGCCACAGTGCAGGGGAGAACAATCTTCATCACTCCGGCCATCATCTACCGACATCTTCAGCTGGATGATGAAGAAGGTGAAGTGTTCTTCCCAAAGGAAGCGGTTAATCATTCCTTCGTGCAGATGGGCTATGAAGGAGATTTCTCTGTAAAGACCTTCTGGAAAAGGAAGGTCTCATCCCAGTGGAAATACCTGCTCCATGTGGTTATCCACAGCTTATCAAACAAGCATGGTGGATGGGACCAGATTCCTGAGGATCTCTCCTTTATAGTTCATGGAATGATTCAGGGGGTCAAGTTCAGGTATTCACAATTTGTTTATACTAATTTACTAGCAAACTTAGACTCCTTAGAATACTACATGTTTCCTAGATATGTTCAACACATTCTCAATTGTGAACTGGGCTCACAGTTGAGGTAAACAAGTTATATTCTTAAATTGGGACACATGAAGCCCGGCATCTTTAAAATTATGAAGAAGCCAACTGTAGGCTTCTCAGGGGTAGAAACAGCCCTAGTCCCAAAAATGTTAGAGCTCATTGCTCAAGGAGACAACCTAGCAGTCCAAGCTAGTGTTGAACCCACACCTACTGCTCTCCAACCCTCTACACAACTTCAAATATCCATCACCTACCAAAGAAAATCCAAACGAACCCCTGCTCAGACTATTCAGTCTGTGGAGGCCCCCATATACTCACCAATACAGGAAGAAGTGGATACTGGAGCTCCCACTTCTCTGAGGAGCAGACCACCCCATTGTTTCAAGAATTAGTGATGAGGTTCCTCATGCTCACACTCATGAGCTCACTAGCCCAACCGCCTTAAGCTTTCACTCTGAGTCTCAACACTCAAGTGAACAACCTTCAGGGGACAACTACCATCCCCAGCCTTTGGATCTCAACCAACCAATTCCAACCTATCCTTCTATACTGATGAAGACTTAGGATTCGGTGTGTACGATGAGTCTCTCTTCTCATCCCCTACTCTAAGAGAGACGAGTACCCCTGACTCTCCTCAGTCTATCCCACATTAGTCACCTATTACTGAGGTGGACACCTCTGAACTAGTTCCGGATGTCCATATGGAAGAGGCTCTCACTTTTGAAAGTGATTACATCATTCAGACCTCAACCATGGCAACTCTGCCCTCTGGCATCTCAACTGAGGCTGCCAGTGAGCAGAGGAAAACTAGCGGCGAAGAAACTCAAGCTGGTGGTGAGTGAGAGGACTTTGGTCCAATCATCTCATCCCCCACTGATTCTTCTAATGAAGATGAGGGGAATTTCAGACTAAGGTGCAGAAATTGCCAAAAACATGCACCTATTTAGTCTCTAAGGTTAGTCACTTGGAATCTCAGGTGACTACCTTACAAAATAGGGTCAATGATCAGCAACTCAGATTTCATATCTAAAGGAAAAACTAGCTGGGAGACCTTTAAGGAGAGCTCAACCAGGAACACAAGAACCTGTGGAAGTGATTGACTTATCCTCCAGCTCACCTATGCAAGTGGGTGATGCTACCAAAAAGGGGGAGAATGTTATTACAACCACAAAAACTGGGAGTTTTTCAAAAAGAATGGACATAGAGGACTCACCATCCTCACTTGCTGTTGTGCATTCTCAGCAACTTCCTCAAGTTCACATTAATGTGGACTCTATAGACTCAATCATCAGGAGTCTCTTTGAGGAAGGTATACCAAGGGCTGTCTCATCTACCACAAGGAACTGAAAACTACATCATAAGGTGGAGGTATGATGAGGACAGAAGAGCCCTTATACTTCACAGAGTTCAAGGCCAACAAGAAGTCTTTCAGTTCCAAAGCTGAGCTTCTATAAAAGACTGGATTTAGTCAACATGCCACTTGTCAATCCAAGCAAATCTAGACAAGCTGACAGGCTGGCTCAAAGAATCCAAGATAGGATCCTGTAGAGTTCTCCCTAAGAAGGAGACTTAGGCAATCAGGCAATGTCATCGGTCAACTGGATGTTGAGGTGGACCCTAAGATTAGTTTCATAGGGGAAACCTTGGCTGAAGGCCCAGTGGCAGAACCTGAGACCATTGTCTCACCATCAACAACTGCTGCAGAGGTCCAAACTCATTTGAGACACCTGCTGGTGAAGGTGTTTCTCAGCCTCTTTCTGGCCAGAGCATGGAAGCTACACAAGCAATGAAGGCCAAGCCTCAATCCACCCTGAGTCACAATGGTCTGTTGGGACAAGGGGAAGGATAATGACTCCTGAGGAAATTGAGGAGGAAGAGAGAGAGGAAAAGGAGGCTAAGGGGAGAAAGTTCTTCTGGGTCATCTAAATTCATGCAAGCTGCAATCAGGGCTGCCCCCAGACCAAATACTAAAGATGATGAGTTAAGGGCAGTCAGGATTACCTATTTACAGACCAAGAACTACGATGTTGATGAAATCATCTCTCTCCCTTAGAAGAGTTGAATGAACTGGCTGACATGGAAGTGTCAAGAGAGATAAAGGACAAAAGAAGATGCAAGGTTACTTCTCCAATTCAAAGAGGAGAAGAGACAGAAAAGACTTTACAAGCATACTCCCACTCTCTCTCAGTTCAAGAAAGTCCTGCACAGGAAGATGTGGCTCCACAAGAACCTCAGGTAGATAAAGAAGAGGATAGAATCAAAATGATAAACTACCTGAGTGCCACAGGCTTCTATCAGGCAAATGCACTTCTTCCCCTATCCTATGACTTCATTGAGTTCGAGTACTTAAAGCAACTTGAGCTTGAGCTGGTCAAAGAAAGAAAAACAACCAAAAGGAAGCTAAGGGAAGAAGCTGCAAAGTCAAGAGCCATCATTCAAAAGAATGCAAAGAAGTCTGCTGACAGACAAAGAATGATGAGCTTCTTGAAGTCATATGGATTCTCCGGAAGGAGACTTGGTGCCATGTCTCTATCTACAATGGATGAGCATATAAGGGTGATCAAGCAGAAGATTAAAAGTGGTGAATGATTGACTTGCACTCTCTTCCAAGTCAAGTCCCACCTGAAGTGGAGGTCAAGTTTGAACAACCAGAGACACCTGAACCAGAACCTCCAGCTGAGCCTCAGCAAACTTCATCTTCTGATCCAAGACAGGGTCAAACTCCCTATCCTTCTGAACCTGTGAGGGAGGAACACCCAACTGAGAAAGACACTGATGATCAACATGGTGCTGCAGACCAGTCTTCTCAGTTAAAGACATTAAAGAGGAAGAAGAAAATGGCTTCTAAACCAAAGACTAAAAAGAAAAAGCCAAAGTCATCTACCTCTACACCCCAGGCTGAATCAGATCAACCTGAGGAAGTTCATGATGAGGCAACCCAATCAACTCCTATGCAAGTGGCTCCTCTAGCAACTGAGACACCTATCTGTCCTGGACTTATTCTACCAATCCAGAAAGATGGCATGTTGTCAGAGATCAAGTGTTGAGAATGTCTACTCCTGTCAAGACATAATCAACTTACCTTTGCATGATCTCTTTGAAATGAGAAGATACTATGAGAGTCTTGATGATCCTGACTACCAAATGAAGAAAGGAATGGTCTTGATTGTACTGAAGACTACCAACATCTGATATCTTCTAAGTGTTTTGGTAGCATCAGCCTAGGGGGAGTTTGTAAGGATTCCTTAAGTCTGATGCAACCCAAAACATCCAAAGGTCTCAGCAACATGCACTAAGTACTGAAGTGAAGAACGCTTTGGAAGTTTTACACAATACATTAGAAAACATTCTAAGTGTAAAATCTTCCGAAGCCAAGACCAATATCTTCCGAAGCCAAAGATGAAGTCTTCCGAAGCATCAAGAGACAAAGTCTTCTGAAGCTTCACCCTATGAAGAAAGATTTCTTTAGAAGACTTTTAGTAGACATGCTTTATCTGATGTACTGTTCCATAAAGCACCTTTTCCGCTGCATCTCTGATAAGTCACCAACTTACAAGAGTTGGTGAAAAGGTCCATGCTTTTGGTAACTGTACATTGAGGTCTTGAGTCTGAAACTTTCAACTTTATGTACTTTATCCTTTTTGTAATCTATAAGGATGAGAGCTATGGCATGTTATAGTCACAAGGTCAAAAGGCAGATATGCCTTCTGATTCTACAATTGATTTTGTTAGTGTCTAGTCAATAGTATCCAGCTGGCTTTAATAGTATAGCCGGCTGTAGGTTGTAGTAAGTATTTCAAGTTTCTTGTATCTTTAACATACTTTGTAACACTTGTAAAAGAACTTGAGAAAGCAATATACTGCATCCTTGAAAACCATATTCTCCTATTCTGTCTCTTGCTTGACTTGTGTTCTTTGTATCACTTTTGGTTAACCCAGTTTACTGTTTGATTAGAGTTTAGATAATCTCCTCATTTTGTGTTGTTGTGTTGTAATTGTGTTCAAACCCTTAAACGATCCTGCAATATATGTATGTATGTATGTATGTATGTATGTATGCATGTATGTATGTATCTATGTATGTATGTATCTATGTATGTATGTATGTATGTAGTATTATGTATGTAGTATGTATGTATGTATGTATGTATGTATGTTGTATGTATATATGTATGTATGTCTGTATCTATGTATGTGTTATGTATGTTGTATGTATGTATGTATGTATGTATGAATGTATGTATAAATGTATGTATAATGTATGTATGTATGTATGTATGTATGTATGTATTATTTATGTTATGTATGTATGAATGTATATATGTATGTATGTATGTGTGTAGTAGTATGTATGTATGTATGTATGTATGTATGTATGTATGTATGTATGTATGTTGTATGTGTGTATGTATGTATGTACGTATGTATGTATGTATG